>JACMZG010001863.1:62247629-62257332 GCA_018340805.1 Microvelia longipes | reverse complement strand
TTGAGGGTGTGGTCCAGAGACTATAGATACTTTAACAGTAAGACTGTCGACTCAATGGTGGGAAAATTTGGAATCCGATCGACACTAGCGCGGCGGGGGACCTACCTTTCAATTGAGAGGGCGTGTCTTGATTTCCCGCTTTTTGCCCACAGTCAGTTTGAAATTTAATTTTTTATACTTTGTATAGTTATACTTCTAACTAACCTTACCACTTTAATCTTTAATCACAGAACGCTTCTGATTATTTTTAAGTTTTTCATTCAAGTAATTTATTAATTTAATTGACTCAATCAGATAATAATGAAATAGTGGCTAAAGTTTACACGAGGTAGAAGATAGTTTTTGGCAATTAATGCAGCCTGTATGTGATTAAATGTAATTACCTGATAACATCGACTAAATCAATAAATCAATTAAATGAAATTTACACTTTTCATCTGTCATCAGTAGCGTTCCCTGGAAGTTTTAAAAAAGTTTCTATTTTCTTTTTCTATTTGTTTCTGAATTTTTGAAATACAGAACATAGCAACGGCGAACCTTTTTTGAAAAATACATACAGAAAGCAATCATTTTATAAACAATAATAAATGTAGCGTCATAACCAAGAATTACCATGGTATTCATAAATTTAAATATAAAAATTAATCAGTCATTTTGGAAAGCTATTGGGGTTAGTTCATGAATTGGTCCGCACCGGTCCGCCGCAGCGCTATTTTTAGTAGCTTGCGATAATCGAATCCAAACTTTTCCTCATTTAAGTTAACCCCCCCTGGTGTGGTCTAACGTCCAGGAATAACCTCATTGGCTCCATCAAATTCCCACGCTGTCAACTGATTTTAGCCGTACTATAGTGTCGAAGTTTAGGTTCAGTTTTCTATAGAATGGAAACCTTTCAAGATAATCACGTACGTACAACATAAATAGTTATGTTGAACAAATAACATAAGTTTATAATTATGTTAATAATTATAACTAATAACATAAGTTCATAATATGTTGAATAACCAACATAACTTTATGAACAAATAACCTATTTGTTCTAAAAATTAAACAAAGTCAAGAGAAACAATTTGTCAAATAGGAAGGTTAAATTTCTCATAATTGATCAAAATTATAAATTAGAGTGAGCTAAATGAGAGTCTTGAGTGCTGTGCTATAGTAAAGATAGTAATAGCCACAGGTATAATTGAGGACTTTAAGACTCAGAACCCTTTAGACTTGCAAAAGAAGTCAGTTTTAGCTTAAAAATAGACAGCTGGACAAAGATAACCAGTAAGCTGCCTTATGAGAAGGTTTTCGAGTTCCCGCAACAAACAATTATCTTAACTTCCTATCTTTACTATAGCATATTTCATATTAATTTCTTATATCAATGGAAAATGATATTCAACTAAAACACATTAAATGTTTCCTTAAATATTGAACAAATTTAAATGAATCAACTCATTTGTCAAAGCCCCCATGAATGGGCATCCGCAAGGGGGGGGGGTCGAACGGGTCACTTGACCCCCCAGGAAAATCAGAAAAGTTAGATTAACCCTCACTGCAAAATTATTATCCTGCATTTTTTCATAAAAATAACTAATGCTAGATAGCTGTGAATGTCAAAAAAGAGGCTCGCTTCGCTCGCTAAATTGCTATAAATATATGCGTTACTATCGGAAAAGAGGCTCACACGATTGCTAAAGTATATTATAAGATAAATAAATAGGAGGATGCTTCGCTTGTTGATATTAAAAATTACGTACTAAAAATAGGTTGATAACACCCTTAATATGAATAAAATATTTATTTAAGCACAATAAAATAAAATATTATAATTTTGTCAATACATTATAATTACGTTTAAGAAAGCCTTTATAATTTAGTCTTGCTTAACTCCTGTCTCTGACTTTTGTGAAAGTGTGCAGAATACTAAACCCGCAGCACATTATTGATTATTAAACTTGATTGCTCTGATGGAAGGGAGTGCACTACTCTAATCTCACTATTCTTTTTTACACTCAAATTTTTCATTTTAGAGTAATCTAGGGTGAAATAGAGTAAACACTGGATTAGATGCGTGCGCGAACAGATAAAGAGTAAATAGTATAAATAACCATTCTGGGTTACCTAACCTTCCTACCTAAACAAAATAAACAATAATAATTTACATTTTTTGTTCAATTTATTGTTTAATTGAGCTGTTTTGTTAGAAAATGTGGTTATTTTACGGGTGTACGATGTTCAGTGAAAAAATCAAGATTTGTTTGCCTTACTTTTCATTCAAATTATGTATAGTAGAATGAGTTATACACGTACATTTCCAAGTTAGATTAAAAAGAAATGCATAAACGTGTTGTAGGTTAGCATAAACACTCATTGTAAACCTAAAAGTATGTGCTAACCAACCTTATGCTACATAAATATATATGATCCAAGGTAAAACTGATTTCTAAGAAACATTAAGATCTATTTTCAACTTAATTAAGTTATACCTTTATAAAACAATCTGGTACGGGGTGCCTCAGAATGTTTCCTCATTACATCGGATTTGCTACGCTCATCCTCCATCCTTCGAACTCGCTTCAAATTAATTAATTTATATCAAATTTATAATACAGCAAGTTTTCGGACTCGCTTTGCTCGTACTCAGATAGTAAATACATTGGTTCCATTCCCTTTTTTCATTCAATGTACTAGTCATATTGAAACGAAACTTGGCGTCCTTATATATTACGTAAATTAAGATACAAACTTGTACTAAATGTCAACTCATTAGGTTTATTTTCGGACTTCTTACAATTTTTTAATAAACTTACATGTCATTTGTAAAAAATTAAACTAATGCTGATAATGAGATAAAACTTAGACTAATTTATGAGTCATTATTCCGGGTAAATGACGTCATAAAAAAATAAAATAAAATGCCCGTTTTAGGGCTTTTCGGCCCATCAGGGGTATTCACCCTGCGGGAACCACCTCAGGTGGGTTGCATCTACTTCACTCTAAGAATTAATTAAAGTTGGCGAAATCTTTTTAATACAAATACTATTCATAAAATCTCAGAGCATAGCCCGGGCTGCGAACCCCGGACCTCCGGTGCCAAAATCGAACGCTATGAAGCATGAACTAATGCTGATAATGAGATGAAACTTAGACTAATTTATGACTCATTATTCCGGGTAAATGACATCATAAACTAATACATTCCAGATATCACAATTACGTCTTAAGATTGATTTTTGAACCAAATGTACGCTGGGAGCTACGATGATAACAGACACACACACATACAGACAGACTATTTAGTGAAAACCACTTAGGAGGTCTTAAAAACACCTGAAAAAGATAATTTAGGTGAAATCCCGATTTCGGATTTTTTGCAAACACAATGCTTTCCCTTTATACCTACGTTATAAATGAGAAAGTGAAAAAAATAATAGAGAAGCAATTATTAATAAAGCTCAAATTAAAAAGAATCTTCATCGAGGTGGCAGACTTGTATGTCACCAACATGCTGGTAGTTTCTACAAGAAATACAACAAAATGTAAACATACACCTTGGTTTAAATCACTTCCAACTAACAATAGAAACTTTACTACTACAATTACCAGGCTAAGATAATATGGAATCTGCAAACAATTATTTACGAAAATCAAAATAGAAATAATCCATTGTGTTAACACTGCAACGAAATAGAAGATCTTGAATTAATAATGCACTGTTACACGATTACTCACAGAACAGACTAATATTATTAAAAACAATTACACATAACACGAGAGATAACACAACCTTATAACTACACAACACTACTAGCTTCCAAGTCAATTTCAGTTTATAAACATATCTTCATATTCCTATGCAAATCTAATATAAAAATATAAACAAAACATTTACATAAACATGGCTGTATGGTTCTAGTCAACCAATGCCAAAAAAAAAAATATATATATATAATATTTATTAATAAAGCTTAAGGAATATAATATTTATTAATAAAGCTTAAGGAATATAATATTTATTATAAAGCTTAAGGAATATAATAAGATTAATAGCTTAATATAATATTTAGCTTAAGAAATAATAATAATAAAGCTTAAGGATAAATTAAAATCAATAATTTTAATAAAAGATACAAAAACATTATATACAAGTAATATTTGTTGATTTATTTTTTTTATGAAAGATATAACTTCTACAATTTACATGAGAATAAAGAACAAAAAAAAACAAATATAAAGAATAGGAATAAAAATCTTAAAGACGAAAATAAGGGTCCTGCATTACAGCAACAGAATAAATAAGCAACATTTTCCGCCATAAATATTCCGACAAAGATAAACACTGAGTTTTCCCGTATCGCAAGTGAAACTTTTTATCCTGGATCCGTCTCGCATGCCCTGCCAGTGGAACATGCCTCCAAGGCAAATATTTCCCAAGCGACGTCTTTTTCGAGAAAAACAAGACAATACATGTTTAAGTTTTACATGCTCCGCACAGTTTTCGCATCTTTTAGTTTAAAGAAAATGTTGTTGGTAAAAAGCTATCTCAAGTCGTTTAAAAATAGGATAAAGTATCTGAAGAATCTGGTCTTACGTTTAAAAGATTGTAACTAAGCTCACTTTAAATAAATAGATTTGGTTCAAGAGAGACTACTAAAAAGCTAATAGACATCTAAACTGCCTATCATGTCTAGACTGAATGATAGAACTGCCTATCAAGTCTAGAATGAATGAAAGAACTGCCTATCATGTCTAGGCTGAATGAAAGAACTACCTATCATGTCAAGACTAAATGAAAGAACTGCCTATCATGTCTAGACTGAATGATAGAACCGCCTGTCATGTCTAAGCTGAATGATAGAACCGCCTGTCATGTCTAGGCTGAATGATAGAAGTGTCTAACATCTTGTCAACTGAGCTCACGCTAGAAATATCTACACTTGCTGAAGAGTTACTCCAATAGGAAATCTTGAATTTATTGCACCAAATTAAAAGTGAGTAAATATTTAATTAAACATACTTAGCATTAGAATATCTTTACAGGTTATTAGAACAACTTCAAGACGAAAAACAGGCAAGAAAAAAATGCTAGCATTTATACTGTCTTCTAACTTCTAAAATTAATTTTATCAGCTAATAACAATTAATATCAGTAATTATATAGCATAGCAATACGCCATGGAAGATAACCTAGAATAATTCCTTTGTTTACATAATAAAGCAATCATATTGATCACTTTTGTCTCGCAACAAACAAATAATAGAATCTGTTTTTCTTTTGTTATGAGCCAATATTGAGAAAGATATGACAAAACAGGTGTGACAGGTAGGTATGATGAAATTTATATCAGAGACATCATAAAATTACTAGGAACGTTTTCTTCTTATTTTTCTTAACTTCCTTTTTAAAATAGAGTAATAGTCAAAACAAGGTTGTTTTGATAAAACACGACTGTACTTTCAATATTATTTCTCCAAAACGTTTTTAATCGAAGGAAAAAATATCCTAAAAGAGAATTATAACAAATTCGAACAATAGCGGAGAGGAAGAGCGAAAATAAAAAGGTACAATAAATATTATGGAAAAGGCTATGGAGGGGGTTCCAGAGATTTTTAGGTAAGGGATTTAAGAAGAGGAAAAAGCCCCGGAGAACTATAAGATAGCAAATAAAATATAGGATGGGAAAATGGGAAAATTCGAGTTTTCAAGGGGGGACGGCAATTATTTGGAGGGTATTATTTCTACCTGGAGGGAGAAAGGGGCTTTGTCCCTATTGTTAGGATCTCGGTCCTTTGGAGTTTAGAGGGATAAGAACAAAGAATTAGCTTTTCCTTTAACTTTGCCGAAAGATTTAATGCTTTAGGAACTAAAGGCAAGAAAGTTTAAAAGAAAAAAAATAGGCCTTTACCGATTGTAGAGAAAAAAACTAAAAATCACAATAGGAACTTTACGACCAATCACTACCTATAACAAGATGACAAAATGAATTGAACTAAATAATATCTACCGATTTTTTCCGTAAAATAATAGAGCTTAAATTTGGAACTATACTTAAGTTATTTTGAATAAGCCAAATAACTCTTGGAACTATGCAGCACGTAATTATAACATTGATATCTCTAAATTGTTAAGGCTAGCAAAACCATTTGATATACTATTTAGAATGAGAAGAGGCCAAAATTATCTGGAAAACTACTAAACGATGTTATGTGATCCTGTCAAAATTTTAAACGATCAAAAATGATTACATTGGAGCAGTGGAAATTGAGATGCTTTTTTCAGTCTAGCAGGTTTAGTCTAAGGATTAGTAGGAGTTATGGGATTGGACAATGCAGGTTAACATGTCCCTCCTACATGAATAACTGGATTCTTTAAGACGGTTGGACCTTCTGTTCTCTATCTTGTAGGAAGATATGAAAAAGGATAAGATAGAGAAGGTGTGATTTACGTTAAAGAAGAATTACAAACTAAAGGGAAAGTCTTTTCAAAGCTATTATAGAGTTTGTAGTTTGTATTATATAGTTAAGTACAGTCTTAATTCTACAACTAATACTATAAGCTCGTCTGACAAACGGTATGTAGCGTTGGGTTATGATTTCGGAGTTGGTAAATAATTCAACGGTGTGATCTAAATATAAGGCGCGGTCGAATATCCACGGCCTTCTAGAACGTTGGATCACCAACAAAATTTTTTTATAACTTTTTTCAAAATTTTCAGTAATTAGCCGGATTTGTGATAAATGTAGCCTATTTCCGTAATCTGCACGCTCTTTTGGTTAATCTCAAAGAGTATTTACATTCACTCAACGATTTATTTTTAATCTAACTTGGTACATACATAACTACTGTTAGACGTCAATATTTTGTGTTATATTTTGACATGTCATATTTGTTAACATAAACGTCTAACAGTAGTTATGTGTGTACCAAGTTAGATTAAAAATAAATCGTTGAGTGAATGTAAATACTCTTTGAGATTAACCAAAAGAGCGTGCAGATTACGGAAATAGGCTACATTTATCACAAATCCGGCTAATTACTGAAAATTTTGAAAAAAGTTATAAAAAAATTTTGTTGGTGATCCAACGTTCTAGAAGGCCGTGGATATTCGACCGCGCCTTATTATAGGCAATGTTTTTATGAATATACATAAAATTAATAAAAATTCACACAAATCTTAGACATGGATGTTTAAAATATAAGTTAAAATCGTAATCTAGCTCTTCAAAATAAGGTTATTCCGATTATCAAGGAGCCTTCAGATCAGATGAATTAAATGGATAATTTATTTCTTTAAAAGCATCTATAAGAAAAATAACATTTTTACATCCAATATTTTAATATATCATCGTACTTGAATTTGAGTATTTTCTAAAAAAAAAATCTTTTGACTAATATATATAGTTGTTTTTCTTTAAAAAAAACTTTGTATTTAATATTCTTAAGAGTTCAGTTCTTTAGGAAAGTTTCATTTTCTGTCATTATGCAGGAGAAGTGAAACCCGTGTAAAAAACTCCAAACAAAAAAAATGATTTAGTGGATATTTCTTGATTGCGGGTTGGTTTCACTAGGGTTAAGGTGTTGCAATTTGTCCAGGGTAAGGTTCTGCCCTCGGTGGAGACGGCGGGGGGCGGCCGGGGGCCCTGTATGGGCAGAGACTTATTACTTTGTTTACTTAACCTGTTATTTATAGCCTCTCTTGCAGGCAGCACCCTCGTAAATCTGAAAAATTATGGCTGTAATCTAGCAACTTGCTATTCTTCCCTCATTTGTTTCATTTAGATATTTTCCTGCCGGATTTATCGATCCATTATCGTGAGAAAATACAAATATATTTTTTGTTATAAATAGAAAAATATTAAACCAGGATATTTGCTAACGTGTGAAGGATTTTCTCCTCATTTCGTTCTTTCCTGTCTTTACTTCTATTGTTTGTTTTTTAAAAATACATGTTTTCCAGCAAAATAAAAATAAAAAAATTAGGGGCGGGTGCCTTCAAGCCAGGCGAATTTCCTTTGGAATTTTTGATCTTCAAGAATTTCTCTTGACATTTTTTAAGAAATGAGTATCTCTAGATATTTTGGTTTCTGAACAATATGATTCTAACTCGTCTATTTTTGTTTATAATTTATAATCTGATGAGTAACACTTCGAAGTCAGCGGCTCATTCTTAAAATCACTATGTTGGTATTTTACGAACTCAATTTAATAAAAGTACAAAACATGACTATACAATATTACAAGAAATAAATTTTTGCGTTTAGACATTTTTTTATTATTTTCTTCCTTCTTATAAGGCAATATCTTTTGGTATTGTCAAGACAAAATATTACGTAAAAGGAAAGGGGGCAATTTTTTATTATTTTTAGATCATCTACCTCGTAATCTGGGAGTTGGAATCTGTTATTTTAGGACGGGGCTCCTTTTGTATGGGAGCTCTACGCTGTGATTGTCTAGCAGCCATTTTGTTTTCAATATGGAGGTTTTTTCTTTATCTTTGAGTTCCCCGAGGGCTTTGTATTACCAGAATTGTTTCGATTCCCAATCAAGCCAGTATCGATCCTACTTAACATTTAAAGACTTGCAGAGTTCATAAAAAATTGCTTTTTGACTTCTTTTAAAAAGAAAAAGACTTGTTTTTGTTGCCATTTTATTGTTTTTCTTTAATAAGGATGAAAATTTGTATATTTGTAGATGAAGTTTAATAGCTACCCAGGATTCAGGTAGTAAGGTGATTAATAATCTTATTTAATGTCTGGGGAAGTAAAAATACCTGTCTAACAACTTGAACCCATAGTCAGTATCTGCGACAACGTTACCATCATCATGTCGAGTGGTACCAGGCGTACCATATCCCTCACAGGAACTATCTCCACCTATTTCCGTCCTGAAGTTTTTGTTTCCTTATCTCCAATAATAAAAAGGTCACAATCGACTGACTCACAGCTACCTATTTTCAAGGGACCAAGAACTGCCCAATTGTAGACTTTGCAACGGCTTAATATTGACCAAGCATTTTCTAACCGTCTGTGCTGTACTGACACAAACCATTTAAAATCATAAAATTCCAACATACTTACCTGACCTGACGAAACCAATATCAAAAACTTATTTAATTATCTAAAATCTAAATGACACTGATACCTTGGCTGAACTTTATACCCTTATCATTCTTTAATACCTATAATATCTATCTTTTTATCCTTTTTATATATTTTTTTCTGTTCTTCATTTACCCCTATTTTTTAACACCCATTCTCTCGTTTGATTCTCAATTTTAAATCTCCTTTTAATTAAATCTAAATGGATTAATTAAAAAACTAATCAAACTTAAAAAAATTCTTCTAAACTAAAAAAAAATGTCCTAATTAATATATAAACAGTTCAAATTCAAAATATCTTTGCCTTTATGTCGTTTTCCTTGTTTTATCAATGTTAATCATAGTTGTTGCGTGGGTTAGTTGCTAATAATGCCTAATTAAGTTCTACAATAAATAAATAATTTTAAAAAAAGTATGACACCCCATTTTTTCGACAAATTTCTGCCTTCTATATCTCAAAAATCCTTTTTGCAAAATTTTCCAAAAAAAATCACTGTAATCAAGCAAATCATTGTCTGCAAGCATGAAATATGTGTGGATGATTTATACTATCATTTAGACACTTCATTCTTCCTATTAAAATTCGTCAAAAACTAATTCTACCGTAAAAATA
>JACMZG010001863.1:62160129-62242629 GCA_018340805.1 Microvelia longipes | reverse complement strand
ACTACTTTGATGCATAAATAATTGTTCCTTTTTATCGATAAAAACATCCGTTTTCATTCCAGCTGTCACCACTCCATGTACTGACCTCACTAAATAATATTTAACATTAGAGTTTGAACAAAACTGTAAATCTAGAGGCTAGTAACTCTAAATAAGTATACTTATTTATTACGTAATGTGTGTACCAAATTTTAACTAAATTAGATAATTTTTTTACCATTTTTAAAAAACAAATACAAGTCATTCGATAAAAAATGAAATACTGAAACAAACATGAAGCTTGGTATATATTTTGGTCTTATATACGACCAGATGCGTGCCAAATCTTAAACTTTTACGGAATTTTAAGAACTTTCTGTATTTTTGCCAAATCATTATTGCGTGCTGATGCCGACATGAAAAAAATAACTCAGTCTAGTTGTGGTATCCGTATTTTCCGGATAAATATAATAGCAGATATACGAATACAGACAGACAACTTCGTAAAAACCACAAAAGAGGTCTTTGAAACACCTAAAACGGATAATTCAATAGATATCCCGGTTTCGGATTTTTTGCAAACGCAATAATTTTTCTATACACCTACGGTATAAATGTGCAAACAAGTAAAACCGGTTACATGTCATTTCAGAAAAATTTAAATAATGCTGATAATAAAATTAGAATTCAAAAAATGAGCTGATAATAAAATGAAAACTTCGTACCAATAAAAGGTAAACTGCACGTTTATTGGGGGCTACTATACTATACTAAACTATATAGGGCTACATGGGTACCAAATTTTGAACCCATTTTTTCCTTGTTTTATGAAATTTTGTTGTCATTATTATTGGTTACTAAAAATAATTACAAAATATAAATCCTTATAAAATATCATAAACTTTTATAAAATAACATCATAAAAAATAATTTTTCTTATAGATCAACCAGGCCTAAAGATTTTTTTTTTTCACCAAATTGCATCTCTCCGTCATAAACACACTAGGAGCTAAGATGATAACAAACACATACATACAGACAGACAACTTGGTGACAACCAACCAAGAAGTCTTAAAATCGCCTTAAATGGATAATTCAGTCCAAAATTCCGGTTTCTGATTATAGTGGAAACGCAATACCTTTCCAAAAGTAATAAATAAGGAAAATTAAAATTTTTTAACTTATTTTTATTTTTATTTTATTTTTATTTATTATTTTATTATTATTTTTTATTACTATTTATTATTTATTAATATTTTTAATTTATTTTTATTTTTATTATTATTTTATTTTATTTTTATTTTAACTTTTTAACTTAAGTTTTAACTTTTTTAACAAAACTAACTGGCAATTTGATATAGGGAAACACTGAAGTTTCTGCCATTCAAGCGGATTTGCAAACACGTCTTGAAATATTCCGAAAAGTGGCGAAAATAACTGCATACTGAGTAGTCGCCAATGAAATAAGAGTAAGAATAAAGAAAAATTTAAAATCGGTGTCAATGTTGAGTTTTAAATACAGGAAAATGTATGGTAATTTAGGAAGAAAATTGAAATAGTTTCCAAGCTTCTTCATATTCAGACAAGGGAAATTTTATATGCTACAAAATTACCAATCACTGGGATATATATTTGTTAATAGCTTAGTAGATCTTAAAAACAACCCCATTCAATGCTCAGCTATAAATATAACAGTTTAAACTTTTAGATATTCAATATAATTTTATTTACAAATTTTAATTGTTTTATAATTATAGTTAAACATACATACACAATTGGAGTGAGTTTAAACATATTTGGATCCAGATTATAAATGTAAGGGAATAGAAGAGTTGTTAAGGGGGTTGAGTTGGGAATAAATGTATCCACAGAAACTGAATGAATGAATACATTTGAATACATAAGAGAGCCCTTGTTACCATTCTAACCCCAATATCAGAGTCAAATTTTAAACCCAACATGGGTATAGAGTCAGGAGGGGATTGTAGGAACGGTTAACTATTGGAGATACATTGCCTAATATCCGTTCTACCGATACTTTTGAATTATTATGAATTATGTTTTGAAATGCAGTTTAGTGGTTTTCTCGCTTTGATTTGTTAGGAAATTCAACACTTTCCCGCTCTCTAGCTATATTTACCCAATTTCCTTTTACCTTTACAATTTTATATTCATTTTATTTGACGATAATTCGATTTCCTGCGTTGAAATAAGTTTATCGACTGAAATGAATTCGGTTTTTAAAGGTGCGTAAATTACACGAAATAGGGCTGAAAGACGGACTAATACCACGGAACATTTTCCATTATATTGGATCTGCTCACAACATCGGACTTTGTTCCGCTCGTCCTTAGAAATTTAAAAGATCCGTTTTTAATTCCTATCGGTCACCTATATGCTTATTGACCCCGCTGGATCCTATTTAACAAAAGAGATTCGACAAAAACGTATATATTCTAACCCTGTTGTAATGATCCATTGTGTGTGTTTTATAAAATTCTGACGCGGTGGTCCGCATGTCGGGTAAATTTCTTTTGGAATGCGTGTTTCCATGCTTAAAATCCATTTCTTGCTTAATGTTCCACTTTATGCTTTATAACTAGAGCAGTTACTCAATTATGAAGCACTACTCGTAACTTGTTTTGTCTGTATTTTTCAAAGGAAATGCGCATACAGTTATACAAATGCTTCTAACCATTATTTGCACTAGTTTAAAGCTTAGTTAGCTTTTATTATTAAAGGTTTTATCGGTCTTCCTTTGAAAAATACAGAAAAAATGAGTGACAAGTAGTTCTTGATAATTGATTAACTGCTCAAAGTTATAAAGCTGAAACCGGGACCTTAAGGAAGAAATGGATTGTTAAGCGCGAAAACACGCATTCCAAAGGAAATTCCCAGCATGCGGACCACAGCGTCAGACAGTATGCGGACCACAGCTTCTGACAGCATGCAGACCACAGCGTCAGACAGTATGCGGACCACAGCATCAGACAGCATGAGGACCACAGCGTCAGAATTATTTTATATCATCGTATTTTCAGGATATAACAACAAGACCTAAAGGTTTATTTTCGTAGCAAATTTCAACTCTCTGCTATAAATACACTAGGAGCAGGGATGAAAAGACACACAAACACGCACACTGAGAAAAATGAAGACTTTTTTTGTTTAACTAAATGTAGTTAGGAGGCACTTCATTGGGTTTAATTGGAAATTCATTGCAGTTATCTATTGGCTAGGCAATCCAGCAACAGGCTCGTAGATGTTGCAACTAAGTGATTTTAGTTCAGTGCGATTTAGCTGTAATAAATATGATTTATTTAAGTACAAAGACTAAATAGTGAGTTCCCATAAATGACGGTAGTTGCCGTTACTATACACGTTTAGTTATTATTATTATTTTTTTCTTTAACTACATTTTAGTAAAGGCAAAGAACCAATTAGTGAAGTCCTATATATTGTTTAAGGGTATTAACTGAACAATGTAGTTAAGTCCGAATACTTCATTTTAATCAAGTATCTGGTCAAGTTAAATGGCAAAATTTATTTAAGTATAGATGTTAATACGGCTCATACCGTTATTTTAACTATATAAAAAATAAGTACTAGATTCCTCAACTAAATTAAAAATTAATTTATTAATTACTGAAAGGAATATAATCAACATTAATTTTGCCGGTTTCAATTGTTACTTGACCTAAAAATGGACAACGTTCATTAGCGTAATTTTTTAAATGTAAAATTCGCTAAAAACATTACATACAGCGTTTGGATATCGAATAGAAGACGCAAAATGTATTCTATTCATCTCTAGAATCCAAAAAGTCTATTTAAAGTATACCTTCCAATTTACTTTTTCACATTTTCCTCAAAACAGGTGTTGAATGAGACACCCAAAGTTAACTACACCATCAAAACGAAGTTCCCTTTACACAAGAAAAGTACCCCAGGTTTCATTAAATCATGTCAAACGGTTCAAATTTTAAGAGGGGAGAGACTTTTAGATCACCCTGTATACGCTCGCTCCCCCCCCCCCCCCCCCCGGCCGTCCATTTTTTTAATGTACCTCCTTCAGATCTCTCGGTTGGATACGCCACTGATTAAAGGTGGTTCACTAGCTGCGTGGTCAAGTAGTTTTTTTTTTAAATTTCATAGGTATACGAATTTTCAAAACCAACTTATATAATAGTCATGTGGAAAAACTGTTGAGAATGGGGCCAAAGTTAATTTAAAATATTTATTGGAAAATAAATTAAATACAAATTGATTATTTAAACTGGCTTTTGGCAATATAGAGACATACATGTTACACAAAACTTGTGTAACATACAAATTTGTTGGAAATATGAGCCTGCGAGGCCATGGTACGACACATTACTTGCAGGAAATGCGCCTATATGTTGGAATCGACAAGAAATTTGTCGTTTTAAATGTATTATTTTGTTTCTTAACTAAATTCCAGTTAAAGTCAAGAAAAATTGTAAAGGCAGGTAGTGTCTACTAGAAATTCTAGAATCGTACGTAGTTCTGGTAGACTTAAAACAATTTAGAAGGATGTAACAGAACATTTCATTGAAAAGACAAGTGTTTAGTGGAATCTAATGGTAGGCTTGGTTAGAGGTAATATCTGACTCCCCACCCCAGCATGGGATTAGACGTGACGCGTACCCCCAAAACCATTCCGGTTTCTAGCTGGGTCGTGTGCATATCGTCTTCATGAACTCCTATATTCAATATTGCAATTTATGTGTTTTAATTTTAATTGTAACATTTTTTGTGCGTTTTCGTTGATTGAGCTGTGAAGTGCTTTTTTATGTGAACAAAGATAATAATTGTAATAGGAAAGATAATAATTGTAAATATGGCATATTATTAAAATTATTGTTATAAAATATCATATTTATTAACTTAATTAATTTAATTAAGTCAATAAATATGAATGTTATGATATACAGGGTGGTCCAAAAGTCTCCCCCTCCCCTCCTTAAATTTTGAACCGTTTGACATAATTTAATGAACCCTGGGGTACTTTTCTTTAGGAAAGGGAACTTCGTTTTGTACAGGTTTTGGGGAAAATGTAAAAAAGTAAATTGGAAGTGTTTTATTGCACATTTTGGATTCTAGAGATGAATACAAGACATTTAGCCTACACCTGAAGTTAACTACACCATCAAAACGAAGTTCCCTTTACACAAGCAATGTATAATTGGTTTTATTCGATTATGTCAAACGATTCATTCGCTGCATTCATTAAAGGTAATTGAACTTGTTTATATATTTTGTATTTTTTTAATGATGATCTTTTGATAATTGCATAATTTTCCGTATGATATATTTGTGTAATGTTCTTTTTCAATTTTTAATAAAAATTTGATGTAATAACAGTTCTGTTTTTTATATAAGTTACAAAACACCTCCATGGACTTGGAATATTGTATGTTTTATTTACTATTTTCCTAACACCTGCACTATTTCATTTCACTAGTGTCAGATGTGCACTTAGTTTGTGGCTAAGTGTTTATGATTATTAATTAATGTTTATATTTAACAAAGAATATGCGTACATTTGTTCCATGTATAGATATTTGTGATATTTGTTTCAATTATTTAAATGTAGCAAATGTACCTATTCTTTATTAAATATAAACATTAATCAATAGTCAACGATAAGCCACTAAACTAAAAAAACCTGACACTACTAAAATGAAGGGTCTACTGGCAAATTAGTAAAGGCAACTACAATGTATAGTAGATACTCTAGGAGATCTCTACTATAGTGTAGTAGAATCTTCCAAAAAGTATACCAGATCCTACTGCAATAGAAGTAGTAGTAACCAGAAAGTATAGTAAACATACCAGAAAGTATAGTAGCACTTACCAGAAAGTAATGGTAGTAGCAAAAAATTACAGTATAAACTACCAGAAGGTTAATGGGGCAACTAGAAGTTATAGTAGTTTATTTACTATTACGTTAGGACCAACTAAATATATAATTTGCACTTAACCAGAAAAGTCCATATTGGAGTAAAATTTCACTGGGTCTAACTAAACAGAGAGTTGGGGGTAACTGAAAAATCAGTTACATCAGTAATAACCACCAACTATTTATAGTTAAGATCACTAGAATTTCCAATAAATGCATAGTCATAACTACTAAACCCCTCAACTGAACAGTTTAGACAAATCCTATAAACTCTCCTAACTATTTTCATTTAGCAGACCCAGCAAACGTTTAGATGTCCTTGGTTTTTCTAGAAATTCAGGTTAAACCCAATGTTTTTTCATTGTGAGATGCCAGAAATTTTTCTCAGTGCATTCAGACAGAAAACTTTGTAAAAACTACTTAGCTATTATTTATGGTATAAATAATAATAATAATGCCCGTTTTAGGGCCTTTTAGGGTATTCGCCCTGCGGGAACCACCTCGGGTGGGTCACATCAACTATGCTCAAAGTAAAGCTAAAGTTGGCGAAATCTTTTTACATCGAATTCTATTTATAAAAACTGAGAACATAGCCCGGGCTGTGAACCCTACAGTACTATACGACCGCGGCTACGGAGACAGGTATAAATAAGGAAAAGTTACCAAATATTTACTTGTATTTCATAAGGAAATACTTGATTTCTGCTGAAGTTATTCAACTGTATTTCACACATACAGACAGACAATTTTGTAAAAACCACTTACGAAGTTTTACAAAAATCTAAATCTGATAATTCCGGTGGCGTCCCGGTTTCACACACAATTCTTTTTCTATATATACTTTCTATACCAAGTCTCTTTTTATTGCATTAACTCTCTAACATAAATACACTGAGAGCTACAGTGATAACAAACACACACACATAAAGAAAGACAACTTTGTAAAAATACCTTAGGAGGTACTAAAAACCCTGAATATGGTAATTCCGGTGACATCCCGGTTTCACACACACAACTCTTTCCCTATATACACTTAGAGTATAAATGAGAAAGAGTAAAAATGATAAGAGTTATCAAAAAAGTTGTAAACAAATATCAACATAAACCAAACAAATATGAAAACCAAAAGCCATTAGGTTAAAAGTGCAGTTAGTTATAAATCTATCTATATTATAATGTATGCATATTTAGCTGATAGTGAAATATGGTGGGTGGAGGAGAGCTTCACTGCAGCATGAGAGAGATAGTATAACATAGAACTATTGATTACAAACCCCTTGGAATAAATTATAAAGTTTAATTGACCAGAGATATTATGAGCAAGAATAGATCTGTTTAAAGTATCTTTAGATACCAATTAAATATGTATACAAAGAGTTTGACGTATATCCATTTAATCCAAGTTTTGTTGTTTTAGCGTTTTTTTAAATCCCTAATAAGAAGATTCGCGCGTGATAATGGAGACATAGGAGTGTTTCCCAAGTCTGTTTCAAAAGTTCCTGATAAAAAAAAAAGATTTCGCAATTCATATATATATATATATATATATATATATATATATATATATATATATATATATATATATATAATATATATATATATATATATAAATATATATATATATATATATATATATATATATATATATATTATATATATATATATATATATATATATATATATATATATATATATATATATATATATATATATATATATATATATTATATATATATATATATATATAACAACGAAGATAGACAAATACGTATAATAAATTTTTGTAGGGAAAACAAGTCTTGAAAAATGTGATAAATCACCGGGTAACCTAAAACATGGTCGATAAACAACAAATGACAAGAAGGGTGCCGTTTTCGATGTTTTAAGGGTGCTGAATTCAATGAAATCGGCCCCGAATCGATAAGATTACTCAAAGCTAGAGTTCACATAAGCGCTACGATGGTAGCAGACACACACACATTTTTTTTTTTTTTTAATGCTCAGGTGGAAAATTCCAGGGCACTTAGACCTCTTAGGTGGGTCCATTGTGCCACAACACACATACAGACACACAACTTTGCAAAAACCACTCAGGAGGTCCTTAAAACGCCTGAAACGGTTAATTCCAGTTTCATCCCGGTTTCGGATTTCTTTGCAAACACAATACTTTTCCTATATACCTACGGTATAAATAAGGGAAAGTAAAAATAGACAGGACACCTTTTAAATCTTCCGTATTGAAATAAGCGTCTAAATCATTTACATCCGTTTACACCCCCAGTGTTTTCCACACAATCGCTTGTTGAAATGTAATATTTCACCTTGCCTAGAATCTCAACCGTCATGAGATTTAGATCCGATCCGTCATTTGGAAAACAAATCCTTTTCGAGAACTTCAGGGTTAATTACAGAAACCGGTAACAATAACAATAAAAATAACAAAGTAACAGGAAAATGTAAATAACTAAACAAAACTACAAGGAACGACCTTCTCAATTCTAAGCTTAAAGTTCACAACTATTTACTCTAAATAATACCTTACTGCAATGAAAATTAAACAAGCGCATGACAACCAAAATGCTAATCGCGTTTAAATACAAAAACAAAGTTGCAGCCTATTGTGTTCTTCTATTGTACTTCTAAAGGTCCTTACAATCTACCCAGCGTAACAAAAACAATTTGCATAATCATGGTGTAGAAAGCGGAGTTAAATTGTTCAGTAAATTATTATGAGGAGACAACTGTGTTCTATTAATATTCTCGAAAGTTTATTCACCTAATAAATATTCATCGTTAGTGGGAGACCTAATATTATTATCTCTTTAGACGTTACGGTAACCTTAATTCTTCCTGACTTCCTTAGTTAATAAAACGGGCTTTTTAAGAAAATAAAAAAATCGGGTACGGGGTACCTCGGAACTTTTTCTCATCTTAATGCATTTGCTTCGCACGTCCTTAGAATATAGGAATAGCCAAATTTATATTGCAGTCCGACTTCGGACTGCAATATTAATTTCGGACTGGGACTGGGACTTCGGACTGGTTTCGCTCGCCCTGAGACAATGAAAACATCTGATTTATAGCGTTCACCTATCCAGGTGCTACTCTCGCTAGAGCTGCTGAACATAAGTAATTTAACAAAAACTGTTGATATACTAGCCAAGATGAAAACCACTAGTGACGATGAAATAAAACTTTACATTACATAAAGGCAATTCTCACCCTAATGTATTTGCTTCGCACGTCCTTAATTCTAAGGACATAGATATTCATAGGAATAGCTAAATTTATATTGCAGTCCTTTGGACTGGTTTCGCTCGTCCTAAGACATTGAAAATATCTGTTTTTTAGCGTTCACCTATCCAGGTGCTACTCTCGCTCGAGCTGCTTAACACAACTGATTTAACAAATACCGTTGATATACTAGCCAAGATGAAATAAAACTTTACATTATATAAAGGGAAACACGAACCAACTTTCAACTCAATTGAACTGTCTTTATTATGTTTAATTATGTTATGTTAATTGTTATTTTAAATGCTAATAATAGGATGAAATTTGACACATTTGTTGGTCAATTTGTTGTACTAAATTTTAAATTAGTAAAAAGAAAATACTTAGATGCATAGGCAATATACCACCTAGAAAATCCTGCAAGACATTATTCAGGAAATTTAAAGTTTTAACAATACCAGCCATATATATATATATATATATATATATATATATATATATATATATATATATATATATATATATATATAATATATATATATATATATATATATATATACCAGCTAGTTCAAGTAAAGAAAAATTTTGGCAATTATACAAAAAATGGAGATAAGCACCAGTATAATACCAGAAATAAAAATTTATTAAGAATAAACCAACATAAAACTTCAAAATATAAATTTAGTTCAGATTACTCAGGGGTAGTATTGTACAACTCATTACCACAAAATATAAAAGACATTACAGAAATAAAATGTTTTAAATCAAAATGCAAAAAATTGCTCATCAAAAAACCCATTTATAATTTATCAGAGTTTTTAATTAAATAAATAATTACGTCATGCATTGTTAAATGTATTCTAATTATTTGATGTATTTTATTAAACTATATTGACCTTAAGTGTATTCTAATTATTTGATGTATTTTATTAAACTATATATGACCTCAGCTATTGTATATTTTGTATACTTATTGGCAAATAAAAATAATTTTTATTTTTATTTATTTATTTAATTAATCCGACCACTATTCGGAATTTTATAGTCAAGAGTGGTCAATGACATTAAAGAGAAAAAACGTGTTAAGTTAGCTCTCTAGCATAAACGCGCTGGCAGCTAAGATGATACCAGACAAACACACATACAGACAGGAAACTTTAAAAACCACTCAGAAGGTCTTAAAAACATCTGAAACATATTATTAAGGAGTAAACTCGGTAACAGATTCATAGTGGAAACACAATACTCTTCATATAATAGTTATAATATTAGGTGATATTATTTAGTCAATCACAGCTTCTAATTGATTATCTCCCTGCCTACTTGACTAAAGTCAGACAGGAAACTAGTACTATATAAAGATCATTGTTCCCACTTAATACTTTACATGCGACGATATCGTAAAGGCTTTGGCGGGCTATGTAAGCATCTAGAACAGACTACCTATTTCTTCACAATATTTACATCATTGTTCCCACTTAATACTCTACATCGACGATATCGTAAAGGCTTTGGCGAGCTATGTAAGCATCTAGAACAGACTAACCTATTTCTTCACAATATTACATCATTGTTCCCACTTAATACTCTACATGCGACGATATCGTAAAGGCTTTGGCGAGCTATGTAAGCATCTAGAACAGACTAACCTATTTCTTCACAATATTACATCATTGTTCCCACTTAATACTCTACATGCGACGATATCGTAAAGGCTTTGGCGAGCTAAAGCCATTATTTAAAAATCGATATGATTAGTCTTTAGTAAATATTAAATTAAAACCTTGTAATAATAAAATGTTTAAAAAACTTACAAGAACAGCAAATTTTAATTTATAAATACCTGTAACAAATAAAAAGGTTGATTTGGATTAACAGAGTCAATACACAAGTTACGATGGATAAAAATTTAAAAAATAATTTACATATTTCAGTCCAAATTCCTCTCCATGAAAAAATTTAAATAAAAGAGGGATAAAATCTTAAATTAAAAAAATCTGAAAAAAGGAAATCTTTTAAGAAAGAAAATGCAAAATGGAAAGCAAAGGGTGAAATAATTCCCTGGTGGTAATATCGCTAAAGGGCTTTATCCCAAAAAAAGGGTCACCTGGTCTGAAACAGAAGGGAAAAACCTTAAATATTCATGGCCTAGGTGCTCTAGGGTAAAGAGTTAACTTGTCCCACCCTGAGTGGCCTCGCCGTGAAAATATTGTTTTACCTCCCCACTTCCTCGCCTCGAAGGAAAAATTATGCATGAGCCTGCACATCCTCATTTGATGTTTTTACTTTTTTTTGGCACCTAAAAAAGTTTTCTTTTAACACTTTTCTTTCTTAGCCATTTTGCAAACTTAAAAAAAGTTTATTCATTATCATTTAACGTCGATTTTCTAGATGCAATCACCGTTTACAACAAAAAGCTAGTAAGTGTGTCTAAGAAATGGTTTAAATTATGGACAACGACTTTGGAAGAAATAAACTAGCCCGGGAACCATTTTCCGTTAAGCAACCGAATTCCTATGACTTTTTATCTGAACTATTTTTCGAGGGGTCACAAACATGGGGGGTAAAACGAAATGTTTTAAAATAGACATTCTACGAAGGATTTGATTCGAAGGAGGTGATAGTGTGATTTTTAGTGATATGAGGTGATAATAAAAGGAAGAGATTAAATAGAAGAAGTAATACCAAGAGAAAAATGGGCCATGGAGAAAGATGGCCATGACGTCGAGCTCATGTTATCAACTCTGTGAGATAAAATACATCACTCTTATTTTTACAAGTAAATTGAGGCATATGTCTCACTCATGGAAGAACCGTAATGACTATAATGAATTATAATTGATTAATGAATAACAAGCGTGAAACTTCAAATTACCTCAATTAACATGAAGCAAATTCTATGATCCTAAAGTACGATTCAACTTAATCTTATCTACCTGACATCACACAGGGTCAGAACTACCAAGATATTCTGTTAGGATATTCCAAGATAGCCTGATCCTGTAGATAGACCCCATATAATACTAGGTTTGACACACAATCGCCCTTATTCTACAACTTATGCCACCAAGGGTAAATATTTTAAGGAGCCATTCCTTGGTTAACTTCAAATTTAATTCAATTTAGTTCACCTTAATTCCAAATAGAACTTCTTCAATTGAACTTCATACTTCTAATTTAGTTTTAACATCTATAGGGATTCATTGAATAAAAATACTTAAATATAAGTAAGACTTAGGCCCGTATTCAAAGACATTTTCCTTAAGGAAAATGGCAGGTTTTGGTAAGGAAAATGGTTTTGAATATATCATTGGACCAGGTTGTACTAAATTTTATTTCATACTTTGCAACATCCAACTTAGTCTTTATGTCAAATCCGTACAAAGTTTACTTCAAAATTAATGAAAAGTCCTATCATAAACTTTTCAAAATTGTAAGGTCACAAATAAGTTAACAAAAGGTTTATCCTGTTAGTTAGATGTTCTAGTTGTGGACTCGGTCCAAAATCCTCTCGAAACCTAATTATGGCAAACTGTTGATTAAAATCAAGTTCTTGATTTTGGACAAACTCTTCAAACCGAGTTCACAGTTCTGAAATCTTGATTGTCCTACTTATCTCAAATTGAGTTTGATTGGATTTCCCCAATCACAACAAGGTATTGTTCCACCTGTTATTTGCTTAGTGGTGTCAACGAAAATCAGACAATGCTGTCATTCGACTTTTCCTTCATCTGAGATTTAAAATTAAAGATTTGAATTAATTGAGAACTTCATTTTAATAAGTAAACTTCTCCATTGAAATAGCTGAGTGTAAAGAAGAATTATAAGTTTTATCTAAATTATATTAATTTATTAAATATTTAATCAAGTTAGAGTAAAGTATAAACATCTTACACCAATTCCAAGGACCGACATCTTAGGTTTCAACAATTCTCATTTTACACTTTGTTTAGGTGTTATTCATACTTCTCTGATTATGTCACTGTTTTGGTCCACAATAAATAAGAGCCCTCAGACAATTCTATTCTATGTTTAATTTCTAGACAATTCTATTGGAGTTATAGTTTAAAAGTTATCGGCATATATATATTTACAGGTGCGATAATTAAAATTATATGCACCAACAAATGAAGTTTGCATTTGACAAAAAAAAAAGTAATTGCAGGAAAAAAAACAATTTAACAAAAAAAGTTTATATAAAAATATAAAACTAGAAATTGGGCAGTAATGAGAACAAATAAAATACAATAAAAATGTTACTAGCATGGAAAAGAATTAAAATATAACAACTGTGCTGACAAGCATAAATACTTGTTTTTTTAATGCACAAGTAGAAGTATAAAAGTATTTTCCGTAACACTTGATGAAATTTATTTCTACTGTAATATTTTCCTAAACTATAACTAACCTTCAAACCCAAAACATTTCGTTTATCCACTATTCTAAAACGAGCTTAACGAGAATGTAGTTATACTAGCTTAAACCTTAGATGGACAGAACATTCTGAGGACTAACAAAGCCTGTGTGCAACCATAGCACTCTAGACGTTTTTTCTATGATTTGAGTTTGAGCGAAGAGACTACAGAGCCCCAAATTGTGAGGAAAATTAACTAGATACCTAACATCTAATTTTTTAACTTTTACACCTATTAAAGAGAATGACTCAACACAACCACGGAAGACTTCAAAGTCTATTTATTATACAATTAATTATATAAACTACATTGTCAATATTATTGTTTCTCGCATCTTAGACAAAGTAATGAAACATACACAAGTTATCTTGTATTAACTTTTTAACAATACAAGTCAAATAAATGATTTTAGTTGTCACAGTCGTTTCTCTTATTCTCTTTTCTTCATTAATACCTACTTGGCTCTTTAACCAAATTTCATTTTAGTTTAGTACTAATTTCTGTTTACAAGTTTCATTTTGACTTTTTTTGACGTTGATAAAACCATTATTATGTAATAATATTGTTTAAGATGAAAAACATTCGGAAAAGTGTATCATGGAAGAATAGGTTTTTCCGGCTTTCTCGGGAGGTTTTCAATAACAGCCTTATTTATCAAAATACTTGTGAAAGTATACCAGCATATAAACCGATTTGTCTTTCGACGATTCGGAAAGACAAAATAGAAAGACGGGGGACAAAAATCCAATTTCTTTACAAGAAGCTGTAATCCTTAACTGTCTGACTGGTTTCTGGGAAATCCTTCCCGATGACTGCTCCACATAGGACGTGTTTCGATACGAAAATAGATCCTTCAATATAATCTTTGTCCTAGATATTAAAGAGTCGTTCCTTGTCACTGTTTTCGAGAAATGAAATTTATAGAGATATAATCATGTTTGTTGAAATCAATCATATCCATCGTATTATATTTATTGTCTACAACGTGTTTCAATTTACTCGGATAAAAGTAGAACCGTCAATTAAGATAATTAGAAGTGTAGAAAAGAAGTCGGAATTGTTTCTTCCGTGGATTAATGGTAAAAGAATCGAAAGGGTGCTAGGGTGGGACTAATTGTGATATATTGGCGCCCAACGTGGGGCTCCCTGTCCGATTGATGATACCTAGTTTTCTTTACCTAGCCTTCTCCTAGACCCAACTTTCTGTATCCAATTATACCCTAGCAAATAAAATGCTTACTGTCTACAGAGGTTTGGAGAAAGGTTTCGTTCATTAATATGGGAAAGTATCACTAGGTTTGGAAACTAAACTGATTTCTAAAGTTTTATTTTTCAACTCACGTTTCTTTTGGAAGGTAATGAAACATTTTCACAAAGTTAATAGAGTGAAGATAGACGTCTACTGTTCTCTTTCCTAATATTTAATCAGAATAAAACCCTTTTTTTCACTTTATATTGCAAGTAAAATTTAATAAAAGAAATATATTTTAACTTTGATACTTGGTTGTAAACTATAGTCAAGCGTTTACAACAAAAAGCAGTTGATTTAATAAATAAAATAAACAATTGTAAGTGGAGATATTCCTTGCAAAAAATAGTATAGTATGGTGAACCGAAAATACTTTTCCCTAAACTTAAAACCTAAAGATTAAGTGTGAAAACGTACTTCACTTCGATATTTAAATTAAAACAGTTTCTTAATCTAATTTTTTTAGGGAAAATCCTCCAAAAGGTTTGTTTTTAGCGAATTTCCTTTAAAAAACAGATAGAATGAGCAGCAAAGGGGGGAGTCGAGGTCGAGAGTGAATCAGAATTACGTTTCAGAGGTCCCTAACCACAAAAAATTCTTGAAGTGCCCAAAAAAAATTCAAGAAATCATGGTAAATAACAGAAAAATATAAATTTACTACTGTTGTTTACAACCAATCCTTACTGAGCTACTACGGAGGAGAATCACCAAGAGGAATTAGCAATGAGGAATCATTTTGCAAAACAAACAAATCTCTGGTGATTTTTCTGAGCAACGTGTTTCAAAATATTTTTTTATGTTTAGTCTTGGTTATTACTATTTCTCGTTCTAACCCTTGTATGTGAGACGTGCTAAGCTCGCTAAGACTAGACAGTAATTTGTTTCTCGAAAAATCTACAAAGCTTCAAGCTCTTATTGTTGTACCTCGTTGTAAGCTTTCCATTGTCTGCTTCATCTTCTAACCATCAAACGTTCTGTTTCTATCGTTTTTCACCAATTTCCCCTCATTCTCTTTTTAAGTCAATAAAACGAGTGTTTGCTCTCGCGGAAAATCAAATATTGCTTTGCTCGCTCACAATTGTTTCCCCAGTTGCAATCAATCACACCCTTCCCTTTGCATATTACATCTCCCGTGAAAACCCCAAGAAAATAGGAATTCGATGATGGGAAAAGAGAAACCAACATAAGAAAAATTATTTTTCAACGCCAGTCACTTTTACGTCAAGCAATTTATCAAGAGTTTTCTTATAACGGAATTTTGAAGGGAAGAATTCTTTTACAGTGTTATTTTAATATTTTTATTTTCTTCCATACCCAAAGATGAGATAAACATAAAAAACGGGTACGAGGTATCTCAAGACTTTTCCTCACATGATCGAATTCGCTAAGCTTATCTTCAACATTTCGAAAACGCTTCGCTTGTCCTCAAAATATGAAAATCATACCTTATATTGTAGGAAGTCGTTAGCCTCGTTTCGCTTGTCCTCAGACTGTAATAACACACGTTTTAATCGCAGCGGTCACCCACCCATTAGCTAATGACTTCACTTGATATTCCCTAACATTAGAGATTTTACCAAATATAGAAAATAAGACTAGTATTAAAATAAAAATGGTTATACATTTGATTCCATAAAGGGTGCTAAATTTCAACTTCATTGTATAATTTTTTTATTATTAACGATTAAAAAAATACGCATTATTTTATAAAAATTTAAGTTGGGCAGATACTAAGATTAAAATTGTCACGTTTCTTTGTCTTATATAATATTATAACATGGCCAAATTTTGTCGTCATTAAATAATTATTCTCCACCCTGCACATCTAGACCTAACAATTTAATTTTAGGGAATTTTTTAAGAAAAAATGAGTTTATGCGGTTGGGGTCATGGAGGGGGACATATATATAATATATATATATATATATATATAATATTATATATATATATATATATATATATATCGCTATATAACATCTCAAGTTGGCGCAAATGGAGTTTTAAAAAAATGAAACATTTCCATTAGAGGTTCGATTCTAAGTGGAGACGGTATCTCTGTCTAGTATGTTTAAAAACTTACATTGTTTCCAATTAATACAACATTTTTATAAGGATATTGGAAGGTCACTCCATCGTTCTCTTATCCTTTTTGTGCTGATTTGAGGATGGTAAAATTTTATTATTTTCAGCAGCTTTTTGTTTGATAATTTTAAATATCTAACAGTTTCACGCTTCTACCACTAGATTGTACTACTAGTTTTTCCTGCACCCCTCAACTATCTTATTTTAAAATTGTTTTAGTAATTCCTCTATCTTAATATTGTTTATCTATGGTTTTTAATTTCTAGAGATAAAACAATAAAGATTGACTAACAAAACAGACAGGTATTATTCTACTATCCAAATCAAAAAGACATTGTTAAAAATTCTTAAATATTTTTAAAGTGAAATAATTAAAATTCTAATATGTATTATTCTAGTTTAAATGTATTCTTCTTTTAGAAGCAATCTACTTAAAATAAAATAATGTTCGTGTATTTTAATTCTTAAAACATTTTTTTTTTCATTAAAGCCTTTGAAATTTTTTATTTAAATGTTTCGAGAAAATTAAAAGAAATTTAAATTGTTAACTAAAAAAAATCAGGTGTTATTATGCCTAATACTAAATCTTCTAACACTAATACACTTTGCTTCCGATTTATTGTAATACTGAGAATTTTTAGTGAGATCCTGCAAAAATAATCTTTCCAAAAAATTATATTAAATTAACCCTAACAAATGCAAACCGCAATAGGCCATTAAAATTGGATTTCAGAGATATAAAAATATTTAGATTAAAAATAACATGCAGTAACTCAGGGGTAAAATTTAGGAGAACAACTTGAGAATGAAAAAAGAGAATTTAACAAACAAACTGGATTTTAGAGGTTTTGAGTTGGATTAAGGTAATAAGGGGTATGGTAGGGTTAAAAAAAGGGCTTAGGTTAAGATTGTTTCGGATAGATAGTTAAAAAAATAAGAAGTGAGCTCTGTGTCTGCGGCACTTGTTAATATAAGCTCTGTTTCTAAGGCACTTGTTAATATAAGCTCTGTTTCTAAGGCACTTGTTAATGAAAAGCAAGCTCTGTTTCTAAGGCACTTGTTAATGAAAGGCAAGCTCTGTTTCTAAGGCACTTGTTAATGAAAGGCAAGCTCTGTTTCTAAGGCACTTGTTAATGAAAGGAAAGCCTACCACAAGAACACAAGCCAACCCAATACTATCCTGAGAAAGCAAAGTTTTCTCTAATGTTTAAAAATATGATCTTGTAAATTCTTAAATAAATTATTATATTATTATGAATTTTTACTTTAAAGAACATTTTTTTAAAGAAATCAACGGTGCTGTTCCAAGCGTCGGGACCATCAAGTTTTGTGAAGCAAAAGAACATCGCAGCTCTCCTAGATACTACAGTTATAAGGATTTCTCAAACTTGTCTTTTGGGTATTACTAAATAGTAGAGAGTGAAACATTTATTTATATTGTTTGTCTAAGGCATAGAGATATAAACAAAGTGATAAAATTTGTTACAGATATGAATATAATATTGTAACACCTTAAGCACGTGTTTACAATTTATAAATTGTAACTTCAAATAAAAATGTCGATTTATTTAAACATATTTTCATAGACATTATTTGTTTAAGAAAAATGTCAAAATTTTAATGATGTGTTGACACGATTTTGAATAATCTGCAAAAATATGATTAATAGTAAGCATCCTATCATCAATCTAATGGATAAATAAAAATAATAATGGATCACAGGATAAATTAATATTTACAAAGTAAATAATGAAATACATGGTATTATAGTTGCTTTCAAAATATTTTGCTTTCAAAATATTTAAATATTTTATATTGAGAATAATCCAATTATTGGTAAAGAATTTATGAAACAATTTATTAAAATACCTTAATATTAATTATGTTTTAGTTTATCAACTAAATTTAAAACTAGATTTCCAAATTTACATTTTATTAGGCGGCTAGTAAATAATACAGAGAAACACATAAGAAAGGGAAACAAACATCGAACACAAATAAAGATGTAAATTTGTTGGTTTGTATTTTTAAAAATTGTAAATTGTTTGCTACAATTTTAGAAATAAATTTGTAAAATTTTACAATTTTAGAAATAAATTTTTAAATTTTTTTATAAATAAAACACATGAATATTGTTTTTATCTTTTCTTCTTTATTTTTTAACACTAAGAGTAAAGTCACAATTTGCTCAAACTGGGTTCCGAATATAAAATGGTTCACTCCTATATCAACGACAAAATAATGTATCATTTGATACTACAGAGTTTTGCAAAACATAAATAGTTGACACAATATAATTGTGCGAGAGACACCTAGGAAATATAACAACTAAAATGCAATGCTACATCTGGGAACTGTTCCATCATTCAACATTCGTCATCATTGATAGCTCGATATAATGTCATGTCCGACTCTGTTTCGTTACGTCTAACTCATCAGGGCGCCGACAGAGTCTGAACTCACTCTGACTTTCAATTAATTCCGAAGAATTTAATGTGAAGTATTTACCAGAGACGACGTGCTCTGCGGTGCTCTCTTACCGCCATCATGCATGGCAAGCAAAACATATATCATTTGATACTACCGAGTTTTGCAAAACATGAATAGTTGACACAATATAATTGTTCGAGAGACACCTATATGTTTTGCTTGCCATTCACGATCGCCACCAGACCGCCGTAAGAGAGCTCTGCTCGTCTCTGGTAAATACTTCACATTAAATTCTTCGGAATTAATTGAAGGTCAGAGTGAGTTCAGGCTCTGTCGGCGCCCTGATGAGTTAGACGTAACGAAACAGAGTCGGACATGACATTATGTCGAGCCATCAAGTATGACGAATGTCGAATGATGGAACAGTTCCCAGATGTAGCATTGCATTTTGCTTGTTACATTTCCTAGGTGTCTCTCGCACAATTATATTGTGTCGACAAAATAATCAACTACATATCGGAAAATTCTCTCATTTTAGTTGGACAGAGCTGATCTATGATAAAAACTATAATATAAATATCAATCACCATCAATTATTTTGACAGCCAAATTAATAGGTTTTCAATTTCAATAAGAAAAAAAAACAATAATTTAAAAAAAATAACCAATTCAATGGATAAATATAAACATTTTTTCAATAACAGAAGTAAAAGAAACAACAAATTAAAATCTTTTACTGCCTCACTTTCATAGATTGGAAAAATAAAGGTTTCCATTAGTGGTTAAATAGAAAACTTCAACTTAATGAAAATAAATAGAGAAAAAAGTTGAATGATAAACGATGAGAATGTAAATATCTGGGTGCATCGTGAAAATTTACAAGAAGTCCCTTGAAACGGAGGCTTTTACTGGTGAAAAACTTTAAAAGCCTTCACAGGTAATTAATAGGTCTACAAAAATGTTTACTTTACTCGAAAATATGTAAAATAGAGACAGAGAAGCTCAAACAGCGTTTAAAACTGGGTTGAAAATGTTTCCCAGGAAAATACATCAAACATTTTTTTTAAAAAATCAACTAAAAAAGTAAATAGTGATCAAAGGGTTGGCACAAAATATATGTTTACTAATAAAAATATACTCATGTTTTATTTTAAAAAAAATTGTCAAAAAGTTGGTATAGTTAAAAAGAACTTTTGCGGAGATTAGAAAAAAATACTACACATATATATGTGCGAGAGACATCCAGGGACTGTTCCATCCTTTGACATTCGTCATCATTGATGGCTCGACATAATGTCAAGCCACTCTATTCCACTCTATTTAGTTACGTCTAAGTCTCTGATTCGTGAGTTCAAGCTCTGTCGGCGCCCTGATGAGTTAGACGTAACGAAACAGAGTGGGACATGACATTATGTCGAGCCATCAATCATAACGAATGTCGGATGGTGGAACAGTTGCCAGATGTAGCATTGCATTTTGCTTGTTACATTTCCTAGGTGTCTCTCGCACAATTATATTGTGTCAATTAGATTGTTTTGCCATTTTTTTAATGTATACATGTCATTCGATAAAAATTAAACTAATGTTAACCATTAGATGGATCTCATGACATTGGTTGGTCTTTTAGTGTACTACCAGTATGTCCAATTTTAAATCGATTCCATCATTGTCCATTATATAACCACTGTATAAATGAGGAGAAGTGATACTCATAAAAAGATTAAGTTAAAGAAGACATTCGACCTAAATTTAGATTACTAGTAATTAAAACGGAACAGCTTTTTCCATTATCTCTCCATATTATATTATCTCTCTATTCTCACTCCATAGTTCTTTTGTCTAAGTTAAACGTGTAACAAACCAAAACAGCAGTGTTTCAGACTTATAAATTATTTTAAAACAAATTAAACAAGAGGCGGGATGCTAAAATTCATCAAGGAATGAAGGAATGCATGAAGTTCCAGGAAATACTTGATTTAAAGGGAAATTTAGTGAAAAACGGCTCAAAGACGAATAAAAACGTTGGAAAGTCTCAAAGAGGACACGATGTCTGCCCCGCCCAACATAAAACCCCCTTTGGCACGGAATCAATTGTATTTCCCATTTAGAGGATAGTGAGGCTGGACCGAGGCCAGAACTCATTTTAAATTATACCCGACGAGGAAACTCTAGAAGGGATTGGTCTAGGGTCGATATGTGAACACTTTCCTTTATAATCTTTATATATTTTTATTGTAGAGTACTAATATTTTATTAAAACTATAGTAGAATAGAATAACAAGTGAACCGACTCGACTAAAAAACTAGTAAAAGTCCCGAAAAATCAATTTTTAAAAAAGAATCAAGTTTTCTTGATATTTTAATAAGGATACCAAGAAGTAAAAAGGTGATAAGTCGAAAAATGTCGATTTTGAGTTATTACTATCACTGGAATCAGCAAAAAAAGCTCTTTCGATTGGTATAATAAATGCATATCTACGATAATTAGTTTTTTAATTAATTAACACAATGCAAAGGAGATATCTTTTATTTTGAACAGAAGCATTTAGTATAAACGTAATAAGTTAAGTTAACCCATTTAGACTTCAATAAGTTGAAAAAATTATAAATATAAAAGACATAAGTTGAGTTATACCCTTTTGCAAATGTTTGCCTGCTATTTATAAATTAAATACCAAATTATTTCAAATTATATAGAACATATTAATAAATATAATAATGTTAAAATAAAACCTGTGAATGATTTTAACGATTTTGGAGATTCCTGAAAAGTTGCATTTTTCGACTTATCACCTTTTTACTTTTTGGTATCCGTGGTATGACTTATCTCCTTTATACTTTTCAGTCCTGACTACATTACCAAAAAGTCGCAAAGCCTATGTTTTAGATATTTTGAGCTAGAATTTTAATTTAAATTCACGAAACAGCGATATTAAACTTAAATTAAAATATTCCTATATAAACACATTGATTTTAGTACTCAACTGGACACCGGGCTTACTCAGGAACATTTTCGTTTTCTGTATAAAATAGTAAATTTTTACTTTCATGTTTATCCACATTTTAATTAGAAATATGAAACTCTATCTACATAGATAATTTACTATAATAGTAAGCTTACTTTAACCAAGAAAAATAGTTTGATTTTTAGTTCAACAACCTTAAAAATGACAAGTGGAAAATCAGTCAAAAGGGGATAACTATCTCTTTGGAACCGATAAAAAAGGTATAAGTCAGTAGGTTTTCCTAAATTTTCCCCAATATCTAGAGAACTATAAATTAATTGAATACCAAACTACTCCTCATTATATAGAACATTTTAATAAATATGATAATGTTAAAATAAAAACTGTAACTGGTTTTAACGATTTTAGAGCTTCATTCAAAGTTTGTTTTTTGGTTCCTGAAAAGTTGCATTTTTTGACTTATCACCTTTTTACTTTTTGGTATCCATAATGCCTGCCACACTATAACTGACAGAAGATTATCAAATATGTCATAATATTGTGTAAACAAACCCGACGTGCAAGCAAGATGATAGAAATGTATAAGGTGATTCAATTCGATGTAAACAAACCAAAAACAGTCGGAGGTTATAACCTGACTTTTTATGTATGGCGTGACGTCATATATTTGACGTGAGCAAAATATATTTGCTCAATTCTCTACTAGATTGTGCTGTAGTATTTTTTTAAATACAAACAGTTGCCAATCGTTTAAAATAAAATAAAAGTAAACAAAGATCTATGGTATGCTGTAGTATTCGCGATGTATTTTTGTTTTTAAAAACTTGGGGGCCTCATCACGCGAAGCAGCACCATCGTTTTCTTAAAAAAATAATAATAATTCATTTTTAGTGTTTTAGACTTAAGATTTAAATTTGCTATCTCAATATAACATCTCGGGTTGGCGCAAACGGATAAATAAAGGAAAAAAACAATAATTGAAACTCTGACATTAGAGGTTCCAATTTAAGGGGGAACGGCAGATTGGGTGAAGTAAAAGTGAGAAATTAATTTTTTTCACTTTTTACCAATTTATACGAAATTCTTATAGAGCTTTCTTAGGATCACTCATCCATCGACTCCTCATCATTCTAGCGCTGAAAAGCGGATGGAAAGACTTGATTACCCTCAACAGCTCGTTGTTTGGTTAAATAAAAAAAAAAAATAAGTGTCTGAAATAAAAATAGCTGACTGATTTACGCTGTCACCACTAGACTGTACTACTTGAGCCTCCTGCATCCCATCAACTATTTTTTTTAAAAATCTTTGAGTGAGCCATCTATGTTAATATTGTTTATCTATGCTCAAGACATAAAACAAAACAAATTACTGTTGCGATGTGTAAAGGCTAATGTAAAATGTGTAATAAAGGATGTGTAAAATTCCTAAAAGAACACATACTGACAATCCGCAGTGTTGACCTACAGAGAAACATACTAAGGACGTTTAATATGGAGAAAAAATACAAACGTGACGTGGTGTCAACACGCTCAGGGATTTACATAAGTGTCGCGTTGTATCAATAGACTCAGTGAAACACAAAATAGTTGCGTTATGACAATACATATACTGAAACACACAGACGTTGCTTGGAGTCTATATACAGCGAAAAATATATTCACATTACTACACACATTATTAATAAATAAATAAATGCCCGTTTTAGGGGTTTTCGGCCCATCAGGGTGTTTGGGTCCCACCCTGCGGGAACCACCTCAGGTGGGTTGCATCTACTACACTCTAAGAATTAATTAAAGTTGGCGAAATCTTTTTAACACAAATACTATTCATAAAATCTTAGAGCATAGCCCGGGCTGCGAACCCCGGACCTTCGGTGCCGAAATCGAACGCCTTTACGATCACGGCCACGGAGGCAGACCACACACATTATTACTATAGCAAAATATATATTCCTATTATAAGGTTTGATACTGTTAATGCTTAGTGTCTTAATATTAAGGTAAAAACACAAACGTCACATTATGACAACACACACAGGGATGTACATGAAGGCTGCGTTGTGTTTACACAAACAGTGAAATGGCCTATGAAATATTTATCTTGCCGAACGCAGCCCTAACCTTACGAACACTCCACTCCCTAACTCGTCAGCTCCTTATGCCTACATGTATGTAACGATTACAACGCAATTTTCAATAAATTGTTACACAAAGGCTGTTGGAGATATTATTGCTTTTTCTTCATTTATTATTAGTTTCAACTTTATTTTAATGATTTTTGACTATTTTCATAATTTTCTATAAACCAGCCTCTTATTAGCATCATCATTTTCCTGCCTCCAATTATTTTTAAAAGTTTGACCTTCTAGCATTAAAAGTACAGCGATTTGGTTATTTAAAATATAACCACATACATATATAACCATATACACATATAACCATATACAATCTGCGATCAGCAGAGTGCATCAAAAATAACAAGGTAAAGTGCTGCTATAATTATTACAACAGCAAAAATTTGTTATGAATTATCTTTACGAACACCTCTGAATTGTATAATATCTCTTATAATAGCAAAAATATCAATAAAACTTGTTCACACTTCTGGTACGCCACAAAGGAGAAGAAGATGATGATTGCCTCTCAATTTAAATGTATTGCCAAACTATCAACTTCACTTTGAAACGCCAATGACTGTCTCCAACCAAAACGGACAAGACTTGGCGGGACAGAGAAGTTGATTTCACAAATTTTTTGGACCTAAGACTTGGTAAGGAGTATTTTACCACGCAAATGGTTTATGATAAGATACATAGTACAGTAGATTAGAGGTAGTAAAGATAAGATACTATAAATATATATATATAAGATAGTATATATAAAATACATAGCATAGATAGGTTATAGGTAGAATAGATATGATAGTATAGAAAGATACATAAGATAGTATGTATAAAATACATAGTTTAGATATGTTATAGGTAGATAAATAAAATGGTATAGATAACATTATAGAATAAATGCATCTTCAAACTGCATAATCTCAATAACGAATTTTGAAAATTAAATGTCATACAAATTATTTTTAACTTAGGCTCTATTTCAATAATACCACAAAATTATAGAAATAAGGTGGAGTGAAATTTCTCTCGAGATATTGAAGCTATGTTTAAGTTTAAAAAGTTAATAAACAGCCTAGACATGCTCTTCTTTGAAGAAAGGGAGCAAATAAAAGAAAAAATATGAAACATTTATGATTGGCGTCCCCCTCGACCTCCCCCACCCCCCTCCCGGCGGCTTCCCAACCAAGATCGATTCGTATAAACATCTATCTAACTCCATAACCAAGGCTTGTAGAAAAATAAATAAAAAAGTTTGATTTGTTGCCAAATGGCTGAAGTCACTGTAATAAAAAATATCAATCTTTCGTCACTAGTGTTGTAATATCAATCTTTCCTCACTGGTGTTGTAATATCAATCTTTCCTCACTGGTGTTGTAATATCAATTTTCCTTTTTAGTGATCAAACAGTCTCCCACAAGTATCGTCATAACAATCTTTCCTCACTAGTGTTACAGTATCATATATGTTCTCACTAATGTTTAGTAACAATGTTTTCTTATTAGTGTTATATTATCACTTATTTTTCCTATTAAATTTAATAAGGATTAGCGACGTTTCCTAGCTAGTGTTGTAGTATCAATATTTTTGTCACTAGTGTTTTAGTACCATATATGTTCTCACTAATGTTTAGAACAATATTTTCTTATTAGTGATATATTATCACTTATTTTAAGGTGGTTATAAGGTGGTAGTATCAATAGTTTTTTCACTAGTGTTAAGAAACAATCTTTCTTCGCTAGTGTGGTAGTATTAATTAATTTCTCACTAAGGTTGTAGTATCAATAGTTTTCTCACTATTGTTAAGAAACAATCTTTCTTCGCTAGTGTGGTAGTATTAATTAATTTTTCACTAGGGTTGTAGTATCATAGTTTTTTTTGCAATCGTTTAATAACAATCATTCAACGATAAAACATCAATTCCCCCCCCCCCTAGTGTTCTTTCAACTTGTGTTGAATAAATAAAAATCTTTATTTTCAATTTTTCAATTAGAGAAGTTAATTTTTATAAGTGGCAGCTTGTATTGTATTTTTAAATTTTTATTTGCTTGGACAAAAGAAATTAAACTATTAAATGCTACTTATTATTTCCCTGTTAGTGACAAATAAAGGAATTCAAAAGTAACAAATAAAAATGACAAGAAAATTAAATAATTAACGAAAAGCAGATTTCTTTTTTGCACAATCATTTTTATTTTTTTTAAAGTTTGCATTTTGTTTTATCTTAACACTTTTAAAGAAAAAGTTTATGTTTATAAAAAAAAATAACACCTAGACTGTTTTAATTCTTTTGTTTATAGCTCTGAAGGGACGTTTAAAAAAAGCTCCGTGCAGGTGCTAAAAAGAGAGATGGCTCTTTTTTTTTTAAAAAAAAGGTGTTGCAAGAGACAGTAGTAGGTCCTTCTCCGGGTGGGGGGCTATTATTTTGATATACGAGTTGGGCCGCCTAAGGGGGCACCGACTGGTTAGTACATGAGCCTAATGTCTCCGCCCCCCCCCTCCGGTGGCATTAATCATTTTTAATGAAACATAACCTGCTTAAAGGGTCTAGGTTACTGTCCAACCATTGTTTATCTTGCAAACCTCACTGGAGCCTTCTTTCTCTACTTTTTAGGTAGAAACTTTTACCAACTTAAAGAAAAGATTATTGGACTTTAAAAGATGAAAGTAAAGCATATTAATTGCAGAACAAAGTAAAAATAAATACTTGATTTATTAAAAAAATCGGGTACGGGGTACCTCGGAACTTTTTCTGACCTCATAGTAGTTATTACGCTCACCCTTATATCTTAAGTTTCGCTTAGTTCATAGTGAAAAGTAAAAAATCTGTTTTATTCCTAGCGATCACCCATCCACGTACTGACCTCGCTTGATGTACTAACCGCAATGAAATTAAATTTTATACAATACTTGTTTATTACGCTTGTGCAGAATTTAAACTTAATTGTATGGTTTCGTTTATAAAAAGATTAAAAAAACATACACGTATCATGTAATAAAACAAGATGCCTTATTATTAACAAGGCGGCTAATGTTGTCGTCCCATAAATTTACAAAACTACTAATAACATTCGTTATTAAGTAGTTTAATAACGAATGTATTATGTATTAACACGAATTATTAATTCGTGTTATTAGTAGTTTTGTAATTGACATACTGTCACAATATTTAAAAATTTCTAAATTTTTTGGTCAAGAGACAAGATTTCTTTGCAGAAAGTTATACATATCAAATGATAAATTTATAACCGAAATCGAATAATGAATTTTATCGACTTACGGCTGCAAAATTAGTCAATTAAAACAAGCAATAAATATCAGTGTTGCCAGCATTTTAATTAAAATTATCGGCACTTATTTACTTGGTTCCCAACCTTAATTAATCTGAAAAAAAATCTAGTGGATTAAGGTATAGGAACTAGGAGGTCTGTCTAAACTCCATTAAAATCCCTCAGTTTCGATTTGTAATGGAGTTAAGACTTTAAGAAATTACAAAAATATGGCACTTATCTACTTGGGTCCCCATTTTATGTTGGGAACCAAGGGTACTTTCGCACTATATTATCTTATTTACTTAATTATCAATATTTTCTTTTTCCCCCCTTCTCAATCCCATACAATAGCCCCTTTGCTTTTTAACATCCCCTATTAAGAGTGTTAAATAATTTCTTTTATATAATTTAGTAAATATATTGTCGGTACTCAAGTGAATAATTGCCCTATATCGCCATATTTACTTGGGTCCCAACTTTATGTTGAGAACCAAGTAAATAAGTACCAAATTATCTTAATTAGGTATTTTATAAAAATGTTTAATACTTATTATTATACAGTATTTTTAAGTAAAAATACACGGAAAATATTATCATAAACAATAACAACAATAACCATGTTTGTCAGACATAAAACCTGCAACGTGTTTGAAATTCTAACCTGCAACATAATAACCTCAACTCATTCATTTCTCCTCAAAGAGACTTATATTTACACACAGGGTACAACAGCTTTTATCATTTCCTGGTAGCGTAGTACTAAAACTGTAAACATTGGCGACGTCATTTTAATTTTTTTATAATAATTACAATTTCTCGTAAATATTACATTCTTTTTTGACTATTTTGTCTAAAATTAAGTAAAATAAATTTAAAAAAGTTGTAATTATGACCATAATAAACAATATAACCTGAAGTTATTAATTTCTCTTCCTAGGGTGTTTTGACTTTTTACCTCTATATCTAAATCTAACATAACCCTAGGAGATAGAGTATTATGTCAAGAAAATTTCCCGTATGTACTGTTTTTAAATATTTTGTCAATGATGGTAAAATGAAATTTTGCACCTTAAAAAGAGTTCAGTAATGACTAATGTTGCAGCCGTCTCTAAATAACATTGATTTTTGTACAAAGTTTTAATTCTCTAGTGTAAACACATTGGGTATTAGAATGATAACAGACACGTGCAGGCATACAACATGGTGAATCACTTAGGAGTCAGGAGGTCCTAAAAATCCACTGAAACGAATACACAAGGTGAAATGTTAGTGTCGCAAATTTATTTATATCTGTTATAAACTGAACCATTTACTATCTCCCCCAATAAGAGTTGCAATACCGACGATTTAAAGGAAAGTAAATATCGCTTAAATAATAGATCTCGTTCTGATGTGAATTTGACAGGGGGAGTCAACAAACGCATGGAAACTAACATTGGTAAATTTCGATGTTTATCGTACTAACGTAAGAAATCGACCAATCACAGCCATTATTCTTTTGTTTACTCATCAGTCAATATATTAATTACAACCATTTTACAACTATTTTATAACCATCCTACCTCTAAGTATTAGTCTCTTTGTTTGGGTGGCAGCATTACTTAAGACCACTAGAGACCCGCCGTGTTATCAGTAGTGCTCCTTCTACATATATTATTATTATAAGATAGTAACCTACAAGAGTTTTTGTAAACAATACGTCAAAATATTATCAAAACCCAGTTTCATTCATAAGAGTGAATTATTGCGAACGCAATTTCTAAAATAGGATAAATATTATTTACAAAAAACGTTTTACAAACTCATATTGAGCACTAGATTACTAATAATACAAAAATTTACGATAAAAACGAAGTTTTTTACAAGTAAAATAAACTTGTATTTAAGTAACAGTCTACTTAAGTTCAGACTTGGATAGTAATTGTAGTAAAAAAATGTTACTACACATTTACTAGTGTGTTCTAGGCAACACTCGTACATTTTTCATTACAACTCGTTTTCTTACAATTTTTGTAACTACAAGACTTGTACTTTCGTTAAGCAAAGGCAAGGACTAAAAATGTTTGCTCTTTTGATTACAACTTTTGGAAAATTCTGAGTTTAAAAAAATTAAATAATTATAAATAATTTTAAAATTTTGTCGAGTCACCATATTGTCAGGCCCCGGATTAACTCATCAGACTCGTGATTTTCTCTTTGAATCAGGTCTGGTCCTGTAAATCCTAAGGCAAAAACGTAGAAAAGCATTCCTTGCCTCCCGGACTACTAATTAATGCTCTAAAAAATATTTATTTTAATTCTTGGGTCACGGACAATATTTTTTTTTATGTTAATAAGATCTGTTAATAAGAAGTTTTATTCAATCTTAAGTGATTAATTGAAAAACACCAATTATTTAGATCTAAATGTAAAGTTATAGTCATAGATTTGGTCAATTGATAGTTTCATTTAAAAAATTGATTAGTGAATTTATATGCTAGTTAAAATTATAGATTAAATCTTGTTTTTGATTGATTAGGAAAATACGGGGTTTAGGAGTGAAGTTATTATTTTGGAATAGATCTCCTTTTTAGTCTAATTATATCTGACGATCGAGAGGCCAATTAAAACCTCATCTATTTATCTAATGAGCAAAGAACCTGCCATACTACAAATGCTGGACCACAATACATGACTGCATTGCCTGGTATAGTATAGTTAACTCAATTCAGGCTCACTACTATCAATATCTAAATAAAAAGTATAAAATAAAAGAAGTTCCGTAAAGGTTGACTACGTAGTAAAATATCGATAATAAACTAGGTCCACAAACAAACATAAACAACTACCACTGTAAACTAAAATAAAGATAAACAATAACATCAACATACTTAAATAACAACAAACACAAACAGACCTCTAATCATTTGGACACACAAATGACAAATGTAATTTTGACTTGGTAAATATTCAAAATGACATTCAAGTTTATATGACGTCACCTTAAAATATAACGTTCATAAATTGTAAAAATGTGTCCAATGTGTTTAAAATATATTAATTTCTATAACAAATTTGATCTTCATTGAGGTGAAAGATTATGTTGATAGATAGACACAATAAAACGTAAGGAAAAGCACTATGTTGCTTAATATCCAAGCCTGTGTTTCTATTGGTTAATCGTTTTAACGTGAGAGTAAATGTGATAAACATTTTAAAGGGACAAATTTGATAAACGTATTAATGTGACAAATTTGACAAACGTTTTTACATAGAGATCCCAACAAAAACACTCCGTGAAAAAATGCAGCCAAGTCTTGCGTAAAAAGTTATGATAACATAGTTTATTCACCAAGTCTATTCATTCGCTGTTTTCATAAATATTGAGAGATATACGAGTATATGTTTATTTAATATCCGTAACGTATGCGCTCAAAAGCCTTACAAAATTTAACAGTAAAGACATTTCTGACTTGACAAGAACGCAGAGGTAAAATTAATTAATCATGAATTTCTTCCTCAAATTAATAAAGGTTTTTTTTTTTTTTAAAAAAAGGTATTACCTATTTATTTATTCTATTTCGTTATTTGCCATTTTGCCAAGTCATTAACTTCTTTACACTCTAGTAATATTTCTATGCGTTTTAATGTGAAACTACATTTCTTTCTTTTATTCTATACTGTACTGACTGATTATCTCTGTGAGCGCCAATACGGAGTTTATCAAGGCTTTGCAAAGCCTTTATATTTCTAGAACGTGCAAATATATAATTTTAAATTTAACTTTTGAAAATATATTCAATACATTAATCAGTAACCACCTAAAAGGTTCCTGCAGCGGTTTCTTCAACCGCAAGGTTTTCAACGAGCATTTTATTTATTTTTTACTGTCAAACAGATCGCCTATTTCATTTCTCAGCAATATTTTACTCACATTTTTATTTCCTTCCCTCTATAAAGCCTTAGATAAGACGTACCTGTGAACAAAATAAAATAAGAATAAAATACAGAAGATAAAATAATAATTTGACATATAAAAAAACTTGAAATAAAAAGTTTTCAAGAAAATTTTACAGGCAAAGTTGGTTGTCGAGTAATATATTTCGTAATCTGGTGAGCCGCAATCCCACATTTTATTGGGAACAATAGTTGTTTTATAGTTATTTTTATTATTTTAGTAAATTTGAACTTTATATGAAGAAATATTGTTATGATAAAGTTAGGGTTTAGAATTGTGGAGGGGTTCAAGGCGCTTGGCTCCATATGCTATCTATTCAGATAGATATGCAATATTCCCAGCAATGCCTGTAATTCGCTATTCAAAGAGATAGTTGTAAGGTTGGCAATACCAATGGCGGGAAAACTTCTTTAGTGTTAGTTAATTTGTGATAAAAGAGGTAAAAGTTAATAAAACGACCATCGGTGCTAAAAAAAATACCAATATTCATAGATAAATACTTCGATTATTCCAGGGTTTTAAATATAGAATCAGGCTCTTATCACTACAGACTTAGATTTGACTGATTCAACACAGAAATAATGAAATCAAAACGAATAAGTTAAACAAACATTTTACAAAAAGTGACTTTATTGAGTTATTAATTATTTTAGTGTGTAATAAAATTGATTAGTAAATTAAAACCCCATTACAGTGAAAATCAGCTTCTTATCAGTTAATTTAAATACCTGTTACAACTAATTTAAACAATTTAATGCAATAAAAAGGTAATTTTGTGTGTTTGTGCAAACTAAAATGACTTAAAAGTAGCATTAATTAACAATAGATATAATAAAACACTATATTGTGATTTTCACCTTCTTATCACTCAATTTAAATACTCGTGACAACCCATTAAAACCTTATATTTCAATAAGTATGTTAAAACCTATTTTTTTGCGATGAAAGACAAAAAACCCCTGACATAGCTTTCGGCCATTCAAAACACTCCTGGATGTAAATCCTGCCATAGGCGCCTCATCAGCGAATATTTCTCAAATATAATTCGCTAAAAGAACAGCGTAAGAAAAAACAGCGACGAAAATCATCATAAACTTTACTGTCTCTAGCATTTTCAAATTTTTTATTTTTTTTTTATTTCCTTACTAACTTTGCGGTTTCATCTCTTCTTTCATTAATATTAATGTTATAATTAACCTGCTCAAGATATTCCTCTTCCTCAAGACCCCCTCCCCTAGAGGAAGACCCCCTTGCATAAGAATATTCTTTATTAAACTCTGTAACTTTATAAAGTGATTTAAATGGATGCAAATTTTATTCATTGGGATTTTTTTCTTATTTTTATTTGCGCTTCTTATTTTACTTTTATTTTAATTAACCTTCCTTACTTTTAGTAACAAGTGAAAAAGTTAATTAATTTTTTTTATGATTATTTTTCTTGTATTGAGTTAATAGTGAAAGCCTTCCAACTCTCAATGCCTCCAAACCCTTCAGTCAAAAATCCTAACTAAAATCACCAATGCTCCATTTTGTGTTTCAAACCTTACCATCCATAATGACCTCAAAGTCCCATTTGTCAGAGACCTCTCCAAATCTCGTTATCAAAAATTCCATAAATCCCTTATCGATCATCCCAATCCTCTTGTACAACTGTTTTCCTCTGAAACCCTTCCGGACAATCCTGTCAGACGTCTGAGACGACAGTGGCCCAGAGATCAATTAAACCCTAAAACTAACATTTATTTAAAAATGGCTGAGAAATTAAAGATTTTTGATAGATGTTAAGCAGGAGCAAGCGATGTCAGTAAGACAGGTGATCGTTTTTATACTCTGAAGATTAGCTAAGCCAGTCTGAGGACGTAATGCAATATAAATTGGATGATCCTCATGTTCTAAGAAAGATCTTAGTGAATACGATGAATAAGGAAAAGTTCCGAGGTACCCCGTACACGTTTTTTTGTCTAAAAAAAAATCTTATATTGTTAAAAGATAGTAGTTCATTTTGATGGTCCTAGGGCCCTAAAAAACTATGGGTTTTAAAAGAAATACAATATTATAGTCACGTAAAAAAGGGCTAAAAAAGAGGGTCCATATTACAAGCTAAGAAGGGTTATATCTTGAAGTGATAAAGCAGGCATCACATATCTCACAGCTTAGCAGTGGCTACGAGTGGAGAATAAACAGTACAAAGTACCATTACACGTGACTAAAGTCAGTATAGACCGCTCTACCATATTATAACCTTCCATGGTTTTCCTATTTATTTATCCATAACAGAGGTTCTCAAACTAAGGTACGCGTACCACTGGTGGTGCGTGGAAAAATCTAATACATAAAAAAATAATCAATCAAAACATGGTTGTTGTCATATATTAGTTCGTCATATTACTAGTTTATATAAATGGCATAATGCCACGATATTAACCGAATTTTCTAATAATAAGCCGAATTTTCAAATGGATAAGTCAACAAATGTGATTTGTTTACATTATGTTATATATGTCAATCAATAACACTAAAACTAATAATGATAACGTAATGTTACTTCGTATTTTTGTTAACCATACACAGTAATACATGTTTCAAAAATTCCAGCCTGATCTAAATACATTGTGAAGATTGATGATTTTTTGAAATCCATGTGGAGTCATTATTGTGAGATGATGACGTCACACATATTTCATAATCAATAGGGTTTAGGAGATTAACAAGATTAATTTTTGTACATAAAGTCATTTCGTTATCGTGTCCCATAGTAATGTCTAGGAACAAAAATCTCGTACATACACACACACACACACACACACACAATATATATATATATATATATATATATTATATATATATATATATATATATATATATATATATATATATATATATATATATATATATGTATGTATGTGGTGTCATACACACATATTAAAATATTTGTTTATAGAAAAGCTACAAAGCTACTAAAGAATGAATAAAGTTATGAAAAAAATATTTGTATATAGGAAAGTACAAAGCTACTAAAGAATGAATACAGTTATACAAAAATATGTGTTTATAGGATAGCTACAAAGCTACTAAATAATGAATACAGTTATACAAAAATATTTGTTTATAGCAAAGCTACAAGGCTACTAAAGCATTAACACCGTTATGAAAAAAATATTTGTTTATAGGAAAGCTACAAAGCAACTAAAGCATTAACACAGTTATGAAAAAAATATTTGTTTATAGGAAAGTACAAAGCTACTAAAGAATGAATACAGTTATGAAACAAATATTTTTTATAGGAAAGCTACAAAGCTACTAAATAATGAATACAGTTATACAAAAATATTTGTTTATAGGAAAGCTACAAAGCTACAAGAGAATGAATACAGTTATGAAAAAAATATTTGTTTATAGGAAAGCTACAAAGCTCCAAGAGAATGAATACAGTTATGAAAAAATATTTGTTTATAGGATAGCTACTAAATAATGAATACATATATGAAAAAAACTTTTACTAGAAAAGCTACTTAAGAATGAATACAGTTATGATGAAAATATTTGTATGTTCAAAGTAGCATAGAGGTGAAAACAAATATAGAGAAGCATGTCAAAACACTCTTCAGGTCTCTAGCTTCACTCTAACCTTGTAGTTTCATTTTCCTTATAAACTTGATACATTTTTTGTCAGCTTTTTTTAACATAGTAAATATATAGGAGACGGAACAGAGATATAATGCATTTCAACAATATTTAAAAGAAAATGTAAGAATCCCTAGTAAATTATAATCGTTTTGTATGATAAATAAAAATGTTTAATTTTATGTGTGATATATATATATATATATATATATTATTATATATATATATATATATATATAATATATATATTATATTGTATTGTAAGAAGATAGTAAAACTTCCAGTAGTAGGGTTATTAAGATTATATTATCAATTAATATACGATTAGTCAATTAATACTGACGTAAATATTAGTTTATTATTTAAATGCTCATTTAATATTAGTTAAATAGTCGTCTTCTATACCAGTATTATTTTTAGATTGGATGTATTCAGAGTTACGTTTGGTTGTTACAAGTGGTATAGGGTATTTCAATAGGTATATATAACACCACAACAGGGTAACACTGCTTTATAACAGTATCCAGGAGTTGGTAGTACTTGTGGTCGTAAGACGAGGTGTTACAGTAATGCTACAAATCGTCATATAGCTGAAACGGAGAAAGAAAATAAAACTTTTACCAAAATATCTTTAACTCACAGTACCTGGGTCTTAAGGGAAAATACTTAAATTTGGGTTGAAATGTTGGAGACAATGCTTGTACGGTTTTTTCATTTCATGTGGATTAAGAGGTTTTTCTTCTTCATTAGAAGCTATTATAGGATGTGGATGCATCTCATAATAATATTAAACAAATTTAACCAAAACTTTTTAATCAGTGCTTACGTTTAAGTACCTGCAGATCCCAGACATTTAAAAAAATTGTGTATTTATGCTTAGATATACGTGAGAACAATTTTAATGAATTATTAGGTCAAACGCCTTAAAAACATATGCTTAGAATTATGTTTAGAGCAAACTTGACAAAAATTGATTCTAGAGATCGGTTGATGATGAGTGATTTCTAGAGCTAGCCTGATGATGAATGATTTGTAGAGGTAGTCTGATTATCAATCATTTTTAGAGGTAGTCTGATTATCAACGATGTCTAGATCTAGCCAGAGTAATTTCTAGAGCTAGCCTGTTGATGAAGGATTTCTAGAGGTAGTCTGATTATTAATGATGTCTAAATTTAGCCTGATGATGAGTGATTTCTAGAGTTATCCTGTTGATGAATGAGTTTAAGAGGTAGTCTGATTATTAATGATTTTTAAGAGGTATTCTGATTATAAATGATTTCTAGAGCTAGCCTAATGATGAATGATTTCTAGAGCTAGCCTGTTGACGAATGATTTCTAGAGGTAGTCTGATTATCAATGATGTCAAGATCTAGCCTGATGATGAGTGATTTTTAGAGCTAGCCTAATGATGAATGATTTCATTGTGCTGTTCCATTTTATTCCCTTTATACAGTGGAAAGAAAGTAGTGGTTTTTCTTCTTCCTTTACTCTGCGTCCCTGTAGAAAAGGGATTTACATGAGAAATGAGAGAAGCAAAGATTAGGCAAATCAAGCTCGGAAAGATGCATGATACAAACAGTACCTCAACTATTTTACATTTTCAAGTGACCTGAAAAATACCTTTTTTGAATTCTTCTTTCGAAAATCAAAATAAATTATCATTCTGATTTTGATTTCAAGTTTAACTAAACTTTATTTTTCCCGATTCGAATGGTGTGTCTTATTTCCGTCATTTTTGTTTCAAATTTAACAATGATTTTTTTAAACTGAGTCCGGTAGCTCAGTGGTAGAGCACTCGCCTTTCGACGCCTTTTGTCGAGGGTTAAAATCCAGCCGAAGGAGAACCTTAATATGAGGTCATTCCTTGTACCGTAGACTCGGGAAGTCTTGAATTCTAAGCTGGCCAACCCAGCCACGGTTTCACATAATTTCCTTGGCTGCTAATACGCAAATGCGGGGTTGATATCTGTTTGTTTCATTAGAGATAAATATAGATCCACGTTTTTGTTGTCTCCAGCTCACGAAATGTTAGGGTTCTGCGGACTGATGGAGATGGAGGTCGGAAGGATATACTGAGCCTTCGTAAGTCCGAAAACTTAGTCAGTAAAAGTGAAGGTGACACGCATAACGTTAGTGACTAGGAACGAAGTGCTTGGTTCTTCAAGACAGACGTCTCCTAGTAGCACTGCGGAACTTTGACTTTCAGGTCAGGGCTATAGAATGAGTTTGTGCACATACTGGCGTCGGGGTTGCGAGAGTTCTCTATTGGGTGGCGCTGGACTGGCCAGAGCGGTGTGCCTAGCTAGAGTCTGGTGATAATTGAAGAGCTGATGAGATTGGTAAGACTGGTTAAACGAGGACGGGCCAATTCAGACTAATGTGATCAGAGGAGCTAGTAAGACTAGATGAACTAAGCACACTGTTGAACTGGTAGTCGGAGTTGGTTTATCGTTGAGCCTAGCCGGAGTCTAGCTGGTCTAGATGAACTAGGCGCACTATGAGCTAGTCGCGGCACTAGCCTGAACTGTGAATTTGGATAGAGTCTGGTTGGGCTAGATGAACTAGGCTCACTGTGGACTAGTTACATGTATTGCCATGTACGGAGGGTGTGTTTCCTAGATGATTGGGTGTGTACTCTGGGGTGGTTTAGTTGAGTGAGATTTGAGTCAGAGGAAACACTAATATGACCCTACGGATTTAAGCGTAAACATTTATAACTAAAAAATTCTGGCGCGGTGGTCCGCATGTCGGGCGAATTTCCTTTGGATGCGAGCACTCAAACCCAGAGTACCTGGGTTCAAATCCTAGTAGGGACAATAATTTTTTATCGTTTTTTTACCTAATATAAGTTTGCAACTAGAAAATAATTCTGGCGCGGTGGTCCGCATGTCGGGCGAATTTCCTTTGGATGCGTGTTTTCGTGCTTTTTACATTATATAAGTTTACAACTACTAAATAAATATTCCGGCGCGGTGGTCCGCTGTCGGGCGAATTTCATTTAGAATGCCTCTTTCCGTGCTAAACAACCCATTTCTTGCTTAAGGTTCTGGTTCATGCTTTAGAACCTAAGCAGTTAGTCAGCATGTTGCTCGTTTGGTCTGTATTTTCCAAAGGAAATGCGCATAATTATCCAGTTGTTGTACAAACATGCCTCTAAAATTAGAAGTACGCACTATTATTTGCACTAGTTTAAAGCTTAGTTACTTATCTTTAAGCTTAGTCAGTTATCTTTAAAGGTTTTAGCGCATTTCCTTTGGGAATACAGACAAATGAGTTACGAGCAGTGCTTGACAATTGAGTAACTGCTTAGGTTCTAAAGCATGACCAGAACCTTAAGCAAGAAATGGTTGTTTAGCACGGAAAGAGGCATTCTAAATGAAATTCGCCCGACAGCGGACCACCGCGCCGGAATTATTTATTTAGTAGTTGTAAACTTATATAATGTAAAAAGCACGAAAACACGCATCCAAAGGAAATTCGCCCGACATGCGGACCACCGCGCCAGAATTATTTTCTAGTTGCAAACTTATATTAGGTAAAAAAACGATAAAAATTATTGTCCCTACTAGGATTTGAACCCAGGTACTCTGGGTTTGAGTGCTCGCATCCAAAGGAAATTCGCCCGACATGCGGACCACCGCGCCAGAATTATTTTCTAGTTGTAAACTTACATTAAGTAAAAAAACGATAAAAAATTATCGACCCTTCCAGGATGTGAACCCAGGTACCCAGCGTTTGAGTGGTCGTATTTACTCCGGACCACTGGCATTCAACTCAGAGGCCCAAAAAACATTGAAAACGACACCCTACTCGAAATTTAATTTTTAACGACCGTAATTTTGGTTTTCTATAATTTTTCTGGTTTTTTCGACTTTTTGGTAACTTAAAGTGGTCGTATCGACTTCGGACCGGTTTCATTCGATTCAGCGCCCAAAATTACATAGAAAACGACACCCTACTCGAAATTTATTTTTTATCGACCTAAATTTTGGTTTTTGGTAATTTACAATGGTTTTTTTGACTTTTTGGTCACTTAGAGTGGTCGTATCGACTTCGGACCGGTTTCATTCGATTCAGCGTCTCAAAAAACATAAATGTTGACCTTTTTCGCGGCAAAAAATATTAACCCTGAATTTTGCCGATTTTTGAAAATTTCGCTGACTCAGCAAACCGGGTTGATGACGTCACAAAACCTGGTTTTCAATAGGGTTCGTGTCCTCCCAAAGGTTGATTTTTGTTACCAAGTTTGGTTAAAAAATATTAATCCGTTCGAAAGATAGAGTGTTTACAAGAAAGTGTCTAGAAATTACATATATATATATATATATATATATATATATATATATTATATATATATATATATATATATATATATATATATATACATATATATGTATATATATATTATATATATATATATAATAAAGTCTCGCGAAACTTATTTTTTCGTCATTAGGGACCTCTGAAACGGATTTGTGTCGTGGTCCGAGGTTCAAATTCCGCCATGACGCCTATCCCATTAGGCGAATTTCCAAAGGAAATTCGCTAAAAGTCACGTAGGAGATATTTTAATAGTCACTACCGCCTTCTAAATTTTGTAAAAAGTTATTTTAACAGTTTTCTCTTTTTTTTGTTGCCATGTTTACTATAAAAATTATTATACGAGTTTCCTCTATTTTTCGTAGCCATATTTTTTATATAATTTATTTTATCAGTTTCCTCTATTTTCGTTGCCATGTTTACTATAAAAATTATTATACGAGATTCCTCTATTTTCGTTGCCATGTTTACTATAAAAATTATTATACGAGTTTCCTCTACTATTCGTTGCCATATTTTTTTAATATAATTTATTTATCATTTTCCTCTATTTTCGTTGCCATGTTTATTTTAAAAGTTATTATAAGACTCCATTTAAAATGACAAGCTGCCGAATATTGAAAAACTAAGCTCGATTCAGCGCCCAAAATTACATAGAAAACGACACCCTACTTGAAATTTATTTTTTATCGACCTAAATTTTGGTTTTTGGTAATTTACAATGGTTTTTTTGACTTTTTGGTCACTTAGAGTGGTCGTATCGACTTCGGACCGGTTTCATTCGATTCAGCGTCTCAAAAACATAAATGTTGACCTTTTTCGCGGCAAAAATATTAACCTGAATTTTGCCGATTTTTTTGAAAATTTCGCTGACTCAGCAAACCGGGTTGATGACGTCACAAAAACCTGGTTTCAATAGGGTTCGTGTCCTCCCAAAGGTTGATTTTTTGTACCAAGTTTGGTTAAAAAATATTAATCCGTTCGAAAGATAGAGTGTTTACAAGAAAGTGTCTAGAAATACTATGTATAATATATATATATATATATATATATATATATATATTATAATATATATATATATATATATATATATATATATATATATATATGTATATATATATATATATATATAAAGTCTCGCGAAACTTATTTTTTCGTCATTAGGGACCTCTGAAACGGATTTGTGTCGTGGTCCGAGGTTCAAATTCCCATGACGCCTATCCCATTAGGCGAATTTCCAAAGGAAATTTCGCTAAAAGGTCACGTAGGAGATATTTTAATAGTCACTACCGCCTTCTAAATTTTGTAAAAAGTTATTTTAACAGTTTTCTTTTTTTTTGTTGCCATGTTTACTATAAAAATTATTTACGAGTTTCCTCTATTTTTCGTAGCCATATTTTTTTATATAAATTTATTTTATCAGTTTCCTCTATTTTCGTTGCCATGTTTACTATAAAAATTATTATACGAGATTCCTCTATTTTCGTTGCCATGTTTACTATAAAAATTATTATACGAGTTTCCTCTACTATTCGTTGCCATATTTTTTTTAATATAATTTATTTTATCATTTTCCTCTATTTTCGTTGCCATGTTTATTTTAAAAGTTATTATAAGACTCCATTTAAAATGACAAGCTGCCGAATATTGAAAAACTAAGCTCGGAATTTCTTGTCTATGAGTAACACTGAAACCAAATATATCGGAAGTCATCATATTAAAAAGTTGCCGAATTTTAAATTCAACAGTGAGTTCTCGACTTAATCCCTTTAACAATATTTCCTCTCATTCTTTACTTAAAATAACATAACTGTATATTTTACAACTTACGTTCTGTGCTTTTGAAGACATAAAAAGAAAAAAAAAACTTTTTATTTTAAAAATAAAGAAAAAAAAAGAAAACCGAGGGGATTAGAGTTAAGGGAATAAAAATCTTTTTTTTCACCCTAAATATAAAGTTACAAGTAGTAAGCAAAAAAAAATAATAATAAATGTTTCTCAAAATTACGTACCGAAAGTGTATACTTTCTAGTATTTTACTTTTTGTTAAAAAGATCCAGACTTAAGCAGAATAGTAATATAAGAGAAACGTGTAGAGCTATTTTAAACTCGGAGAAAGACTTTTTAGAAAACATTTTTAGCTTTTGCTTTTACACTTATTCACACTTTTATATAACATTTTACCGAAATGTAGAACCCTAAGTTAAAAAATAAATATAAAGATAAGTTAAACTTTAGCTTTTGATGTTTTAAAACTTCGAAATTGTTTTTTTTTATAAATTTTGTGAAAAAAGATGAACACGTTGTATTATTGAAGATTGTGTTAAAGACTTTGGCTACAATGTGAATAAAATAGGAAATACATCTGGTACAAAATATAAAAAAAAAATTAAGGTTTATCTTTTCAAACTTTAGTTTTGTGGTTTTTGGTTACTATCTCAATTCTTTTAAGCCTGGCTGATACTACTATTTTTAACTATTTTAAGCCTGTAATAAAACTGCTATTTTCAATATTTTAACCCTAGAATAATACATATTAACTATTTCAAGCTTGGGATGAAACTACTATTTTAAGCCTGGAATAAAAATACTATTTTCACTATTTAAGCCTGGAATGATACTAATATTTTAAGCCTGGAATAAAACAACTATTTTCACTATATTAAGTCTGAAAAGATACAAATATTTTAAGCCTTGAATGATACTATTATTTCAACTATTTTTCCTGGAATGATACTACTATTTCAACTATTTCAAGCCTGGAATAAAACTACAATTTTCACTATTTTAAGCCTGGAATGATACTAATATTTTAAGCCTGTAATAAAACCCCTATTTTTGATATTTGAAGTCTGGAATGATACAATTATTTTCACTACTTTACGCTTGGAATGATACTACTATTATTTCAACTATATTACGCTTGGAATAAAACTACTATGTTCACTATTTATGCCTGGAATGATACTAATATTTTAAGCCTGAAATAAAACAACTATTTCCGATATTTAAGCCTGGAATGATACTAATATTTTAAGCCTGTAATAAAACTACTATTTTCGATATTTTAAGTCTGGAATGATACTACTATTTTAAGACTGGAAAGAAACTACTATGTTTTACTATATTAAGCTTGGAATGATACTATTATTTCAACTATTTTACATTTGGAATGAAACTACTATTTTTCAACTATGTCAAGCAAGGAATGATATTACTATTTTAAGGCTGGAAAGAAACTACTATTTTTTACTATATTAAGCTTGGAATGATACTATTATTTCAACTATTTTACATTTGGAATGAAACTACTATTTTTCAACTATGCCAAGCAAGGAATGATACTACTATTTTAAGTATTTCAAGCCTAGAATGACAGTACTACTATTTTATGTCTCGAATGAGGGTGAATTGAAAAATTATGGGTTTCAAAGTAGTTCAAATCCAAATTCAAGTATCGCCGGTATCTGATTCTTCAATTGTAAAGTAAATACATAAGAGTCATAAGAGACATAAATTTAGATATTCAAAAGGCGACAATTCACTTGAAACGTGGTTCCTCGCTACTTCTTACGGTTGCTACTTCCACTATTTCAAGATAGTAGCAGTTAAGGCGACAAGTTGATATATATCATCACCTGCCTTTACTTTTTGTATAATTTTTCATTCTTAGTTTTGCCTACTTTTTAATAGTCCCCAATTCTTTCTTTCGCTTTAGTTGTTAAACTTTTGTTCGTTTCTGGACGTTGGCCAAAACTCTATTTACGTAAAAAGTACCGAGACATACGTAAACATTTTGTAACAAAAAAAGGAAAAAAACTCGGGAAAACTTTTTCATATAACCCTTAACTTTATCCAGTGGAAGAAACATTAACCGGGTTAATTTATGATTTAACTTTACTGTCCAAAACAACTTCTTGCGTAACGAAGGAAAAACTTTACAGATTTTTATAACTTTTCTTCATTTAGTGGTTTTTTTAAACGTAAAAATTAACTTAAAACAAGAGGGGTTGCAAAGTAATGTAAACTACAGGAATGAAAAACTTTGTTAATTTTGAGTTGGGGTCATTGTGTTTTAAAAAAAAATTAATTAAAGTTGGGCTAGGAGTCTGTAGGAGGTGGGGAGTGTTGTTAATTGAGGATCACTTAAAGAGGAAAGAGTGATCTTTTTAGTGATGGGGATTTTGATATTAAAGTCAAAAAGGGCATCCGTAAAGTGTAGAATAAAATGTAAAGTATAAAGAGTATATATAGGTAGAAATCTTTAAAGTAACAAAGATCTCTTAAAGTAATGGAAGAAGATTATCTTAAGTGGGGAGTATCTGAATGAATGGGAAAGCCAGTCCCCTAAGTACGGAGTATTTGAATGAATGGGAAAGCCAGTCTTTTAAGTGAGGAGTATCTGAATGAATGGGAAAGCCAGTCCCCTAAGTCGGGGTATTTGAATGAATGGGAAAGCCAGTCCCCTAAGTGCGGGTATCTGAATGAATGGGAAACCAGTCCTAAGTCGGGGTATTTGAATGAATGGGAAAGCCAATCTTTTAAGTGAGGAGTATCAGAATGAATGGGAAAGCCCAGTCTTTTAAGTGAGGAGTATCAGAATGAATGGGAAAGCCAGTCTTTTAAGTGAGGGTATCAGAATGAATGGGAAGCCGTCTTTTAAGTGGGAGTATCAGAATGAATGGGAAGCCAGTCTTTTAAGTGAGAGTATCAGAATGAATGGGAAAGCCAGTCTTTTAAGTGCGGAGTATTTGCCAGTCAGAATGAATGGGAAGCCAGTCTTTAAGTGAGGAGTTCAGAGAATGGGAAAGCCAGTCTTTTAAGTGCGGAGTATTTGAATGAATGGGAAAGCCAGTCTTTTAAGTGAGGAGTATCAGAATGAATGGGAAAGCCAGTCTTTTAAGTGAGGAGTATCTGAATGAATGGGAAAGCCAGTCGTTTAATTGAGGAGTATCTTTTTTTTTTTTTTTTTTTTTTTTAGATAGTAACCCTATCTAAAAAGCATTTATTTTATCACATGCCCCATTTAAAATATTACATGTGTTATTAGATAAACACTTCTAAAAGGACGTGAATTTTAAATATTGACTTTTTAAATATAGTCATGCAAAAAAAAAGGAGTAATTCATATATATATATATATATATATATATATATATATATATATATATATTATATATATATATATATATATATTTATGGCATAATTAATTAAATATGTTGGATTATATTAATTAGTATAACTTTTTATAAAATATAATAATAAAATAACAATGTGTATTAAATATAAATGAATATAAATTAATGAGTAATAAATAATAATAAGTAATTAATGAAATAGAATAAATTGAAAGGGATATAAATATTGAATCAATAGATGGTGATATTCAATGAAAATAAAATATTTTATTTGAATAAATCAAAATCAATGGAATTTATGAATTTAGAAAATAGTGGGAAAATTTCTGTGAAAATGGATAAATTTGTTGGAGACCAAATCTTTCCTTGTGTCATAACGTCTAGCATTAGTGTTTCTCCTTTCTTTCTCAAACAGAGAACATTGAAAATATAAGATGGGTCCAATTTTGCGGAGACGTTTTGTCACAAGGACAGGATGGGTCTGGGATAATTTTAAATCTATGAAGATATGACTTATTAGATCCATGTCCGGAAAGAGCCTGAGGAGTATCTGAATGAATGGGAAAGCCAGTCGTTTAAGTGAGGAGTATCTGAATGAATGGGAAAGCCAGTCTTTTAAGTGAGGAGTATCTGAATGAATGGGAAAGCCAGTCCTCTAAGTGCGGAGTACTTGAATGAATGGAAAAGCCAGTCGTTTAAGTGAGGAGTATCTGAATGAATGGGAAAGCCAGTCCCTAAAGTCATTAAGTTATAGACCTGATCAGGGCTGATAGACCTGAAATTCTGGCGCTGAGTATAGTAACAAGAATTACTACAAAAGTTGCTACACAATCCCCCCCCCCAATTTTTTAAAGGAAATGTGCTACAAATATTAAAAGCACCAAAAACTGAGCAGTATATGAGTGCAAATAATTGTGAGCAGTGTCGATTTTCGGATGATGACTATAGTTTTGTATAACCTGTAGAATTCTTAGCGCATATCCTTTGAAAAATTTGGAAAAATTGTGTAACAAGTAGAAATGATGTTGTCCAGGCTATAAGGTATAAACAGAAAACTTAAGCGAAAAATAGACTTCAAGAAAGCACGAATTATAAATGAAATTTCCACAGCTTGCTGACCTCGTGCAAGAATAATTTGTCAGGGGATCGAATAAAATCAGTCCGGAGTCAATACGGCTATTCAAGGTACATAAAGCCAGGGTTCGCAGGTTCGAATCAGTGAAAATTCTTTATCGTAATACTTTACATACTTATTATGTATTTATGTGCGTTATACTACATAACTTTATATATTTATTTAGTAGTACACTATATAACTACAAAATAATTCTGGCACAGAGGTCTGCAAGTCAAGCGAATTTTCTTTGAATTAGTAATTTCGTGCTCAACGATCCATTTCTTGCTTATGCTTTCAACTTAAGCATTAGTGTTACAACTTTGTATTTTAATTTAACCGATTTTTAAAAGAAAATCCGCTTAAAGTTAGCGAAAACTGAGCTTCAAATTAGTGCGAATAATATTGTTCCATGGCAATTTTTGAATAATGATTATAAATAAGTAAATGTCCGTTTAAGGGCCTTTTGAACCATCAGGATATTCAGCCTACGGAAACAACCTCAAGCGGGTTGCATCTACTATGCTAAGTATAACTGGCAAACTATGCAAGCTGAAAGAACTATGGTAAACTGAAGCTGGCAACTGCTCTAAGTATAACTGAAAGCTGGCAACTATGCTCTAAGTATAACTGAAAGCTGGCAACATCTTTCGTCTTTAAAATACCATTAATATAAACTAAGAGCTTAGCCAGGGCAACAAACTCCAGACCTCCAGGGCCGAATTCGAGTGCTTACACGACCACGGTCACGTAGTCATAGTTAGATCAATAATGGCTATAGTTTTGTTTAATTTATGGGATAAATATAAATACATATAAAAAATTAAATAATAACAAATAGCAATTATTAACCATACGTATAAAAAACTAGTAAAAAGTTATGAGGTTTTGGTCATGATAAATAAAACAACTTTTAAGCCTTAACCTTAACTGTTTTCTTTTCTGTTAAAGGCTTTAATTTGTTATTAAACACTTTCTGATGAAGACCTAATCATACGGTCGAAAGCTTAAATGTTGTTTTACATACCATGACCAAAACATCATTACTCTTTAGTATTTTTTAAAAAAAAATTAAATAACATGTGACACTACAAATAACATGTGACACTACGGCTCAGGTTATAGAGCAAATACCGGAAACTTAAGCAAGGAAATTCGCCTGGCTTGCGGACCTCCGCTCCAGACATTTTCATAAAACAGTAAAATCGCAAAGTAATTACGATTATCCTTTTAAAAGGCCAATCGTAATTACTTTACTCATAATAAAATAAATAAAAGACTGGTTTTACAGACATTTCTCTGTATTTTTATTTTGCAAACATTTGATCAATACTAAGTGAGAAGGGTAGTAATCAAATTTTGGTTGATTACACTTTGGAAAGGAGAGAAAGTGAGAGAAAGATGGAGAGAAAGGGGTATAACAAAAAGAGAGATAGAGTGGGAGGGATAGATAAAGAGAACGGTAATAGTTAACGAGCCAATTAATTTGAAACGAGGCCTCTTTTTTTCAGTCCTGTGAGATGAAACGGGATTGGGGTGTTGCCTACGAGGATTGGGAGGGGGTGACTAAAAGGGGTACTGGTAGTTGGTGAGGGGGGATAAGGGGAAAAGGACAGCGGCTGTAGATTTAGCCATGAGAGCCGACGTTATATAAACGGGTTACAAAGCCCTTTTTCCTTTAATTTTTTCTCTCTTAACATTTAACTTGAAAATTTTAAAAGAAATTTAATTTAAAGGATAGTACTGAAGCTTATAAACTTTTTTAATGAAATTTTATTTATTTTATAGACGGTGAAGATATTTGTAAGTAATTTAAAATATTTTTATTATTAAAATGTTTTTCGGTTTTAGCCATCAATTTGGATTGGTGCAACGAAGCTGTTGGTATCAACCAATTCCTGATGAATAGAGATCTATTACTAGAGTAGGCATACCCTATTTTAATACATTTAGAGCTCTCAAAACCTTCTTCAAGAGTGTGTGAAGGTTGTATTTAATCAATTAACTGTATTTTCTTTTATATTATAAACGTAATATAATTTAAGTTCCAATAATTGCATTTTGTTTATTTGGTTATAATAATGATCAAAGGTGTTCAGGTAACAAAATGCAACCCATAAAGTCCCTTTAAAATAACATCTCTAAGGACGCAGGTAGTTTGTTGTAACCTGCAAGAATCTAATTTTGATATTTAAACATTTTAGTTGTACAAGATTATAAATATGCTAATTCAGGAATTTTTAATCCCCGACAATTTCGTAACGATTACAATCAAGTTAATTCCAATAAAACGACATTATTGTAAAAACATAACCACTAACCGCTGATGAAGGACTAACATACATGTTAAATCTGGGATGCGGTTAAAAGAGATGTAGCGTTTAAAATTTGTTTGTCGTAAATTTAAAAGTTCAATAAATAAATTTTACATTTTAGCAATCGTCTGCTTACATTATCTTCCCTGTAATATTAAGGGTATCAAAAATAAGATAAAATAAAAGAAGTCTAACAAAATTATTAGAAAACTGTATATTGATTTCCCAAAGGATGATGGAAAGCAGGAGGTGCTTCTCGCAAACCATAGGCAAATCCCTTGAGTCTTTGTTGCCTGGTGTACAATTTACATCTTTGTCTAATCAACGTCTTGTATCATCTTATTTAGCTTCATACTTGTAAACCAAATATATTCAAGTAAGTTGTTACAATATATTAAGTTATTTAACTGTGAACTGAGTTTTTTATATACAAAATAAATTACGCGTGAATGGAGTAAATAACAAACAATTAAAGAAAATAAGTCCCTCCACAACACAAAACTTTTTTCACTAAGCGATTTTAACCTGACTAGAGGCCATCATCAGTGCGAAACCTAACAAACAAGTTACAATAGACTAGGTAATAAATAATGTAATAATGTAAATAATAATAATTCTAATTGTTTCATTTAAGGAGGAAGTGCTTCCAACAGGGTTAGTTGATAGGCACACTTGTATTACAGACCGCGGGTGGAGTGATTACCGCTAAGGGCCAAGTTGTCGAAGCGGTTAATCCGGGCAACAAAAAAAATAGACTGGGTTATACTGGCGTAAATAAAAAGCAATCCGCCAACAATAAAAAAAACACAAGAAGCCTCTTGTTTTTGATTTACAGTCTATCAAAATGGTGAAATAAAATATAGTGGTCTACGAAATAAAAACTATTGATACAAGTAATATATTTTAACAATTAATTGACAGGGTTCTTGCTAGATCCTCAAATATAAAGGGTAGCTTGAAAAATAATTCGTTTTATATTAAAGTGCAATCATTGTATTTTAACTTAATTAACCTATATTAACTTAATAAACTTACACAAATTGATTTCATATGTTCTCAAAGTTTCATATGTTCTCAATGTTGCATATGTTTTCCATAATATTTATCATCATAAAATCAGTTATGGTAAAATAACTTGATCAACATGATAGAAATAACAAATTATTACACCAATCCTTTATTTCTTCCAGACCATTGGTTTTAGTGTTTAGTATGCAGGAAGAAAAACATGGTTATAGCCCATATTTATGGACCAAAAAGCATCTACATTACGAATAATATTGCTTTCAATTATCAATAGGAATCGATAGAAATCGCTTATTCCTTCGTGGATTTTTAGAATATTTTAATATAAAAAGGGGATTTAAATTGGCAATTCTATAAAAAATATATTTTGATGTGAATATTTAAAAGTAGAAGGGTTAGGGGATTTCACGTATATTGGACACTGCGGGCGATTAACGTAGGGTATTATGGCCCATTTCATTCTAGCCCTAGTTTCGGTGGTTTTGAATAAAGGGAGTAAATTTGCTTTTTCACCCTCCACGAGAACCATGGGTTAAAATAATAGGGAGTAAAACTTACTTTTTCTTCCTGCTTAACTATTAGTTTATATATCTACAGTTTACTCTAATACTTATAGGTTTTAATTCTCTTCCATGTCTCTCTTTAAAACAAACTCTGTTAATAACTCACCGAAGTTCTAAAAAACCCCCCGATTGTCTACAAACTAAATTTTTTTCCGGGGTCGAGTGTCCACACCAGAAAAAAACTTTGTTGTAGAAACTCTTTTTGTTTTCTATTTTTGGCTTAAAGAAAAGCCGCAGTGGAAAATTTTCTAAATATTTTCACGCGAGTTTCCCAACAATCTCTTACAAGAGGGTTTGAGCTCAAACAATGTTTTTGAACTTTCAGGTGATTTAACTTCTCTTTTATAGCCGAGAGCTCATTTTAACAAATTAGAAAACGCTCCCACCTCAACTGGTTTTTAACAAGTTTCTGATGTCGTGGTTGGAGTGAGAGAATGTTAACTTGGTCTTTATAGTAAGGGATGTAGGTAGTACAATAGGTTTTTATTTCTTTTATAGTCCCATTGTTATCTAGATACTGTCCAGCAGAAATTAACTGTATAACTACACCCTCCTGTTCTTTCCATTCTATTCAAGTTTGTCCCCCTCTCCAACTACTCCCTCAAGTACGTCTCTCTCCATTCCTTCTTATTTTGCTTCTCTTGTTATTCTTTACAATTTGTTTTCCACAATTTCTTTAATAGTCTGCCACATCCGTTACTGAAAGCCTCCTCATTTACTATACCTCCTGATTATCCTCCCCCATTCCTATGGTGCATTGTTCGTAACCTTGATGTCTTATTTCGTGATTATTACGCACACAAAATTAATACTCACATTTAGAAAGCAGAGGTAAAGAGGAACCCCTAGTTTGAACCCCAGTTTGGGACCTTAGGTACTAATTCCGACGCTGTTTAAAACGCCATTAGCACACAATGTACCGCTAAAAGAAGTACGACAGATCTTAACCAGAATTCGAATCACGACCAGAACTAGCATACCTATTTTCCTGTGATGCGATAAATAGCAAACTCAAATGGTCGAGTATATGTGGAATACTGCTCCCATCTAACTCAACATTAATGTTTTAATAAACATTAACAAAAACACTTATGCCAACCATTAGCTTCAAAATTCATTAAAAACATATAATCTTAATATAAATATTAGCTCAATAAATAAGAGTTTAATCAAATATATGAGATTAAGCATTTAAAATATCTTCTTTGTTAGCCTATCAATAACAGCTTTGCCTATTAAAACTATAAACATTTAGATATCAAAGAACAATACACACTTCTCCCCTCCTTACCACGACCTAGTAAAACATTACCCCCACTATTCCTAACACTTGTTCCTTCCATTCCTTTCGCAAAATCCCTTCCCTTTTTGATCCACTCTCTTCCGACTATCCCCACTCTCCTTACATCTTAGTCCCAACATTACCTTATACAATAACAATACAACAATAACATAAATAAAATAGATAACGGAAGAACAATACAAATAATTATTCTCGTTCTCGAGTATTTTCATATGATAACATCACAACCCCTTTTTTGTTAATTGGGAAACAAAATTCATAATATTTAACTTTTATTTTGTTTTGATTTTTATAACGTTTATCGAACTTTAAAGTTTTATCACAAAAAGTTCAAAACAACAGTAAAATTATAAATAAGATTAGTTTGTTCAAATAACACAAATAAGAGAACGTGATTTTCATAATCTAAGGTTATTATTTTTTGTTTATGAAAACTTAACTTCAATAAAAGTTAACTCATTTCAAGCATCGAAGTTATATCACTTGTTTGAACAATCTGGGTTTATAGTAATCGTAAACTCAATTTAAAAACGTTCCTATGTTCATAGATTTAAACTTAAAATTACACTTCGCTTATCAAAAGACGTTTTTATGATCAGATTGTTTTTATGATCTACTAAATTTAACATTTTAATGTAAATCCCTAATATTAACTTATTTACAAATTAAATTTATGCGAGGAGAATGCTGTAATTTTGTGACAAGTAACATCTGTGTGCAATATCTAAGAGCCAAACATTAGTAATTTTGGGAGCAAGGAACAATTCAGAGTCTACTAGGGCTTTAGGCATCACAGGGTTGGTTATCATGAACCTCATGCTAATGTTAACATACATCCCCGTTCAGCCGATCTAAGTTGGTTATAATATTCAGTTGGTTATAGTTTCTGTCAGTTCACTAGGGATAAGCAGCAACGACCGCGGAAAGTACGTAGATAGGTGACCGCTGGGAACGGACATTTTTACAGTCTGAAGACAAGCTATATGGGAGTCCGAAGGGGAAAGGATAAGCGTACTTAGGATTTTAGCAGCCATATAGTAAATTTTCAAAGAAAAAGTCGTCTCACCTCGCCGTGGCCTCTTTGTCATCATAGAACTACTTTTAAACGGCAAAGCACAACAAAAACACCCCACTAAACCATCTAAGCAAAAATATGTTTTTTTCAAAGAAATTATAATAATTTTTACATGTAATTATTTTTCAGTCACTTAGGATGTTCCGACTGAGCTTAAGTTTATGATTCCGATTTAACAAGTCAAAAACTATACACATTTTTATTAAATCCCACCGTTTAATCTCAAAATTTTAAAATTTAGATTTGATGACAAAGATTAATACATTTTTGACTAAAATACTATAATAGGCATGATTGTCTCCGATAGATGAAGCCAAGTATCAAGTATCATTGCGTTTTGAGCATATATATATATATATATATATATATATATATATATATATTAACTCTATACATAAAGACAAAAATATATACAAAAACACTTAGAAACAGAAAGAATGGACGATACACAAAGATCAGCTACTGAAGAGTTCTTCTTAAAACCGGTAAGGCGATGGCTATGGAGACTAGTTGAAAGTAGATATGAAGCTGCAGACGATAAAAGGGTTGTGCTCTGACCCACAGACTTGCGACGGGACCTTGACTTAACGGAGGTTTAAAAAGGATCCTATAGCGTGTACACAAACGCTCACCTCGTCAGAGTCTTTAGCTGCAATGTTTGAAGTTCTGAGATTGTGTATATGTGATGATCATAGTGATACCGCTATTGCAAAAATAGGCAGACTTGGAATAAAAACAGTAGGTAGAAGTAAAACTAATCGAATGCAGATGATAGTGTGAGGACGTTGACACAAACAAAAGATTAAAGATGCGACAATAACAAAGATATATATATATATATATATATATATTATATATATAATATATATATATATATAGAATTAAGTGGACACAGGTGGAATCGATCTCCCTCACTACCCGCTATCCGTCACTTTTATGCCGATGACCTCACCTAATCTTCGTAATTTTTTACGTTGAAAATTCATAAAAAAACCCCTCACTTTCTTTTGAAGTACATATGAATATTTTAAAGATTAAGAAAATGGAAGCAAGAAACGTCGGAAGCAAAAATGTAGTAAAATAAATCTTAATTGTTATCTAAGTATTCATTAAAGTGAACTATTAAATATCATCAAGTTTTCCTCAATTACTTAATTAATTTTTATTTTCATCTATTGTTTTATTAAATAAAAAGTCTGATGAAAATTCTTAAGACGATTATTCTATCAAAAGGTAGTGGAAATTAAATGCATAAACTTTAGCAAATCTATAGACTTTTCAGTTAACAATGTTAAAAAACAGTTTCTTCTTCGAGGAGATTGGGTAAAAGCGATTAGAGGAATTTCTATAGTTTTCTTGTGGAAAAACTTTTAGATCGTTTTGTACCTGATGAGGTTTTGTGAAAATCTATTGAAGTTAAGAGAGAATAAAGAGGAGGGGGAGCTGAAAGAACTAGCATTGTATTAAACCCTTTAGAAAAGCTTTAGGAGTTTGTGAAACTTGGAGGTATGGCAACGATTTAGAAGCTGCCTCTACAGGGGCTCAAATAGGATTATAACTTGGGTGCTAATGGGCGCCTCCTTACTTTCCCAGTTTATGAATTAATGTCCGTGGTTAAAGAGAAAAGCATTTTCTCTAGAGTTTTAAAGCTTTTCATGGTTTATAAGTTGCACTTGAAAAAGACCATGAATCTAAAACTACTTAACCACAGTGATGGGACATTATACCTTGTAAATGACCGAGCTAGCCTCCTAGAGGTATTACTACATCACGGCTGTCCCTCCATGGATCTCGAGCTTTAGAGGGTTTGTTTCGTAAAAGCACTTAGTTCACCTCACCACAACCAGCTATTAATTTCACAAGAATTAAGCGTCTCCTCTTCTGTCATCTTTACTCTTTAAATATTAACTAAACAGAGAGATATTCCTATTAAAATCTACAAAATGTCACCTGCAAAATGTTTTGTTCTGCGTTTTTTTAATGCTGCATGCAGGTACCATTCGTAAATCAAATTGGTTAGAGCCATAGAGATATATTACTAAAGGGGTCATAGCCTGTCTTAATACATTGAAAATCTTGTAACCTTTTTTGAGGCCTTTTTTGATTTCGCTGATAGGATCAGCGAAATCTCATTGAAACCTCCTCTAACTTAAGTTTATAATAAATAAATTGCTTTTTAATAATCATCTGCTTTTTACATTTTTTTTTTTTTTTTTATTTTAAACGTTCTACTAGAAGGGAATGAGATTGTGTGCTGTTTTTTCTATTGTGAAGGTTGTCATTTGTCATTGTCAGTTGTCATTTGATTGTCAAGGTGTCATTTGACACTAACGAGTTTTGCAAAACATGATAGAAACACAAGATGTGAAATTTATAAGGTGATTCAATTCGATGTAACAAACCAAACGCATACAGAGGTTATAACATGACGTTTTTATGAATGACGTGTGACGTCATTGCAGGAATTGGTATAGGAGGTCAACATTGAAAATTTACTATTTATTCCTGCAATGACGTCAATTCCGGACTATAACCTAACATGTCAAAAAAAATAATTTCATTCATAAAAACCCTCCATTTGATAAAAAACCCTCATTGATAAATAACATGAACTATCATCATTAAAGATAAATATTAATTAAAAATCTGGGGCATGGTAGTGCCCCCGCCAAGTCTAGCGCTCACTGTAGTACCATCCTTTACATGAAGCATCTCGAGGCTATTTTTGCCCCTTCCTATCTTTTTATTAAGGACATTAAAAAATATAATTTTAATATTAACTAAAAAATGTAATACCACCTAACGCTTTGGGATATCATAACATTAAGATAACTAGTCAAGCGATACCTATTTAATACCACCTTAAGCTTTTGGTAATTATAATATTCTGAGAATTAGTCAAGCGATACCTATGTAATACCACCTTACGCTTAGGTAATCATAACATTCTGAGAATTAGTCAAGCGAGACCTATGTAATACCACCTAAGCTTTTGACAAAGGAACCAAATCTTCGTCAGAGGCTATAGTAGAACAGAAAAATCGCAATTACCAAAAATCAAGTACTATGAGAGGGAGAGAGCTGATTAGATTTTGGGGATAATCGAACATATTTTGTTTTACAAAATGGGTTTTTAATGATGTTTTAAAGTTTTTTGAGTACAAAAAGGCCTCAACCAAATCTGTGGCTAGTATAGTTTTCTAGATATTTATGCGAATAAATGTGCGCTTTCTTGTATTTAATTAGTTTTTAATTTATTGGGAGAACGCATCGTCCTATGATTAGCTGCTTGTTTTTTATCCAGAGAAAAATTATAACTGAGTGTCAGATTTTTTCTTTAATTTTTACATTCTAAATATTTTTTATAGATAAACATAAAAACTTACGTTAAAAAAAATAAATCAAAAAACAAAAAAAATTGTAAAATGAAATATATTGCAAAGCAATACTGCCCTTTTGTTTTAATGACTTTTCTTTTTATTGTTTATATTTATTTTATACAATTGTGAGAATGTGGAATAAAAATAGGATAAAAGTGTACAATGGTTTTCGATAGAGTTTCTGAAAGGGGGATGTACGGCGATAGGTAAAGGTAGGAATAGGAAGGGAAAGAGTAGAAAGAGGGAAAAATAGATATGAGAGGGTGGGGGTAAGCTTTAGTAGGATAGGAAGGGAGAGGTAACACTAGGTTAGGTGGGGGGACGCAGCTAGGTAGGACGGTGAGCTTTATCGCAATCCATGTTATACTCCTGTATCCCTCTAACCAACAAAAATTCCACCATTTACACACTATTCCATACTCGTTGGAATACAAAACAAAAGGGCAATATCTACAACATTTTTTTTCTTTTTCAGGTGTTACGGTTTGGAAGAAACAAAGAAACAAAAACAAAAAATAATAATAAAAAAACTTCTATTCTATACTTTTACGAACACAATAACCACCAAAATAAACTGTATCTTTAAAAAAATTACTTTGCTTAAAATATAAACTGCTAAAATAAATCTAGAAAAAAAGTAATTAAAATAATAAAGCGAAGGAAAATACTATATTGGCAATAAAAAAGGGTTTTCAATTCTTTTCGTAACAAAGTTTTTCACAAAAGTGCTCCCTATTTTTATTAAAGATCGCCTCGCTAAGAAAAAGTATATGAAAATTCTTTTGTATATGACAAACAATATTTTATTCTGAGCTAGGCAGGGCATTATATGGTATTTCCTGATTAATAAACTGCGGCATAATATTTGTTAACAATTCTTTTTATTGTAACAATAATATAAACATGTTGCCACTGAAGGCTGATATATGGAACTTCTGGCTCGTTGATTATAACGAACCAGTTTCAACAATCGTATGCCGCTATTGACTTCTGATGAAACAAAATGAAAGGTTATTCCGCAAAATAAACACATTTGGTATTGTATTAAAATGATAAGACATAAAAAAAAACATTCAGTATTGTATTGAAACAATTAGACATATTAAATACAGTCTGTGTTATATTAAAAATAATCAGATAAATTAAATACAGTCAGTGTTATATTGCAAATAATTAAACATAATAAATACATTGAGTGTTGTATTGAAACTAATCAGACATAATAAATACATTCAGGTTGTATTGAAAATATCAGGCATAATCAGTGTTGTATTAAAATAATCAGCATAATAAATACATTCAGTGTTGTATTGAAAATAATCAGGCATAATAAATACATTCAGTGTTGATTGAAAATAATCAGACATAATAAATACATTTAGTGTTGTATTGAAAATAATCAGACATAATAAATGCATTCCGTGTTGTATTGAAAATAATCAGACATATTAAATACAGTCAGTATTGTATTGAAAATAATCAGACATAATAAAAACATTCAGTGTTGTATTGAAAATAATCAGACATAATAAATACATTCAATATGACATTAGATACATAAACACTCAATTGGCTCGAACAATATTGCGATGTATCAAATGTATTTAATATTGAAGTAATACAACAAAAAATTAAAGAAAATCCATAATTTATTAATTATTTATTTATAAAATAAATTTTTATTTCTTAAGAAATAGTTTTGGCTTAACCTTTAGTAAGTTTTGTTGGATTTTTAAGGTTTTCTCTTTTCTCTATATTTAGTTTGAACCCAAAGATATCACAACGTTAGAGAAAATATGTAGGAAAAAAGCTTGTTCGGGCGATTGTCGACATCAGTTGAGAAAGGTAGACGAGATGAGTTTTCCAGGCTGAATTTTTAGTTTTTTTTAGAAAGGGCGAAAAAAGAAGAAAAACATCTGTAAGCAATCTCGAGAAACAAATAGAGGGGGTGGGCTTAGAATCAGAAACATTTGCGAAAAAAAGGGCCGAGAAACATAGGGTTAAAATGAGGCCAAGTCAGGAGGACCTATCCATCAATTGGCCCGAACAAAGTGGGTTCCGTAAAATACAGACCCTTCTACCTGTCCCGCCCTATTTTTATGAGTTTCCCTCAACATTTTTTAAAAAATGTCTTCCATTTACAAAAATATATTAGATATCTGTGGAAAGCTTGGAAAAGAATTTCCATATTTTCTCATTAGTCATTCTTACTCACTCAGTTTATGCAGCCAAATAAAGCTGTACGCTTACTTACAAGGAATTGTCACTTAAATAACTTATTATTTAAAAGCGACTTAAAAAGTAGACACCTTAAGAACAGCTACATAACTTAATACTCCTATTCGACTCACTGATGTGAATATAAAATGCTTTTAAGCCGGGTGTTAATTCTGTACTTAACTTTGTCAGTAAGGTAGACATATTTTTTGTCCGCGGCGTATTCCTTATACGCCGCAACACCACTCTTTAAAATTTTTTTTATATCTTTGAGTAACAATTTTTACAAAATAGAACGCCACTATCAACAAACTTTTTATGAACCAGGAAACCCCTTTAAAGCTTTCTAGCATGGAAATTACCACATTTAAAAATTATTCTAAAAAAGTTACTTGACAGACATAAAATGGTTTTATTAACAATAACCCATTATATGGAGGATATTTAAAATCACTAATGGCTTGCCCCCTTAAAATAAAAAAATGTAGAAATTCAAATAAAACATGAAGAAAAAAATTAATAATATAGAACATTATTTTAGTGAATCAAAAAATAAAAAAATAAAAATAAATAAATAAAATAATAATATAATTTTCATGCATAGTATTTAAAAATAATATATTTTTTTGTGTCTCTATATTAATTTATCTTGACTTCTTTATAAAAATCAATAAAAATAAATTATTTAAAAAAGATTAAAACTTGAAATTTTTGATAAATTATAAAGAAATTATCCATAAAAATTGGAGAATAATTATAATAATATTAACCCTCTTATAGAGGAACCACAGCATATGCTGATTTGCATGTTTTAAAAAAAATAGAACTTAACACAGCAAAAAAAAACAGCAGAAATAGAACTTGCTCATAAAAAATCTTTTTACCAGCAATAAATGGTTATTGTATTGTATTGTGTTATATAATGGCTCGCCCCATAGGCTATAAACAAATCATTAATGGCTCACCCCACAGACTATAAACAAATCACTAATGGCTCGCCCCACAGGCTATAAACAAATCACTTATGGCTCACCCCACAGACTATAAAACAAATCACTAATGGCTCACCCCACAGGCTATAAACAAATCACTAATGGCTCACCCACCCAAATCATAATGGCACCCCACCAGGCTATAAACAAATTACTAATGGCTCACCCACCAGGCTATAAACAAATCACTAATGGCTCACCCCACAGACTATAAACAAATCACTAATGGCTCACCCCACCAGGCTATAAACAATCACTAATGGCTCACCACAGACTAAACAAATCACTAATGGCTCATATTATAATGCTCGCCAAATCACTAATGGCTCGCCCAACAGGCTATAAACAAATAACTATTGGCTCGCCCCACTGGGTATAAACAAATAACGAATGGCGCGTCCTACTGGCTTTAAACAAAACACCAAAGGGCTCGCTCAACTGGCTACAAACGAATTCCCGCATCAATATAAACCAACTTTACAACTTAATTCCACAACCAACTACCTCCTTTTATCTCTGTCTTCTCGCAACGTATATTGAAAATAAAAAAATCGTTTAAAACTTTGCTTTAATAGAAAACAATAACTTATCCTGATTTATTAAAGCCTAAACAGTATACTTAACAGTACAAATACATATATCTCCTTACAGAACTTATTTATAAAAACCTTAACCGAGGGAAGGCTTTAAACGGATTGCTAAAGAAGATAAGGGCGCAAGAAGGGCCCAGGGACAATGGGAGGGGGAGGTCTAAAGGTTCTCTAAGGAGAACCACAAGTAGCAACAACTCCCCTCTCAAGAGGAGTAGTTGAATCAGGAGGAAAAGATAAGCCAAGAATTATTTACTATATAACCTCCATTTTCAGATTTATACATATTCCTTGTTTTAAACTTTAGTTAAGTTTCTTTTCTACTAGAATGCCCTGTGGTACTTAGTTATAGTTAGTCTAGCAGATAGTAGAAAGAAACAATAATTAAATGGAGAATTCAAACATTTATATTTTTCATGATAAACATTTTTTAAAAACAAAGAAAGATAGTTTAATTAATTTTTTGTTACAAATTTCAAGCGAGAAAACATTTATTTTATTTTAATTCATTTATACCGTAGGTATATAAGAAATTAATTTGTTTGCAGTATAGCAATGTAAGTAATGTAGTAAAGTAAGAAATATATTTTGTTTGCAGTAATTAGCAATGTAAAGTAATGAGTAAAGTAAAGAAATATAATTTGTTTTGCAGTAATTGCAATGTTAAAGTAATGCAGTAAAGTAAAGAAATATAATTTGTTTGCAGTAATTGCAATGTAAAGTAATACAGTAAAGTAAAAAAATGTAATTTGTTTGCAGTAATAGCAATGTAAAGTAATGTAGTAAAGTAAAGAAATTTGTTTGCAGTAATAGCAATGTAAAGTAATGCAGTAAACTAAAGAAATGTAATTTGTTTGCAGTAATTGCAATGTAAAGGTAATACAGTAAAGGTAAAAAAATGTAATTTGTTTGCAGTAATAGCAATGTAAATTAATGTAGTAAAGTAAAGAAATGTAATTTGTTTGCAGTAATTGCAATGTAAAGTAATGCAGTAAACTAAAGAAGTGTAATTTGTTTGCAGTAATTGCAATGTAAAGTAATGCAGTAAAGTAAAAAAATGTAATTTGTTTGCAGTAATAGCAATGTAAAGTAATGTAGTAAAGTAAAGAAATGTAATTTGTTTGCACTAATTGCAATGCAAAGTAATGTAGTAAAGTAAAGAAATGTAATTCGTTTGCAGTAATTGCAATGTAAAGTAATGAAATGTAATTTGTTTGCAGTAATTGGAATGTAAAGTAATGCAGTAAACTAAAGAAATATAATTTGTTTGCAGTAATTGCAAAGTGAAGTAATGGAGCAATGTAAAGAAATGTAATTTCTACTAGAGGGGCCCTATCTGTTGAATTTTGAAACATTAAAAAAGTAACCTGAACATCTTTGAGTATTAATATGATGAAATAAACATTGAAAAATACAGTAAAATATATAATACAACGTTTACAATAGGAAAAAAAAACCAAACAATGCGGGAAAAGCCGACTACGATTGATTTGTTATATCCATATCTTACTCTTAGAGGAGGTTTCAATGAGGTTACACAGACCTCCTCTAAGAGCCCTAAAAAGATGTTTCAGACCTCTCAATGTAATAAGATAGGCTATGCCCCCTCTAATATAAACCTCTATATGGTCTCATCTTATAGACTAAGTGCTGCAGTTCACCTCACATATCCGATACAGAGATTTTACAGGGATACTCCGCTTCAGGTATTTTATTTTGAATAAATAAGACCCTCGCATTAGAATAAAATATAAAGCAGATTCACTTGTTCTCCTACCACCAGGCTTAACGTTAATTTTTAACGAGCTTAACCCGACCATACAAAGGAAAAGGAACGCAAGGAGAACGAGTGTGTGTAACAAACTTAAGTCTGTGTGTATTAGAGTTACCAGCTTACAGCTATATCTCGAATGCTTTATACCAAATTTGTGTTTTTTTACATTATCACATTATTTATTTAGACTCCTCCCCTCTCAAGTAAAAAAAAAATAATGATAATGAAATAATAGTAGTTTAGCGGTGAAAGGCTTTGAGGGCCTTGCCGAACTCCAAATGAATCCTTGCTTTAATTATTAGGAAGGTATACAGTCAGTTTGTTACAAGAGACCCCCAACCTTTGAGTTCCTAATTCAATCCCATCCACCTTTAAGATATTAACACGGTAATTAACAGGGTTTAGGGTTTTCAGTGGTGACCTCGTCAATGTAGATCATAATTCAGACATTTAGAGTAGTGAACACATCAAGGTAGGTAATGAATCCGACAGTTTCGGTGGTGACCGTACGTTAAGGTAGATGTAAATTTGAAGAGTAAATTTGTTGGACTGGTATGATATATATTTGGAATTTAAATTTCTTGAAGACTACAGTCCTTTATAAATATTAATTTATTTAATAAATTTATTTTTATTAAATAAATTAATATTTATAAAGGACTGTAGTCTTCAAGAAATTTAAATTCCAAGTAAATTTGAAGGTTTTGTTAATAACCGAGTCAATGTAGATGACTAATCGTACGGTTTTGTTAATAATCGAGTAAGGTAGATGACTAATCGTACGGTTTTGTTAATAATCGAGTCAAGGTAGATGACTAATCGTACGGTTTTGTTAATAGTCGAGTCAAGGTAGATGACTAATCGTACGGTTTTGTTAATAATCGAGTCAAGGTATGATAAGCACCAGTAAAAAAAATATTTTCGCTAATAACTTTACAATTAAATGCATTTTCCAAAGCGCCGTCGAGTACTGCACAATAAATATCACATGGAGTGACGTGGTTGGTAGTTCTATTTATCCAAAGTAAAAAACTGTACTACACGATTTTTAAATAGACTGTTCCACATATTATACGCTATCTAACGATATATCGTGCATCAAAAGACGGTCAAATTTAATTATTTGACTTTTAATTAAGTTACATGCCCTCAAAATTTAAAAATTTAAAAGTCTCGGTACTGACCTCTCTTTATGCTGCTCAAAATTAGTGGTCCCACAGAAACCGTAGATATCCCAGCCGTATTGAAATCAAACTTGGTATACTTATTTAAAAGCAAAAGTGTGGCGGCAGGCGCCTCCTTTCTAGCTTAATTGACTACCCACTTACCTAAGATAATTTTCCGCTTATAATATTAATCTTTATTTAAGTTCATGATTAACTTGTATTATAATATGAACAAATAAATATTACGGCTCTTGTCAATAACATCGCTGCCGGTACTGACCCGCGATTTGTTGACACGATATCGTTAAAATTTTTGTAATCATTACGCTTTAAGCTTAAGTGAAACAATTGTGTATTATAATATTGATATAAATATAACCTAGTTTAATGAGAATACTCATACTCATTTAATATGTAAGTAATAAAACTTTCGTCAAATTATAGTATTATAACCTGTTATATCATAACCTTCAGTTGTTTACATAAAATAATGCTTTTTCGATAAAAAAAATACAAAATATATTTTTGTTAAATTATGTATTGAATATAATATCAAATTTTCTGTATTAAATTCTGTAAATATTAAATATAGTATGAATTTAATACATTGTAAGGTAACATTGTAAATAACCAAAGAATATGTAAGATTGAATGTTTTTTTTTTGATAAAATAAATCATATGGTTGTGAAAATGTTTACTGCGCATGCGCGTCCATTTTAGAAAAGTATAAAAGGCGGACTACTTGCCGCATTTTCTCATTATAGTTCAAAAACTTGAAGCTAGTAACATCTCTCTAGAATGCAACTTAAAGAAGCCAATGCCCATGTAAACAGGTATCACTGCCAGCTAAGGAGATTTAAGCCTTGTTTTTATTAAGTAGTTTAACGATAAAACCTTCACCTGAGCTGAACACGACGTAGTGCGGACCTTCAACCTTGGAGTCAGACAAATCAGACAGCTTAACAAGTCAGATTATTCGGCTTGAAATAAACATACCGCACAAAAGTTTTTATTGTTGACCAACAAATTGCAAATCATAAGTTATAACAATAGTCAGATTACACTTAAACACTAATAACAAAATTAGATATAACATTTTATTATGAATTCACTTGTCGAGTAGAACGCTTCATCTATTAGATAAGTATGGATTTTAGATTACATTTTTAAAATTTAGTAAACGGGTTTCTTGAGTGAGACTATTGTAGAGTTTGATAGCTTGGATATGAGGACTTTCTGCAATTAGTTGTAGCCTGTGGTGAGGCAAGATTATGTTGTGCTTGTTTCTGGTGGGGTAATGATGCTGAGCAACTGTTAGAGATGGATTGGAATGGGACCATAGAAGTAACGTTTCAATACACAGGCTAGGAAGATTAAAATTTTGTTCCCTGAAAACTATTTCTTACCGGATGTTACGGCCTTATTGTGGCCTGCACATATTTGTTTTATGTTATAATAATGCCCCACCTTAATTAATATTATGCAACCCTATTAGGGTTATTCAGGTTTTTGTGAATTGCGCCTTAAACGGATTTGTTAGTCTTAGACCCGCGTTACATTTGGGTATTGATTGTTTAGTATCTCGATTTACTACGCTCAACTTCCAGTCTTCGAATCAAATGCTGCATCTTTCTGATTACTTCCAAGTCAAAGCTATGATGTCTTACAAGAGTTCATCTGGAAGCATAAACTTCGTCCTCAAGCATTTTTACAAATATTTTACCCCTATTATAGGACCCTGAGCGCTCTACGTTCAGACCTACTCTGAAGTTGGTAACACTGTCAAAAGGGCAGTTCCATATCTGCGAGATTTGTTGTGTGTGATAAGCCAACCAGCAAAGTGTGGACGTCCTAAGCTTTTATTAAGTTATTTAACATCGTCTTGAGGCTTATCAGTTATTTTACATCCTACGTAACCGGCAAGACGGTATTAACTTCGTCCTACGTTTAGGGAGCCATCAGAGACTTAGAACTCACCATCTTAAGTACAGCTAAGTGCCCTCAGCTAACGACTTCACTAAAGTTATATTATTTCGCGTTTCGATATTTATGCTAGCTAGCCCAGTTAGGGGACCTCAGCTTCATCTAGGTTATTTAATATAGTATATTTCATTATTAATATCAAGTACCTTTTCAGTTACACTTATTATAGTCTTACGAGCTTATTTAAGCATTATTTTAAGCATAAGTACTTTTGTAAAGGCGTGCATAATTACATGTATTTACTTTATTAGGTGTTATCTGCATTATCCCCCTTAGGCAAAGCTATCTATCTACATATATCGCTAAGAAATACAGTCCTCATTCAGCTATCCATTTCATAAGTTTGGTGAGCCGGTGTACTTATTGCAAGTCAGTCTCACGGCTCAACAACGGAGGTTCTGGACGAGATCTTATTATTAACTCTTATGGCTTTTGGACGAGATCTTATTATTAACTCTAATGGCTTTTTTCTGCATTAGAAAAGCTTTACTTAAGTGTCTGCTCCCAGCCCAGAGCTTAATGATAGACCTAGCTCTCAGTAGGTTAAGTGAGAGTGAAAGTAGGGAAAATAGGCTAGCCAAATAGTTTTAGTATCCATGTAGTCGGCCAATTTTCTCAAGATAAAAATATTAGTGGAATTCGCCACATAAAGGAATACACTAGTACCGAATTTCAACTCAATTGAATTATGAAGATTTAGGTCTTCCGGTGGTGACCGCGTCAATGTAGTTGAAGAATCCGACGTTTCGCTTCCACTGTGGGAGGCATCTTCAGGGATGTAGGACATCATGAATTATATTTCCTATTTGCTTTTCAATGGAACGTATACATTTCATTGAATAACATTTAAACTATTTCTGATAATAAGATGAAACCTGACACATTTGATTGTCGCAAATATGACTACTCATATTTTGAATCGATAAAAACATATTTCCGCGTTTTATGAACTGTGGAAATTTTTAGTCTAAGATCCATTTTCTTTTGATCTATAAAATTATAATTTGCAAATAAAAGAAAATTAGATGTGCCTATAACATAAATAATAATAAATAAGAAAATGATTACAAAATTATGTTTGGGGAAAGACATGAATACAAAAGTGAAGTAGGAAGAGGAATATGATAACAGATAAGTTAAAAAGGGTTAAGACCATCCATTGTTAAGACGATATGGCCTTTAAATCTAACCCATAGAAATCTATGGCCTCTATCTATCGCTGAAAGGGCCCCATTACTGAAATAACCGTGTTTCTTCATGCTGTTGCAAAAGAAACCCCATTTCCCCTTATTGGACAAAAATCGATATCACTTCCCGCTAATTTCATAATATATCATCCTTTAAAGAGGTCCCCCTCCTGCCTCAGCCCCCACCCCTTCCTATCAGGGATTCCTTTAGTAGTAAAATTTTTCTTTAACACCTCTAGCGCCTCAAATCGATTAAGTTTTCTTTTACATTCTTCCAAAAGAGCCTTTAAAGGAAAGTATCTCATTTCTTTAGGTTTTTTTAAAAAGAAAAATTGTAGCTATATTTTCTCTTTATACTTTAATAGCCTATTTATAATAGCCTCTAAAAATAGGCTAAAGATACCTTTACATAAAACCTAATCTCTTATAAGAAATGATAAGTAACGTTTGAAATTTCTTAAAACAAAAAACTACCGAGAGATATTTATAAATCAACATAAAAAATAAATTTTAGACCTTATACAAACGGTAAGTTAATGAATCAATACGTAAATTGCAATTGATAGCTTAAAGAAGATCATCTATTTATTAATAAATTGATAGAGCAAAGAATAGCCATCACAAATCTAATGTCCAGCAATATGAACAAGTAAGCAAGTTTAGATGCAAATAAACTGTAATGTGCTTATAATTTGTAGTCTAGAACCCGCGTTACATTTGGGTATTGATTGTTTATGTAATCTTCGATTTACTGACTCTCAAACTTCCAGTCTCCGAATCAAATGCTGGCCATTCTTTCTGATTATTCCAAGCAAAGCTATGAGTCTTACAACGATTCATGCTGGAAGGAGTAAACTTCGTCCCTCAAGCATTTTTACAAATATTTTTACCCTATTATAGGCCCTGAGCGCTCTACGTCAGACCTACTCTGAATTAGGTAACACTGTCAAAAGGGCAGTTAAAGTTCCAATCTGCGAGATTTGCTGTGTGTGATAAGCCATAAGTTTAGATGCAGATATACTGTAATGTGCTTTATAATTAACTTATAAAGCAAAAGTGTATTCATGTATTATAACTAGTTTACTGGTATATTTATTATTTCATTTATATTTACTTTTTCTCAATTATACGGTAGATATAGGAAAAGTATTATGTTTGCAACAAAATCCGAAACCGGAGTGGTACCGGAATTATCCGTTTCAGGTGTTTGAAGGACTTCTGAGTAGTTCCCGTAAAGTTGTCTTTCTGTAAGTGTGTGTGTTTTTTTTTTTTTTTTTTTTTTGTTTCCCTTCAGTAGTATCCCTACTTATGGGCCGTATATTTTAGCATGTGCCACATATGCACTACATGCATTTTAAACATCTTTTTAATCTCCATATTTCTTGTAATTTATTTTTTTTATTTTGAAACTTTCAATCTTGTGATTTCGAAATGAAGTTCGAAAATGTAAATTATAAGACAAAAAACTTTAGACAATAACTCCTTAGTTGAGTTATTTCAAATTATTAAAACTTTTGAGGAGGAATAGGTCCGAATAATAAATAAAACTAATTTTGCCGAGCTTTCGATACAATTTTATCTTTTTCAAGACTAAACATAATAAATAATAACAAATAACAGTTACATGGTTGTTAACAAATAGATGTTTGGACAACAACTAGAGTAACAGACAAATAATTCCGTTAAAAACAAAAAAGGTAACAATGTTGTTGAGTTACATTAAGGTCTGAACAAAGATCTACAATTAAAAACTCCTTAGTTGATACGAGGCCCTCTTAAATTAAATAAATTTTCAAAGCTAATGATTATGATTACACTATTATATTATATTATTTTTAAATTATAATTTGTAAGTTATACTATTGGGCTGTGAAATAAATCTTTAAAAAAATATTTATTTCACAGCCCAATAGTATAACTTATAAATTATATGTAGTTATAAGTTATAATTAAATATAGTCATAGTCGCTCGCCATTAAATATAGTCGCTTCTGTTAAAAAACTAAAGCAACTATATTTAATTGCGAGCGAAGCGAGTTAGTAAAATGAGCTGATGTAAAAAAAGTCAGTCAAAGCCATGTAAGCTATTTTTTCAGAGGAAAAAAGTAATAATAAAGTAAAACTTTTTTAATTTAATAATTAGTAGAAATTGGTTTTATAATTTTATTTCAATCAATAAATACAAATAATTAACACAATATAATTGTGCGAGAGACACCTAGGAAATGTAACAAGCAAAATGCAATGCTTACATCTAGAACTTTCCATCATTCGACATTCGTCATCATATAGGCTCAACATAATGTCATATCCCCAACTCTTGTTTCGTTACGTCTAACTCAATCTCGTAACGAAACAAGTGAGACCATGACATTATGTCGAGCAATCCAATCGAGACGAATGTCGAATGATGGAACAATTCCTAGATGTAGCATTGCATTTTGCTTGTTACATTTCCTAGTGTCTCTCGCACCAATATAGTAGTGGGTCAACATCAGTTTTGCCAAAACTCGGTAGTATCAAATGATATACAATAATTAATTTTATTTAGATTGTAAAGAAACATGATATAGATAACAAAAAGAAGTTAACCTCATAGATTTTTTAGTTTCAGTTTAGCCATAGTTCAAAGTTAATAGGTTACTTTGAACTATGGCTAAACTGCAACAAGAATGTTTTCTTCGCGACAAATAGATGCACTCCCAGCTGTACAAAACAATACTTCTTTTTATAGTGGATACAAATTTTGCATTTCACGTTCTGTACAACAGGGAATAAAGTGAACCTTAACTCCCTACCTCATGGAAAAAAGATTTTACTCATTTACAAGATAATTCTAATTTTATGCCTCCAGGGTTATAATTAATAATCGTACAATACCAGGATGGAGCAAAACAAAGGGGCAAAGGGAATCACGAAAAACTGCATGAGGAAATTGGAGCACGCTAGGGCAATTACCTCATCGTTTATGTTATCAACTAAAACTTACATTCGTGGGCAGGATAGGAAGGATAGAGTAGAGGTTGATATCATTCATAAAAATAGTCATGTGATCTGTGACGTCACTCAGATTTGCTTGCTAACATAATAATTTATTATAATTAATAATCGGATTTTAATTTAATTTTTAGAAAAATGTTCGTAGTATTTAGGGCAAGGTCGCTTATTTAGCCAACATAGCATATTTAAAAACCAAGCGAGGACAGAACAAAACGCGGTCGTTTAAAAAATAATGCTTGAAAATTATATATTGCCTAATAAATCAATAGGTGGCTTTAATAAAGCATTCCGCGATTTAAAAACTCACTGTTTGTTATTATAATATTTTTTCTCTTCTAGAGGTGAAATATTATACTTACCAGGGGAGAAAAAAATCGTTCCTCCGGAGCAGTAATTAACTTCTTATAGTTCGTCTCGTGAGTTAAATGCATTAATAGTGCCCTAAGGAACCAACTAAATAAAGTCCTCGGCAATCTTCAGAATTTATATAGGTGGTTCCTTCGGCTTTGGCCTTTAAAAAGCTAAAACTCGCCTTACTTTCTTGGTGAGTTAATAAATAATTATATTCATATTATTATTTATTTTCCATCTTACTATCCTTATGCAAGTTAGAAAGCGCATAGCTAACAAGTTTAGGTTTAGTTAATTTTTAAAAGAACGTGAAATGACAAATGTGTACAGCTGATAGTTTATTTATGTAACGCGAGGAGCGATAACTATACTATGTTGTAGTTCATCAATAGTTCCACTAGATGTCGAGCTATTTATATTTCTAATGAACCAGCTAATATTAATTATAAGCAAGATTCAAAAGGCTTACATAAGCATTACTCAGGCATTTTCAATAAGATAAACTAATTAATTTTTTTTTATGTTTTCTTGTCTGCCATATTAATTTTTTCCATCAATTTCACTTTTGTAGGTTCTGGAATGGTTATATTATACTTGTTTTGGTCAGGTTCTTCATTAATTTAGATGGTTTTTATTTTAAATTTTTTCTAGTAATTTTATAATCTTAAGTACTTATGCTAGTCCATACTTTCCTTTTTCATATTCTAGCACTTTGATTCTGTTACTGGTAAGTCCCCCTTTTTAACCTGTTTTAATTTCTTCAGCTTAATTTCAATCTATGCTTTCCTTTTTAATGATAATTTTGTAAAGTTTTTGTGTTTTTTGGTTTTTTTTGTGTAGGTAGAAATTATTCCCATTCATTATTATCCTTGAAGAATTTCGCATAGAATTGACTCAGTTATTTTTTTTAACGGTATGTAAGTAGCTTTATTTTAACTTCTCTTGAGCATGACTTTATTAGTAATTTTTTAACATCTATGCTTTGATTGTAATTAATTTTTTCTTTTTAGGTTTATTTAACATGAATATGCCTTGTATTGCTAAGGAAGGCGAAATATAGTTAAATGCAAAATTAAGAATAATTTATTACGTCCCATCCTGTGTCATAAATTTAATATTATCAATTATAATGGAGACAAATACTAACAACCATATATTTTTTAACTTTATTGATTATTGTCTACAATAAATGTATTTGACACAGTGCTAATACTAGTTAAAATTATTTGTCAGACATGATACGAGGAATCACCCAGTGGTGATTCTCTGGTTATTTAAGAATTCGGTTTGAACTAGATTAGTGGAACAGAAGTTGGTTGAATTGAATAGTTGAATTTTCTGAGGTTCTGACTTTTTAAATTAAAATTATTATTTATTATTTACAGAAAGTCACGCGGTCACTGTCGTCGAAGGCGTCGTGCAGGATTGGAAGAAATGGTTCTGGAATGTAGGGTTAAGTCAAGAGGATTAGGATGGGTTTTACTGTCTCAAGACAAGCAAAGCGAGCCCGAAGACGAACAGAAATATAAATTACGCGATTTCAAAGTGTTTATGATAAGCGTAGCAAATCCGATATGATCAAGAAAAATTCCGAGGTACCCTATACCTGGTTTATTCTTTTTTTTATAAAATTTTCTACTAAAAACATAAATTTCACTGAACAATTAAACCAAAATATTATACGTATTTAAAACAATTTTCTAATTTCATTCTGTCGAGTATTAAATTACACTAAATAATGTATGCGGGCTATAATAAAAAGTATGAATGCACAAATAATAACGCTTGTATTACGCTTTTAAAAAGTATTAAATATCAAATAAAAGGACTTTTAAGAGGAAAAATTTGAGAGCAAGCCCATTTTGAATTTTCAAGTTAAAAAAAAATAGCAAAACTGTAATTTCCTCAAAAAGTTCTCTCTGTTTCTCTTTTCAATTATTTAAAAAAGTCATATGGAAAAATGAGATGTTTTGTTAAAAAAAATGCCGTAGTACTCATACGACGCCATTATATTGCGTCACTTATTTTACACCCCTGTTCTTTAAAAAGGGAAAATAACCTAAAAACATAAATAAAATTAATATTAATTTTGTTTTTAACACTAACCAGAAGGTTTTTAGAAAGAGAGTACCAAAGGTTTTTTGCAAAAAGAAAAGAGAAAAATTAATGTTGAAACTCAGATGTTTGTGGGAATATAATTTTCCCGCAGTATATAATGTTTATGAATGGAATACATTATATCGAGAAAATAAAGTCCCATAAGATGAAATTCAAAATTAAAATCGTTTAAAATATGTTAATCATTTCACTGAAGAATATGTAATAGAATTTTCTTCTTTTCCACGAATGCAAATGTGTATTTTAATACAAAGTGGTACGGGGTTCCTCGGGACTTTTCCCAACCACATGCTATATTATATGGAAAACATCTCGGTCATTCTTAGTAGTAAAAACTTATGAATGTCATTTGATAAAAAATAAACTTATGCTGATTTAGGTCTTATGGTGGTGACCGCGTCAATGTAGATGAAGAATCCGACGTTTCGCTTCCACTGTGGGAGGCATCTTCAGGGATGTAGGACATCATGGATAGAAACACAATGCTCTACAAAACTGAACTGAACTGTGTTCAGTTTTGTAGAGCATTGTGTTTCTATCCATGATGTCCTACATCCCTGAAGATGCCTTCCACAGTGGAAGCGAAACGTCGGATTCTTCATCTACATTGACGCGGTCACCACCGGAACACCTAAATCTTTATGACAATAACCACGGAAGCCTACGCAGTTTATTAAACTTATGCTTATCATGAAATGAACCATAGCACATATGTTGGTCTAATATAGGACAAGAAACGCTCCGAATTTCAAAATTAATCCCAACATATTTTCTGCGTCATTAATGACAGTTAATGATGAATAAATTAGTTCGCGGTGGGCAAAACTAGGTCTAAAAATTTACTTTTCTATTAAGTTTTAATTCTCTAGCATAAATACATACCGAGTAGCGATAATACAGACACACATACTGATAAACATTCAGGCAAAACCACTCAGGAGGATAAACAACAGAAACTGATAATTTAGATTAAATCCTTGTTTCGGATTTTCGTCTGAAAAAATATATTTATGTTTTGCATAAATTTTAACTTTCGCAGGCATGTTGACCTGTTATATAAGTGTAAAGTTGGGGAGGAGACGACAATTCACCATTTGGGATCGTGTAAAGTATACGCTTGACTAAGGTGTAGAGTATTTGGATCAGCCACTCTTCTAGACGACGACTTAGGGAAACTCCCATAGGTTGATGTTCTGAAGTTCATTAAGGAATCAGACAGGTTCAAAAAGAATAGAGATTCTATTACGTAAGAGGCATCCCAGAGACATAATTGCTAAGATCTTCCCCACCTTTACTACTATACTATACTATACAATACTTTACTATAATATACTATAATATACTATACTACTGACCTTTTATGTCCCACCATCAAATGTGTTAAGTTTCGTGTTATTATCGCCTAGTTCAATGTTATTAAATGACAGGAATCAGTATTTTGAAAAATGTGAAAATTGGTACCAATTTATTTGTGAAATAATAAGTTATATTACAATGCGGCTAGTATTTAATCCGTCTCTTATTGGAAGAGTTATATTAGGCAGTAACGATCGAGGTCAGTCCCTGGATGGGTGACTGCTGGGAACAAAAGTCTTTTAATATCAGAGGATAAGGGAAGCTTGTCTGGGGACACACTGCAATTTAAATAAGGAGATTTCCATATTTTGGTGACGAGCCAAGCGAGTCCGAAAAGTCCGAGTCGTATTTCTAGCGAATGTAAAATAATAAGGATAATTTCCGAGGTACACCTTATACTATTTATATTTTTATCTACTCCTTGTATTGTAAGTTCTACTTACAGTCTTCTTATCTCACACTGTAAATGTACTTTTACTCCCTAGGGAGAAAAAGTGAAAGTGTTGCCAACTTGACAGAATTTTTTAGTAAAATTTTTAGGAATTTTAGGAAATTTATAGGATTTTTCTCGGTGTTATGTTGGTACTACGGGTAGAATATACAATATACACACGCTAATGTTTAAATTACAAATATAGTATTACACATTATTCTATTGACAGCTCCAATTTTTAGTATTAGTATATCCTGACGGTCCAGTCCACGGACCCTGGAGTAGGCTTATGAGGTGTAGGTATTATTTTGGCCTATTTTGTTAATAAAAGTCATTTTTCTTTCTTTCTTCTTTCTTTCTATTGACAGCTTACAATAAAATAATGTGAAGATAGTGGCTTTATTCTCTCTTCATCAGAGTAATTGACATGGTAAGAATAAACTAAACTAACACAATAACAATTAAGGAGCTGAAGAATATATATTAATATATATAATTATAATATAATAATAATATAATAATTATAATAATAATATAATATATATGATTAAAATATATATAACATATATATTATAATATTAAGTTGCTAGCATTAGTTCTCTAGTCGTAGATAAAATTTATAATGCATCAAGGGATGAAAGATTTCAGCTCTCGTATTATCTTCCTCGTCAAGCCTCGGGAGCCAAAATGTTAGTTAACTCCCTCGGCAAGCCTCGAGAGCTAACTAGTTTATCTCCCTCGGCCTACCGGCCTCGTGAGCTAATGAAGTTTCCTCCTTCGGCGCTGCTTTAGGACGAAACTTTAACTTGAGCTGTAAAACTTACTTTCATCCCTTGTTGAATAAATAACTATTATTTCAGATTAAAGTTGAAATAAAGAAGATACATATTTAGCTGAGCAATTAAACAAGAGTATCAAATAACAAAGACACGACCGAAATAACCGAAACTAATAAAAATTAGAATCATTGTAAAAATTAAAATTAAAAATTTGGCTCTCGTCTCAGATTAGAACTGATAGGTAATTATATGGTCAATAAACATTCACGTTGCCCAGTGAATCCCACACAACTGCGTCGCATTCTGAATACAACAATAATTATAACTTACTCTTTACATTATAGTCATCTCCCTATGAAATATTTGGCATTACCTGTTAACAAATTAAAACAAAAAATAATTAGTTGAATATTAAAATACAAATTTAAAAAATATATTTTACATTTATATAAAAAAATAGGGTATGGGGTATCTCGGAACTTTTCCACGTTACATTGGATTCGCTACGCTCATCCTCCCTGCTTTGGACTCGCTTCGATCGTCCTCAGAAATACATTTCGCCAAATTTATACTGCAACAAGTCTTCGGACTCGCTTCGCTCGTTTTCAGATAGTAACTGCATCCGTATCATTCTCAGCGGTCACCCATACAGCACTGACCACGCTCAAAGCTCCCTAATTTTTATGATCCAACAATAATCATAGATATACTTGTCGTATTGAAACGAAACTTACTGTACTTATTTATTAGCTAATGGTCTACACTCGTATCAAATTTCAACTCAATTGGACCATTTCCCAATTTTTTTAAAAAAAACGTACACAAGTCAATCAATATAAATTGAACTAATGCTGATAATGAGATGAAACTTGTCACATATGTTAGTATCATACATAGTCACATGCGTGATAAAATCTCAGTCCGATCGCATCATTTGTTCGCGTTTTATGATTTTTCGAAATTTTTGCTGAGTCATTATTGTGGATCACTCATTTAATAAACAATAGGGTGCAGGACATTAAAAAGGTTGATTTTTGTACCAAGTTTCATTTCGATCCAAGAAAGCGTTTGAATATTAAAACGCTCGTATAAATAAAGTTCAAAAGTATATGTATCTCATTTCAGCATTAGTTCAATTTATATTGATTGACTTGTGTACGTTTTTATACATGTACACACACACACACACACACACACACACACACACACACACACATACATATATATATATATATATATATATATATAATATATATATATATATATAATATATTATATATAATATATATTATATTATACTTCCCTCCATGACTCCAAACTACTAATAAGCTCATTTTTTCATTAGATTTATTAAATCTAATCGAAATTGGATTTCAACGTAAACGGTCATCATCAGTGCCGGAGAGAAAAATAAATACAATTATGTGAGTCTTGTACTTAAACATTGTGAAGAGACTTTCGTATTGATTATTAGACTATTCTATATTTAATCCCTTGTAACTTAAACGGATTGTAATGGATTTACAAAAGAAAAATAATACTATTTAGAAAACAAGGATATATAAAAAAGAAAAAGAAGAAAAAGAAGTTATTATTATTATTGTGGTGAGACTACTACAGTAGAGACAAAGTTTTGTTAAAGTTATAACTCTGGTCTCGGTTGTAAAATGAAACGGGAGTTTTAACTGTTTAATATTATCAACTTATAACTGTCCTTATATTTCTTGTGGAAAAAACTTTCAGACAATTATGAAAATGAAGAAAATCCTTACAACTTTTTCTTGGTATCATTCTAGTGGAGGGAAAATTCACAGCTCTGCTCCTGTATAAAGATGTTACATTGAATAAAAAAAGAAAAACTTCGTGACGTTTATGTCTTTCTGTGGTGAAAAGTTTAAGAATATAAGTAGTTGCTTTGTATTTTATCATACAGTATTTTCTTGTGACTGATTTTCCTGAAACCTTGATTTTTTCAAGAAAATTCTGGTACAGGGTATCTCAGAACTTTTAAATAAATAAAGTCTTTATTTTATTTAAATTATTACAATTAAAAAATACATTTGTTTACCATTTTTAATTATGTTGTATAATTTTTTTCTTTATTTGCTTTTGCAAATTTACAATTTAAAAGTTATATATACAAAAAAGAAAATACTGCTCATTTTTTACGTCTCCAAGAAGCAATGCTGCTTGAATCCAGAGACGTAGATTGTATCATTAAATGTTACCGTTTATTAATCATAAAAACTATCTCTATTATTTTATTTTATTTTTCTAAAGTTGTTATTTTTTATTGTTTATTAATTATTTTGCCTCTTATTTTATTAATTTATTTATAGTTCAAATACGTTTCTACTCGTTTATATTATTATAATTTATTATTTATTTAATATAATATCTAATCACTAAATTCATAATAAATTATTTTTTTTTCAAATTTTCTCATCTTATTGGATTTGCTACGCTAATCCTATCCACGACATAAGCTCAGTTAAGTAAACTTATTAATTTATTAACAGTGTTGCAATTTATCATAACTATAAAGAAACACATATAGGGCTTAAGCCCGTAGATGTACTAATAAATAAATAAATAAATATTTAATATATTATTGAACGAACGTAAGTGAGTTCTTACATTTCAGAAGATTGGGACGGCGCGTATGTTTTGTATGCTTGTATGCTTGTTAGTTCGTGTCGCGATAAATGCCGTAAAAATAGACCGATTTAGTATACATATTAACTTTGTGTCAGAGCTGTTTTTCTTCCTTTTTTGAATTATATTAATTTTCCATTCAGAGAGTGGTATCCTCTAAATTTATAAAGGGGACCTATCAATTTAAAATTTTGGGGGCGGCACTCCAAAATCTATAAGGGGGGCTCAACCATTTTTTATAGGCTCAAAATCCGTTTTAAGCCAAATGAGCTGTTCAGAGCAATTAAATGGTTTTGCCTTTTTTGAGGCGGCACCTCCTATATTTATGAGGGGGTCAGACAAAAAAAAATAAAAAACAACAAACGTATAAATGTAAGAATATAACAATTAAATTCTATACTTAATACAACAATTAAATACAATACAATAAGTATTGAATTGAATTCTTATTCTGTTAAAATAAAAAAATTAAAAAAAAAATTACGTCAACGTTCGGAGATAAAATCTTTTATTCACATTGGAAGTAAAATGCTATATTCCTTTCGCAACAATCACCTCCCTTCGCTTCGTCTTGGGAGTTAATGGTCATAACTTCCTCGGTTTTACCTCGGGAGTTAAATGCTTTGGTATCCTAGGCCCTAACAAACTGCTAAAGGAAATAATAGCATTCTTTAATCCCTTCGTGTATAAATAACTATTACTCCCGCAAGTTACTTTTCTCTCTGTAGATTCAGACTCGGAAGTGTCACTTTTCTTCCTCCACATGAGGGTGAAAAGTAAATGATTTTTCCCTTGTCAAGGTAAATAATACATTATAAATACATAGTTTTTACGGGTAATGATTTTAAGGGCTCTTAAACCTAATACAAACAAATTTATTTTGAGAATGCTTTTAAGTAGTATACGGGACATGAGAAGCCAAAATATACGCGTTAATTATAATTACATGTTACAGTATAAATTATTATTTTTGTTGTAAAATTAGAGAATGGATTTTGAGGCAATAAAAATGTTTTCTTCAACAGTAGAGGTTTGGTAGAGTGTAACAATAATATTGCAGAAATATATGGAATAGCATTTATATGATATATTGACAATTTATTTCTAATCATAAATGTCTAAGAGTAAGAATAAGAGGTAACGGCACTTTAAAAGCCACCCCCCCCCCCGCTACAGACCCAATACCTGAGCCCATAAATCATTGATATTATCACATTTTCTAACCCTTAAAATATGAAACGTTTTGAGTCAGTGGAGGGGGTAAGGAGGGTGCTCTACTCTGTAACCGAAAATCGAAGATACAAAAAAATTATATTTGGCATTCATAAATAACGAGGTCTTGTCGAGTAAAATATAAGAAATAGGGAATAAAATCGTGCAAGAAAGAGAGAGAAAGAGAGAACAATAAAATCATAAATAAAAGAGGCGTGGAGGCCATAATGCAAAATCGAATCCGAGGGAGAAACGACTACGGCTATAATTTACAGGGGGTAGCTACTTTATATTCGGTCAGAATTCGAGCTGCCTAAGATATTTCCCAATAAAAATTTTCTTCTGAACGAAAAGCGACGCGCGGGGGAACACTTGTCAAATAATCATGAGCTATATCAGAGTTCGGTGATGAGGGAGAAAAACTCCGTATTATTCCCCGACCAACAATCAAAGGGAAGAAACTCCGCTTGAATTTCCCCGACAATCATATACATTTGAATAAAAAGAATTGGGTTTTAGTACGTAATAAAATGTAGGCGAAAAACGAGCTGTTGAATTTTATACAACTATAGCGAACACCTGTATCCATGAATACTAAAAAGATAATAATTTGGGAAACATAAGAAAACTTTCATGTTTATTCATAGAATAAAACAAAGTCCAATAAAGTCCTGGAAAAACTAATTCCAGTCAACAGGGACGTCGGAAACGGATTTTGGCCACGCTCCCAGATCCAACTTCCGCCATGACACCCCACTCCTTTAGCAACATTTTTCCAAAAGAAGACAGCATCCCAATATAATAGAGTTTTAACTACCGAGCTTTAAACCAGGGATCCTGGTCATAATCAGGATAAGAGATTTATTAAAACAACCATCTTGTACATGTGGTTATAAATTAATATACACCAACCTTTTCCTGCACTAATTCCTCGCAATGCTAATATTACACAGAGGTGTAATTTAAAGCATAAAGGAGTAAAATATTAACAAAAACGCATGCGTCCAAAAAAGACAAAATTCAAGCTAAAAGTAAGACCAATCATATTTTGGTCTTGTCTAATCCCTCACCCTTACTTCATTCCTTGAACCCCGAACTCCAAACGTTCTCACTTAATACCTATCCAATCAAGCAGCATATCAGGAGAGACAAATTTGAATGTTCTGTGAATGACAGTCAATGTGCAATCATGTTGTACACTAGGAATGAATAATTTAAATGTTCTGTGAATCACAGTCAATGTGCAATCATGTTGTACACTAGGAATGAATAATTTGAATGTTCTGTGAATCACAGTCAATGTGCAATCATGTTGTACACTAGGAATGAATAATTTGGATGTTCTGTGAATCACAGTCAATGTGCAATCATGTTGTACACTAGGAATGAATAATTTGAATGTTCTGTGAATCACAGTCAATGTGCAATCATGTTGTACACTAGGAATGAATAATTTGGATGTTCTGTGAATCACAGTCAATGTGCAAATGTTGTACACCAGGAATGAATAATTTGGATGTTCTGTGAATCACAGTCAATGTGCAATCATGTTGTACACTAGGAATGAATAATTTGAATGTTCTGTGAATCACAGTCAATGTGCAATCATGTTGTACACAGGAATGAATAATTTGGATGTTCTGTGAATCACAGTCAATGTGCACTGTTGTAACACTAGGAATGAATAATTTGAATGTTCTGTGAATCACAGTCAATGTGCAATCATGTTGTACACTAGGAATGAATAATTTGGATGTTCTGTGAATCACAGTCAATGTGCAATCATGTTGTACACTAGTAATGATGAATGTTCTGTGAATCACAGTTAATGTGCAATCATGTTTTACACTAGAATGAATAATTTGAATGTTCTGTGAATCACAGTCAATGTGCAATCATGTTGTACACTAGGAATGAATAATTTGAATGTTCTGTGATCACGTCAATGTGCAATCATGTTGTACATAGTGAATAATTTGAATGTTCTGTAATCACAGTCAATGTGCAATCATGTTGTACACCAGTAATGAATAATTTGGATGTTTTGTGAAACACAATAAATATAAATTCGTGCATCAGGAGTAAATAATAGGGATGTTCTGTAAACACAATAAATGTGGAATTATGAAGTACATCAGGAGTGAATAATTTTGATGTTCTGAGAAACCATCTCAATTTGCAATTATGTAGTACAGCAGGAATGACTGATTTGGAGGTTCTTCAAAGCAAAATCAAAATACAATGTTTTACATCTAGTGTGAATAATTTGGATGTTCTGTGCAATCATGTTGCATCAGGAGTAAATAATTTTTATGTTCTGTGAAACACACTCATCGTGCAATCATGCTGAACATCAGGAGTGAATTATTTTGTTGTTCTGTGAAATACTCTCAATGTGCAATCATGTAGTACATCAGAAGTGAATAATTCCAATTTTCTGTGAATCACGCTCAATAAGCAATTTTTCAGTACAGGTCTGGTGCTGAAATATACTGTACATCTCAGTAATTACAAAATATGTAATTGCTAAATATTTTACTGAAATGGGGAAGATGTTGAAAGGATTAAGTTTGGTATGAGTATAAAACTTACTTTAAAATATGATTTCACTCTTTTTCTCTAGACTTGTCTTTTCACAGGCCTGTTTTTTTGCTCAAATAACTCTAGTCTTGGTTGCAAAAAAATGCCAATAACAGTTAAAGATTATCAACTTAAAACTTCTATATTTTTTGTGGAATTTTTTTGACAATTATGCAAATAAAGAAAATTTTCAACAGCGTTTCCTAGTAAGATTGTAGAGGAGGGGAAATTCACTCCTCTGTTGTATAAAAATGTTACTTAAAAAACTGAGAGACGTTTATGTCACTCCGTGGTGAAAAGTTTAAGAATAAGCACTTTAAGTTATCGCTTGTTAAGTATCTACCACACAGTTTCCTCGGGTTCAACTGCTTAAAAACTTTATTAAAAAGTTTCTGAAATATTTTAAACTGTTATTTTTTTAACTTTTTCCTAATAAGGCTGAGGTGGTTACATCGATAAAGATTGACACGACTAATATTAACAACACCAACTTCGTCTTTCCACCAATAAGCTTTAATTTAACTTTGAGCAGAGCCGGTTTTCGACATAATGCCATCTACAGTGCCGGAGTCAGACTCAACATCTCACCGGCACTGTAGATGTCATTATGTTGAAAGCCGACTCTGCTCAGAGTTAAATTAAAGCTTATTGGTGGAAAGACGAAGTTGGTGTTGTTAATATTGTAGATCATTTCACGGCGCTCACTGAAGTTATGATTGACACGATTATTTTCTAATATCAATATTAGCCAGTCTCAATATAATATGACTAGCTAGACTCAACATCTCACCGGCACTGTAAATGGCATTATGTCGAAAGCCGGCTCTGCTCAGAATTAAATTAAAGCTTATTGGTGGAAAGACGAAGTTGGTGTTGTTAATATTGTAGATCATTTCACGGCGCTCACTGACGTTATGATTGACACGACTATTTTCTAATATCAATATTAGCCAGTCTCAATATAATATGACTAGTCAGACTTAACATCTCACCGGCACTGTAGATGGCATTATGTCGAAAGCCGGCTCTGCTCAGAATTAAATTAAAGCTTATTGGTGGAAAGACGAAGTTGGTGTTGTTAATATTGTAGATCATTTCACGGCTCTCACTGAAGTTATGATTGACACGACTATTTTCTAATATCAATATTAGCCTATCCATTTGGCTGAGCGGTGACCCCCGTTTTTGTTAGATCATGAACGTTTATAGAATCGAGCGTGGTCAGTACTTGAATGGATTGCTGCCCAACCCCAAAACTGATCTAGCAGTAAATCGAGATTTAACGAGTATCATCAAGTTTAATTATAATTTGATAATTACAAGTCTCGGTTCCTTGTGTTATCAATGTCATTAACCAATAGGATATACATTGAAATTTGCCTCTGACACAAACTCATACCATCCGTTAGAAATTAATTACTTACATGTGATTATTATTCTGTGCTCAGCATATGTCTAACAAATTTATCCAGTATAAGTTATTATCATTTCTAAAACTTAATTTTCCTAAAAGTTATAATATGTTATAACTATATCTAAGTCGATCGCTAAACTTAACAATTGACAGAGAAAGACAAAACCGAGGTTGTAAATCTTGTCAAAACTCGCTGCGAGTTTTGCAGCAAGTTTATAAAACCATCTCTATAACTTGCAGCCTTATAAAACTCTTAAAGAGTGGGGAAACGAATTTTCCAATTAAAAGTTTAAAATCGAATTTGTTTTTTCTAAGGTTTATAGAAGTGAAAAGGCAAACCTATCGATATAACTTCCAGCTTTTGCCTTTTACTCTTTTCTTGCTTTAGTATTTTCAAAATATACTTTCAATTTTTAAAATTAAACCAAAATCAGATTAAAAATCTTAATTTTTCCTTTCTGTTTATTCTACTTCGCTTTTTAGCTTTTCCTTATTTATACCGTAGGTATGCAGGAAAAGTCTAGTGTTGGCAAAAAAATCCGAAACCGGGATATCACCGGAATTATCCGTTTCAGGTGTTTTTAAAGCCTCCTAAGTAGTTATCACAAAGTTTTCTGCTGTTTGTAGGTGTTTGTGTATATTTGTTTGCATCGTAGCTCCTATAGTGGATTTATGCTAGAGAGTTAAAAATTCGTACAAAAATCATTTTACCGGTGTAGTTGTGCTGTTTGAAAAATCATTTGTATGGCGTCACTAACTTGCAAAAATTACTCAGCAAAAATTTCGGAAAATCACGGAACGCGGAAAAATTATGGGATCGGATTGAGATTTGACACGCATGTAGGCAGGTATAACATATGTGCAAAGCTTCATTTCATTATCAGCATTAGTTCATTTTTTATTAAATGACTCGTGTACGATTTTTAAAAAATGGTTAAAAATCGGAAAACAATGTAATGGAGTTGAAATTTAGTACAAATATATACCTTTACTTCACACATAAGAGCACTACGTTACTTGTAGTGTAATTAAGTATATTGTGTTTAATTTAAGTGTAATTAAGTATAAATCATAAAGTATATTTATGATTTTTGTTGGATCATAAAAGTTAAGCAGCATTGAGCGTGGTCAGTGCTGTATGGGGGACCGCTGAGAATCAAACAGATCTATAAACTATCTGAGGACGAGCAAAGCGAGTCCGAAGACATGCTGCAGTACAAATTTTGT
>JACMZG010001863.1:62125129-62155129 GCA_018340805.1 Microvelia longipes | reverse complement strand
CAAAATGTTTTTTATTTAATTTTACGTCATTTTTCAAATATATACAACATCAGCAAACTGTCTAACAATAAAAGGTAAAATTATATACCCAAATTATTATTCACTGAAGGTTGTACACACGGAATCCCTAAATTGATCTATCACGATTAGTGATAAAACTTTAATTTTTTTTACAAATAAGCCAACTTCGACTTACAGCGACAGCCAAAATAGACAGACCAAATAAAAGGTTTGGTTTAACCTGTTTTTAAATGTTAATTTTCCTTTGACCAATAAAGTAAGTCAAACGTCTAGATTTTTACAATGACAGGTTGACTCCGGCCAGTTATATTTGAGAGAATAGTCCACAGCCCACTCAAACAGCGACCAATCAAGAGTTTATCTCTTATATCTGCACCACATGTGAACAGGACGAAACTTAATCCCCAAAAGAGGAACTATACTTGACTAACTGACTTAACAAATACTCCAAAACTTGGCTTAGAACGTGCTTCACTAACGCCCACTTTCAGACAGCCTAACCAAGCCTATCGTAACCTTCCCTAACCGAAATGCAAACGACAAAATAAATAAAAATCAAAATGACCACCAAAACTAACAACACCTATTTCCCAATGAATAAAAGAACCTATTTAACCGATTAAAGAATATCAAATATAATAAAGAAAACCAAGAACCTTCTAGGACAACCTAAAGCAGACGCCCCCGGCGCCCCCTAAAACTAAAGTATCTCCCGCGCAAATTCAAAATGATAAAATTACTTTGCGAAGTACCAATTCAAATAAAACTAAATCACTTCTAATTTTCAGAAATAAAATTATAAATAAGTGATTAATAAATAAAATAATCTGTTACATAGACTCTGAAACCTTCCCAACATCTTTACATACAAAGTTTCGATTTGTGATAGCTTTAGAAAATGATCGCTCGACCCCCAACGCAAGGGTCAGATGCAACAACAAAGCATTCTTAAAAATGAGGGGGAAATTGAGCACGGGGTACCTCGGAACTTTTCATTATCATATCGGATTCGCAACGCTCATCATCCCTCCTTCGAACTCGCTTCGCTCGTCCTCAGATAGTAAATACATCCGCTTCATTCCCAGTGACCACTCATACAAGCATTGACCACACTCGATGCTGCTAAACTTTATGATCCGCCAAAAATCACGGATAAACTTGTTGAACTTGAACGGGACTTGGTGCACTTATTTATTACGTAAAGGTATATTCTTGAACCATATTTCAACTCGATTGGATTATTTTCCGATTTTTTAAAATTTTTAAAAAGCCTATAAAAGTCAATAGATTGAATTAATGTTGATAATGAGATGAAACATAGCAAAAAAGTTAGTCTCATACACGGTTACATGCGTCCCAAATCTAAATTTAATCGCATCATTTTTCCGCGCTTTATGATTTTTTGAAATTTTTGCTGAATGGTTATCCCACAACATCATAAAAGATTATTTACAACTACAGATGTAGACTGATTTTTGAACAATGTTTTAACTCTTTAGCATAAATGCACTGGGAGCTACGATGATAACAGATACACACAGAAATTTGAAAAGAATTTTAGAAGATCTGAGATGGCAGGTATGTGAAGATCAAAGGATATATGATACGGCTATAGTAGAATAGGGCAGATAAAATATGAAAACAGTAGATGAAAGTAGAACTAATCGGATGCTGACGATAGACGATACATTAATTATACAACATCATTAAATGTAAATTCAATTTGATTTACGTTTCAATTAGGTTAGACGATCTAACCGACTAGACGATCTAACCGACTACGATCTAACCGACTAGACAATCTAACCGACTAGACGATCTAACCGACTAGACGATCTAACCTAGACGATCTAACCGACTAGACAATCTAACCGACTAGACGATCTAACCGAATAGACGATCTAACCGACTAGACAATCTAACCGACTAGACGATCTAACCGACTAGACGATCTAACCGACTAGACAATCTAACCGACTAGACGATCTAACCGACTAGACGATCTAACCGACTAGACCAATCTAACCGACTAGACGATCTAACCGACTAGACGATCTAACGACTAGACGATCTAACCGACTAGATCTAACCGACTGACGATATATCTAAGTCGCACTATTTATGCAAGAAAGTTGAAACTTAGTACAATATCAACTTAGTACTATTCGATAAAAATTGTTTGGCGTCATTAATCGAAAATAAGGGCGGTAAAAATTTCGAAAATTCATTAAACGCGGTAAAATGTTTTTAAATCATTTGAAATTTGGCACGCATGTAGTCTTATATAAGACTACACTAATATATGTGCCAAGCTTCATCTTATTTTCAGAATTAGTTCAATTTTTATCGAATGACTAGCCGGTATAAATTTGAAAAAATAATTCAATTTAGTTGAAATTTGGTGCAAGTGTATCCCTTCTCGTTATAAATGAGAAAACTAATTTCGTTTCAATACGGCAAGTACATGTATGGTTTTCGTTGGATCATAAAAGTTAACTGGGATCGAATTAGGTCAGTGCCTGGATGGGTAACCGATGGGGATAAAACTAATGTATTTACTATTTGAGGACGAGCGAAGCGAGTCCGAAGATGTGATAATTATAATGCCCGTTTTAGGGCCTTTCGGCTCTTCAGGGTATTCGCCCTGCGGGAACAACCTCGGGTGGGTCACATCTACTATGGTCAAAGTAAAGCTAAAATTGGCGTTATCTTTTTACATCAAATTCTATTAAAAAAAACTGAGAGCATAGCCCGGAATGTGAACCCCGGACCTCTGGTGCCAAAGTCCAGTACACTACGACCGCGGCTACGGAGGCAGATGCGAAGATGTGATGCATCATTCATTTTGGCGATTTGTATTTTCTGAGGACGAGAGAAGAAAATCCTAAGTAGTGAATTTTATGTGGTAAGAATAAGTTCAGAGGTACTCCGAAACAGATTTTTAAAAAATTATACATTTTGAAAAAAAAATATATTTTTTAATCTAAAATGTGTTATTATGTAAAAAGAACAAACATAAATATATAAACAAAAAAAATTAATAATGTCTATTTAAACGTCTTTAAATGATTTAAGGGATCGAACTCCTAATTGCATAAATAACCAAGTTGAAACATAAAACAAAGTTAATTTACATTAAAGTATGTTGTATAATTAAAACTTATGTTAACTACCTTAACATATACATGGAAAGGAAAGAAGACACGAGACATTTAAACTAACCCTGATCTTCATTCTCCCCTCTCATCTATTTCGAAGTTGACTTCTATTTCTAGTGTTGGTTATTTTTACCACTTTCATTTCCTCTCAGGTATTTATATCCTCTTCCTGTCGTAACGTGTCTCTATAGCATCTTGTGTTTCTTGTTAATGACAACATAAGTTTATACCAGAGTTTAGACAACGATTGTTCCCTTTATAGATGTTATTTAAATGTGTGTATTCAATAATAATCTTTGAAGAAGAATAAATAATTTTATCTCCAGACGGTATATAATATAAAGTTTATTGACTAGTTTTTAGGGAGAAAAAAACATAGTTTTCGTTCCCAAGAGAGAAAAAGTTAAGTTTTTCTCCCTTGGGAGTAAAAGGTGTTTCTATAATATTAGAGTCCAAAGATCTTATAAGAGTGAGTATTTTTTTTTGGGGGGGGGGGGGGGCGTCCCCATTATTATAAGAATAAGAAAGAAATAAGAGAGACCCAACCAAAAATAATGTATTGGCTCAAAATCTGTTTAATGCCATACAAAGTTGTTTGGAACAATGCAATTTTTTTTCGAGGAGGACACCTTAAAAAACAAGTAAGTAATATTTGTATGAAAATAAGAGTATAATAATAGTTAAATTACGCTCACGTTTAGGTATAAAATCTTCTATGAACATTGGAAATAGAACGTAAAGTATTCCCTAACGCTATTTTCCCTCGCAACAATTATCTTCCCCAGCTTCACCTCGAGAGTTCATTGTCGTAACTCCCACAGTTTCGCCTTTAGAGTCAAATGCATTGATTTATCAGTTTTCTCCTTAGGAACCATATAACTGCTCAGGGAAATAAAAGCATTCTTTTCATGGTGCATAAACAACTAGAGTCAGGGAAGAAGAAACAAGTCGCTCCACAACTGAATCGATTTTCAATTTATTTTTATTAATTATCAGTTTAGACGCTGATAATTACTAAGAAGATGATATCTGGCTTTGTCAATAAGTATCCCCCAATGAATCATATACATTTCCATAAATACTTTTCCAATATACCTGCCGTAGTATGTGACAAAAAGTAATTTTACACAAAGAGAGAATTGCAATTTCTTAATTCCGTTCTTATGAGATATTCAAATGGAAAATGCCTAAACTTTTGATTAAATAATTGATTAAACTTCTTACCATCAAACATTAGATCTAATTATTCAATAAAGTTTAAATTTAAAATTCAGCTTTGCATACCTGAAACATAAGTTGAAATCAATATATTAGTGTTTAGAAAATATTAAATAGATTAGAAGGAATAAAAACTCGGGTACGGGGTACCTCGGAGCATTTCCTCATCACATCAGATTCGCTACGCTCATCCCAGCTTCGGACTCGCTTCGCTCGTCTTCAGATAGTAAATACATTAGTTTAATTCCCAGTTGTCATTTATCCAGGGACTGACCACGCTCGATGTTGCTTAACTATTATTATCCAACAAAAATCATAGATAGATACTTGTTGTAGAAACTTAGTGAACTTATTTATTATGTCAAGGGATTCACTTGTACTAAATTTCAACTTATTTAGACAACTTTTCGATTTTTTAAAACACGTATGCAAATCATTCGCTAAAAATTGAACTAATGGTGATAATAAAATGAAACTTGGCACATATGTTCTTCTTATACATGCCTACATGCGTGCTAAATTTCAATTGGATCGCATCATTTTTACGTGTTTTATGATTTTTCGAAATTTTTGCTGAGTCATTATTGCGGGTTAACGACGTCATAAAAAACTATTTTTCCCCCAATACAACAACTGCAGGAGTAGACTGGTTTTTGTACGAAATTTCAACTCTCTAGCATAAAGACACTGGGCACTACGATGATAACAGAGACACACACAAACATATTATGTTAATTACACAAATTATAGATTTATTATACACTTTTATGTCCGTTATTCACTTTTTATGTTCACTATACATATTTTATATTTGTTATAGACATTTCATGCTCATTATACATATTTTATGTACGATATACACATTTTATGTCCATTATACATTTTTTAAGAGAAGATTATAAAACAAATTACACTATATTGCTAATTAATTTTAAAAAGTTAAGGTTTTCTTTGGACAAACTAAAAAATAAATAAATAAATAATTTGATATCTTTTCAAAGATATCAATTCATTTTTAAAACGAATGCAAAATCAGGGCTTAGGCTAAATTTGGTAAAATCATTCCTGGAATCACAAATCCCTTAGTTTTAAGAAATTTAATGTTAACATTTTATTTTAATTTCCAATCCCTCCATACATTACTCATTTTTCCGATTTTCTCTTTTTTAAAATAATCCCTATTGACAAAAGATTACATAAAAATTGTTATTTATTACTTTATATATTTTTATTGTAATGTTTAAATTGAAAACAAAAGATAAAATTGAGGCTTAACATTGATTTCTTGTCATTTTATTTTAATTATCAAAACCTTCGGGCGCAAAGATCTGCAAGCTGGGCAATTTTATTTTAAATGCGAGCATTCTTAATTATCAATCCGATTTGTGCTTAAGTTTTCGGTATATTTTTAAAAACCTGAACAGTAGCGTCATAACTTCTTTTTTAATTTTTTCGAATTTTCAAAGGACATGCGCATATTTATCCCATAATTATACATTAAACGGCACAGCATTACTCACACCCATTTGAAACTTAGATTATACCAAATTTTAGCAAATGTCAAAGACAATTCTCCTAACTTGCGGACCTCAGCCCTAGAATTATTTTTAACTTATTGACCTAAATGCTGCAAACAAGACACTAAAAAATTTGTGCCGGCACCAAGATTCGAACCTGGGAACCTTAGCTTGAAGTAAGGTATTGAATAGCTTGGGTATTGAATTCAGCATCCCAAAAAACATCGAAAACGACACCCTACTCGACATATGTCGTCTTTCGACCGTATTTTAGGGTCACCCAGAAATTGACCACAGTTTTTTCGACTTTTTGGTCATTGAATGTGCTCGAGGTCGATTCGAGTTCGGACTGGGTTTGTTAGATTACCAGAAGTGTATACACAGGGCCTGGAGATGGTTTTTCTGGACGTTTTTTTCTATTATGAATTAAGACGAAAATGGCCTGTTACAGGAATTGCGCAACATTACATCTTAGTTCATAATATTCATGTTGGTACCAACTAAACTAACTAATTATCACAACTCTTAAAACTAATTTTCGTTAATCAAATTTATTGTATCTTCAGAAACCTTATATTTCTCCCACCTAAGATTGTTCTAAAAGTTAGTAAAAGAATTTCGTTTTTACCCACAAACTTTTTCACCAAGAGACAACTATATAAGAAAAACTTAGTGAAAATAGTGTAAAATCTAACGCTTCCCGTGAAAATTCTCTTCTAAACTCAATTTTCTTCTTACTTAATAAATTTAATTATAATTTTTCTTCACTCACGTACTTTACAAACTTTTTCTTTTAAAACAATCTTTTTTGTCGGTGAAGTTAGCTAAAGAATCAGTTAGTTTGGAACCAGGTTTCACACGTTTCTCAGAAAGAATAAAGCATTTGCGAGAATGTTTTCTTAACAGAAAGCAATGATATAATATATATAATATATATATATAAATATATATATAATATATATATATATATATATATATATATTATATATATATATATATATTTATATATACATATTGTGTTAGAGTGTGTTTATGTATTACTAGCGATTTCTTGAGAACAGTGTAACATTTTTGTAAACCAGTATATATGGTCATATAACAGACTACTTGATCATACGACGAAACCAGTCATACATGCACGATACGACCATTCTAAGTAAGTAAGAAGTCGAAAAGCCGTATTAAATTACGAAAAGGCGTATTAAATTACGAAAAGCCGTATTAAATTACGAAAAGGCGTATTAAATTACGAAAAGCCGTATTAAATTACAGAAAAGCCGTATTAAATTACAGAAAAACTTAAAATACGGTCAGTAAACATACATATTCGAGTAGGGTGACATTTTTCATGTTATTGGGTCGCTGATTGGTATAAAGCGGGTCCAGTGTCAATAATACCACTCAAAGTACTCTTGAAATAAGGCGAATAATGTTGTGCCGTGCATTGTATAATCTATGGTATGAATATGAGCATTTTCTTTGAAAACTTCGGAATAATTAAAAAACAAGCTGTGACACTACTGCTGAGGTTATAAAGCATACACCGGAATTTTAAGCAAGGAATGGATTGAAGAGCAAGAAACACGCATTCAAAAGAAAATTCGCCCGGCATGCGGACATCCACGCAAGAATTAATTTCACAAGGAAGTTCATTAAATATACATTAGGGCGACAAAAACGTTTAAATATACATAGGCGACAAAAACGTTAATTACATTAGGGCGACACAAACTTCATTAAATATACATTAAGGCGACAAAAAACGTTAATTAAATATACATTAGGGCGACAAAAACGTTCATTAAATATACATTAAGGCGATAAAAACTTTCATTAAATATACATAAAGATGACAAAAACGTTCATTAAATATACATTAAGGCGACAAAAACGTTCATTATATATACATTAAGGCGAAAAAATTCAATTTTCTCGCTTTGACTCTTAAATTGTCTAAGTCAAATAAAACAAACTGCCAACCATTATACGAGGCGTCCCTTCTAATCAGCTTAAACATTATAACACAAGTAAAGTTTATTAAAAATTAAGAATTTACAAGAAAAGACACATCCTTTTTCACAAATATCTTGAGAACTTTGCTATGCATATACGTGAATTAAGCCTTCTCGTACTCATGAAACTTCAAAACATCATTAAAAACAATTGATACCAAAAAAGCATTTTTATTGATTTTCCATTTTTAATGATCCATTCACGCCATCATCTACGCCAGGTTGGATGATGGCCCAAAATCTTAGCTCCTCTTCGCATAGGACTTACTTTTTGTGACATTAGGTTAACAAAAATAAAATAAAGTATACAGGGCATAATAAATATTAAATTAATGGAAAATTGATAATTTATACTTCACGGGAGTAGAATTGTAATTTATTACTTTTCTTAATTACGTAAGTTAATAGGAAAAGCAATTTTACCATGAAAACCGAAATGTCAGAAGTGTAAGTATCAGGCAGTTCTTCATTTAGTTCCTATGAAAGGTAATGAATATCCCAAGGGTTTATATTTTGGATGTCGACTGCTAATTTTTATCAAATTTGGGGCTACACGAGTATTGGCAATGAAATTACATTTTTTCATTAAAATTATCATTATTTAAAATTATTTTTTGTCATTTTACTTATACGACATGTAGGTACGGTTGTTTTTGAATGATGAATACGCTTACTGTATGAAGCAAATGCTATGATAAAGCTAGCCCTGGGAACTGTCCACAATGTTTACAATGTATTTTGCAATTAAACCAATCACAAAGATTACTACTGAAGAAGAAAAAAGATTCCTAGGAAGAAAAACTATTGGAACTAGATACAACAACATAATGGAAGTCAGAGCCAGTAAAGTCTAACAATATTTTTCCTATCAGAAGAAAATTCACATCACACTCAAAATAGCTACTATTTGAGGATAGAACATCACTTGATTATATTTTTGTAAATACGGGGTTTTTATATTTTAAACAAAAATGTATTCGTCAACCATATATTTGATAGTTAAAACAACTGGTTTGTTGACACTCAGATTGAGTATAGAATTGCTGGCAAGGATCAAGTAATACCAGAGCACCAGGAGCCGAGTAATGAGTTAGCAAAACCATCCGTTCAAAGGTCACATTTCAAAGGGGTCTGTTTTTAATTAAACCAGGAATTTCTTTTTACGCAGCAGTTTGAATTGTGTCGGATCTACAGAGGAAACGAAGAGAAAAACCCCGTAATATTTCTTCTACTTTTAATGAACAGTTAGAAAGGACTAGGAGGTATTTTTTATCTGTTACAGATTTATGCTTTATAGAGGCTATTATTAAATGAAAAATAATGGAAAGAAATTGAAAAAAAGGAATTATCAAGTAAGATAATAATAGGTAGGAGAAAAAGAAATAGTGAGAGAAGTCATCGAAAGAGGTGGGATAGATCGCGTAAAATGAAATCATAATGAAATAGTACTAGGGAAGGGGTGAACTAAACCCGCCACAACAGAATGAAAACGGGGTGGGAAAAGCTGTGTGTCAGTAAGTCAGAGGGGTGACGGGGTGGTTTTCCGAGGGGGTGAGTAGGAGCGCCACGTGGTGGTGGGGAGAGCTTGGCAGAGCCCCACCCTCAGTCGCCGCCCGGGACTCTCTCTAGTCGTATCTCTCTGTATTTTCAGTTTTTCTTTCAACCACCCTTATGATTTGTATCCCCACTCTGGATTTTCATCTAGATCGTATCTACTTGTAACCCGGCACCTCTACGTCTTCGGACTGGACTTAAATAGAAGTGTCCGTCTACCCCCGCCGGTCAACACGATCCCAGTATCATTTGCATCCCCACTACCTCTCCCACCACTCGTTCTAATCCGGTATTCGAAACAAATGTAAACAAAAAATAGTAAATTCATACAATAACGGAATAAATTAAAGCGGATAAGACTAAGTTACGACCCGTAACTTAAAAGGTTTGAAAATTAAAAAAACAGCGTCCGAGTTTTCCTCAAAAACAGATATACCACCGGGCGTTCTTAACAACAGGTATAAAAAATATAAAATCCCACATTGACTTTATTTTTCTTAGCTCTGGCTTCCTTGGCTGCAGTTTGATGACCCATTAGCAACAAAGAGAAATTTCTCATACCACAGAGAAGACTAAGGTGTCATCATTAGCCAAATTTGGAGTTTCATGACCAAGAGTGGTACTTCATTGGCCACGGCTTATGTATCATTGACCACAGCGTGATGTCCCACTAATCTCAGCGCGGTTCAATACATCTTCATTACTCACAGATTGGCGGTTCACTGGCCACAGCGTGGTGCTAGGCTTTAGCTGGTTGAATAAGGGTCAAATTTGTTATTTGTGTTGGTTTGGTCCCCTTCAACCAGCTGTAGTTGGCACGATCTTTCATCGGCTTGCATCAGGTAATTCATCAACCTCTAACCACCTCCACTCATACCAGATCATTGAACTCACATACCTTAACCAATCACCTCTCAAAGTGTCAAATATCACTCTAACCAAAAGAATTAATGACTTTCGAAATAAAGTAGATCTAAAACATGTTTGGATAATTTATAATTTTAGTTGTTATTTAATGCCATCAAAATAATGTTGAACTAACTAATCTGCTCGAAGTTGGGTAAAATTTGCTAATAAAAGGTAACACAAAAGGTAGTGAGCTATTCAAAACTAGATTATTAAAATAATCTTTGGAAGTTCTATAAAACTTACAAAACAACTTTCATCTGTTTATTATGTGTCAAATGTATGTCCGAAAGCGCATTTTACATTACTTTCACTCATATTTAAATATTTGTACTCTGTCTGCTATAACCATGCGTCAAATGTATACCTGAAAGCGCATTTTAGATTACTTGACTCATATTTAAATATTTATACTCTGTCTGCTATAACCATGCGTCAAATGTATACCTGAAAGCGCATTTTGGATTACTTGACTCATATTTAAATATTTATACTCTTTCTGCTATAACCATGCGTCAAATGTATACCTGAAAGCGCATTTTAGATTACTTGCACTCATATTTAAATATTTGTACTCTGTCTGCAATGACTATGCGTCAAATATATACCTGAAAGCGCATTTTAGATTACTTGACTCATATTTAAATATGTATACTCTGTCTGCTATAACCATGCGTCAAATGTATACCTGAAAGCGCATTTTAGATAACTTTAACTTTCATTTAGATATTTATACTCCAGCCGTAATAACTATGCATCACATATATACCTGAAAGCGCATTTTAGATAACTCAACTCCCATTTATAATAAAACAGAGTAAGTGTTGATTTTAAAACTAAGAGTCATAAACTCACCATTTTAGTTACTAAACTATGAAAGAAGAGAAAGGACGCCTACATCAGATATATGATAAAAGACGGAGTAAAGACAACAAAAAATTGAACAAGATTAAAAATTTCAACAAAAAATCTAAACAAATCTCTATTTAAAACAAATATTAATAGAAAATTGTTTAGTATTATTCTTTGGTAATTTAACCACGTCAAAGTTTTAATTTCTTGTTAAAGTTTATATATTTAGTAAATTCAACCATATTTTAAAGAATTATGTCATATTTTTCCAATTATTTTATTAAACTTTATATTTTTAGACATGTGCTCTGCCATTTAATTACAATTTATTTCTTCGTTCGTAAATGAGTATAAAACTTATCAAACTAAGTAACTAGGTAAATTACTTATAATTATTATTAGACTTGTAGAAACTAAGTTAAAAGTTATAAATTATTAAAAGTGTTGAAAAATAAATAAACTGTATTGAAACAATACCATCTCAAATAGCTTTAGAGGTATTATTTTTTAAATTATATTGTTGTAAATAATTTAATTATTTGATTTAAATTATATGTAATTTAAGTCGAAAATGGTAATTAGTAGTTAAATATACTATTTTATATTATTTTGACGATTTACCCTAATGTTAAAGTCACATAATTTGTATATGGCATAAAGGGTATAAAATATAATTTAGCCCATCTTGGCAATACCTTTGCACAGATTAGAAATTTTAAGTCGCATAATTTTTACATGGCATAAAGGGTATTATATAATTTAGCCCAACTTGGCAATACCCTTGCACAGATTAGAAATTTTAAGTCGCATAATTTTTACATGGCATAAAGGGTATTATATAATTTAGCCCAACTTGGCAATACCCTTGCACAGATTAGAAATTTTAAGTCGCATAATTTTTACATGGCATAAAGGGTATTATATAATTTAGCCCAACTTGGCAATACCCTTGCACAGATTAGAAATTTTAAGTCGCATAATTTTTACATGGCATAAAGGGTATTATATAATTTAGCCCAACTTGGCAATACCCTTGCACAAAATAGAAATTGAAAAATTGTATTATCGTTTATGGCACCAAGGCTATTATATAATTTTGATGACTTAGCCTAACTTGGCAATACAGAGAATATAAATTGAAACTTGCGCATAATCTGCTTACTTTATGCCATGACTAATATATACTATGGTTATTATACACTCTTTTATGATAATCACTACATGGTTTAGCAAGTAACGTAATCTACTATTTGTATTTAGTATGTAATATTGAAAATCTTTAAATAATAATTTAAATATTTAAAGAATTATTTAAAATAATAATTTATTAAATTTAAATTTAATAATTTTATTATAATAAATAATAATTGCAAATTATAATTACAAAGATCAACGCATAATTATAAATTTACTGTATTTTCATAATATCTCCCATGCAAAATTAGAAAAGACAAAATTGCTTTTATTTTCCCAGCTTGATTTCCCCATTATTTTCTCTAAAGCTTGACACGTTTCTTTTATCAAAAAAATTTATTACATTTTTTTTAATCTGTAATTTTGTAAATTTCTTTAATATTATTGATTTCATCAACAAGAAAAGAACACATTTTTTAAAAAGCAATAATTTTGTTACAGCATGTAAAAACTAAAGTTTAAAGATACTTAAGAATAACAAATAGACGAAAATAATAAACCACAAGAAAAAATAGAGAATATATACCAACGCAAAAAATATCACTCTGACCTATACCCAAAAAAATTATTACTTTCACCAAAAATAACTCAGCTCAGACCAAAAATAACTCAGCTCTGACGGTTAGTCATCAACTATATCTAGATGATAAAACGTGTTAATTCGATTAAAAAATAGGTGATATTTTTACTTATTACATAGCTTCCTCCTCTTATTGTTAGAGATAGGAAAGTAACAAATTATTAGTTTTCAATAAATAAATTTATTTATTAATTAAATAAGTCTACAATTAAAATATTTATTTGTGAAGAATGAACATTTAAGAGTTAACCGTTGGATCAAATGGGGAAAAATTAGAAGGGGATATTTTGTCATTATATATTTTCTAATTCTGTAGAGGAGATTTTTTTGCTTTTCCTTAGTTAGGAAAATAAACGTGTTTTCACCATGAATCCGAAACCTAGATTTCAACTTAACTTTCCGCTTTAGGAATTTTTTAGATTTCCTCAGAGATTTTTACCAAGACGACTTTATGAAATTTTTACCAAAATGTATTTCATATCGTCTTTTGATATCAGAGTATGTGTAAGTATGTGCATGTTATCATCGCTGCACCCAGTGTCTTTATTCTAGAATGTTAAAACTTAATACAAAAATCAATCCTAAGATATACATAATTAATAAGCAAACATTTTTAAAATTAATTAAACAGGAAAAATTTGAATCCCTGAATCTGAATCGATTTGAAAATTATCAAGCATGTAGTTCTATATTTTACCGACAAATATGCCAAGTTTCATCTTATTATCAGCATTAGTTAAACAGTAATTAAATGACATGCATAAGTTTTTGAAATAAAAAAACAATCATCTGAATTGAAATTTGGCCCGAGTGTTTTCTCTTTATAAAATAAACAAGTATATTTTTTCCAAAGGTACTTAGTATTTATTGTTAAGCAGTATCAAGGAAGATCAGAACATGAATGGGTGACCGCTAGGAATAAATCATTTTTTTATAAGTCCGAGCAAAGCGAGTCCGGAGTAATAAGGATTAGCTCAGCAAATGAGACGAGGCAAAATTTAGAGGCATCTCTTAACAGATTTATTTCAATGCAGTAATAAGTAGTATTAACTTTTAATATTCTGTAATTTACTGAAAGGTCTAATTTAACCATTCGATAAATATTAATTTGTGTAATGGGATAAAAGTCGGGTCGAAACTGCCAATATTATCTTTTTATAACACCTGCCAAAATTAACAAAATATACTTTGTTTAATATTTAAAATATATTTTTTACTCCAATAAAAATATAATTTTTATACACAGATTCCAATTTTTCTTTTTAAATTAAAAAAAAACTTAGTCCATATAGAGTGAACATTTTTAATTAATTTATTAAATAAATATTCCAGAAGATCTGATAACACTTCAGTATCCTTCACCTAATGTAATGAAAATTATAATAACCGATTTATTTGATTAAAAAAAATTATTGATATTATATTTTATTCTAGGAAGATTTGTATAGTTCATATCAGTTAATGCTAGACTTAGTGATGTTTACCAAAAGAACAGAACAAATCTGTTCGTATAAAAGCATTTCATAATAAAAATTCAATCGATAATTGTCTTTTAAAATCATTCACAATCGTAAAATGTTTTGGTATCGAAAGACGATAGGAAATACCACTCCTTTAATTATTTGAGGACCCAAATTCCAGGAGAAGTCAAATAAACAAGTTTTTCTATCCTATATTAAGTAAAAATCAAAATTAAATTTCCATATTGCAAATACATAGAATTTTACTGTTATCATATTTACAAGGATACTAATAAAGTTTTCCTCAATTTTCATAAAAGTAATAGAATATGTGTAGTTTTTACGAAGAAATTGTCATAAAGAAACATTCAGTAGTAATAAAATGAATACATAAATTAAATCTTATGTTAAATTAAGTTATCGACATAAAAGATTACTTATCTTCAGCTAAAGCAGATAATATTATATTTTACACCTTATCAACATTTTAAATTTACTTAATATTTTAAATAGGTGAAATAACTTTTTATAATATTATAAATTAAAGTTAAAATAAAAGTTAAATAAAATTATACTAATACAATATAATAAAATATATTATGTTGTTGTAAGATATTTTAATATTAATCTATGAATTAAATATATATTATATATATAATAATATATATATATATATATTATATATATATATATATATATATATATATATATATATATATATATATATATATATATATATATAATTATCTTATAACTATTAATAAAAAAAATTGCAAAAAAAGAAATCGATTTACAATATTATTATAAATATATTTGTAGCAATAATGTTATACGGGATAATTAATATTTTTCCTTGTGATAAAGTTAGTTATAATTGGTTTGTCACTATTTATAAATAAGTAATAAAACATATTGAAACATTTTATCATATGTACTTTAAATTTAAAAATAAAACTAATGTAATGTATTTACATTCTTTTTACAAACATAAATAAATTTTTATATATATATATATATATATATATATATATATATATATATATATATATATATATATATATTATATATATATATATATATATATATAATATATATATATATATATAAATATATATATATATAATATATATATATATGTGTGTGCTGTAATTAGTTTTAAGTCTAACTTGTAAATTTAAAAGATTATACACGAACTCAGATATAATAAAATTTAATATTTAATTATTATAAAAAAATTATAAATTAAAATATATTAATTAATTATATAATATTAATTAAATTTTAATTAATTATTTTGTAATTTATAAGAATTTATTTGTTTCCTTCATTTTTTTAAGTAAAAATAATTAAAATAAGTAAAAATGAAGAAATCCGAGGAGGTAAGCAATATTTTTAAACAAAGCATAGTAAGTAATCGTAGTAGTACTTATAGGAGCTGTAAGTATTGGCGGTAGGCATGTAAGTATTTAGAGTAGTAGGTATTAGTATGTATAAGTATAAGAGAAATAAGTATGTAGAGTAATAACACGTATTTTCTAATAAGTATTATCACTGAATTAATAGTGATAATACTAATTAATATCTATGTCTAATAGTAATGTCTAATAGTAATTGTATTAAATAAATACAATAGATAATCATAGTACAATAGAATATCATTAATATTACTATAATAGTAATGGTGTATAAAGAAATAGTATTATTTATGTATAATCCATATTTAGTATAATCGCAGTATTAATAGTAGTATAAGTGTAATAATATAATGATACAATGATTAAATATAATCGATAATAATAACAGTATTAATAGTTGTATAATGGAAATAGTATAATATCAGTATTAATAGTAGTATAATGGTAATAGTATAATAACAGTATTGAGTGTGTATTATTATAACATTAATAGTAGTATTATAGTAAAAGTATAAAAATAGTATTTATTATTTGTACTCTGTAATGGCTAGTATGTAAGTATTAACAGTAGTATATTATTAAAAGTATAATAATAGTATTGATTATGTATAATCAGTAATACTTATAATCATAGTATCAATACTAGTATAATAGTATTAGAATAAAAATGATTTTTACTACTTAACTCCTTTTAGTAAAAATACCGTAAATTTTTTAATTCTACTAATTATTTATTTATTATTTATTAATTATTATTTTGTTTTAAATGTTTGTTCTTATGACAATGATTTGTTCTTTTAAAGTTTGTATTGATGGTTTGCATATTTTAATTCTATGTTAGTCTGTGATGAAGACCTGGATCCCTTTTAGAAAGCAAGGGTTTTTACCCCTAAATAAACTATCTAACTTTAAAAACTATTTAAGTAGTTATAATAAATATAATAACTTTTAAAAACTGTTTAAATAAACTATTAATCTTTAAAAACAACTATTGAACCTTCAAAAACTAGTTAAATGAACTATTAGCTCCATTATTCAATACTTAGGACTAACTCTAAAGTAAACAAAGTTGTAAGTATTGGGACTAATAAGTAAACATAGAGATGTAAGTATTGGGACTAGTAAGTAAAAATAGAGATAAAAGTATTGGAACTAATTAGTAAAATAGTGATGTAAGTATTGTGAATAGTAAGTTAACATAGAGATGTAAGTCTTGGGACTAGTAAGTAAAAATAGAGATAAAAGTATTGGGACTACTAAGTAAACATAGAGATGTAAGTATTGGGACTAGTAAGTAAAAATAGAGATAAAAGTATTGGGACTACTAAGTAAACATAGAGATGTAAGTTTTGGACTAGTAAGTAAAATAGAAATGTAAGTATTGGACTAGTTAGTAAACAGAGAGATAAAAGTATTGGGACTACTAAGTAAACATAGAGGTAAGTTTTGGGACTAGTAAGTAAAAATAGAGATGTAAGTATTGGACTAGTTAGTAAACATAGAGATGTAAGTATTGGGACTAGTAAGTAAAAATAGAGATAAAAGTATTGGGACTACTAAGTAAACATAGAGATGTAAGTATTGGGACTACTAAGTAAACATAGAGATGTAAATATTGGGACTTGTTAGTAAACATAGAAATGTAAGTATTGGGACTAGTTAGTAAACATAGAGATGTAAGTATTGGGACTAGTAAGTAAAAATAGTGATGTAAGTATTGTGACAACTAAGTTAACATAGATATGTAAGTATTAGGAGTAATAAAGAGCAATACCTGAAGAGAAAGGAGGTATTGCATGCAAGGCTGTATTATTCAAGACTATAAATTGTTAAAATACTTAAAGCTTGAGAATTATGCATACATATTATTTCTCAACTTAGCAGGCCATACATCTTACGTAAATTGTTTTTAACCAGTAAGTATACATTATTTATAGCTTATAAGAGAATATTATGTTACGTAGCAATAAATTAGATTATTGTTACTATAGTATGAAAATCTAGCAGCGCTTAATGGTAAAGAAGGCCGAAAGGAAAGCTCCTAGAATAATAGAGCCCTCAAAGCAGTAAGCTTTAACGTTGGAAAGAGTAGGAAAAGATAATATTATAATTTTTATTTACTCCTTTTATTTAACGAGTCTCGTTAGCTCGCACTGTAAATGTTGTTTCCCTCTCTAGGTGGTGCAAGTAGAAGTATATCGCATTGGCAGACAAAAGTCACATTGATATTTACAATCTTAATATCGATTTGACATTACCAACTTATAGAGAAACAAAGCGAAGATTTTCAGATCGAATCCTGGTAAGGACAATATTTTTTTATCCTTTTATTACATTATGTAAGTTTATAACTACAAAATAATTATGGTGCAGGGGTCCGCATGCCGGACGAATTTCCTTTGGAATGCGTGTTTTCGTGCTTAAAATCCATTTTTTGCTTAAGGTTTCGGTTTATGCTATATAATTTAAGCAGCTCAATTATCAAGCACTACTCGTAAATCATTTTTCTGTATTTTTCAAATTCATTGCGCTCAAACTTTTAAGAGTGAACACTAGTAGTAATATGGGGGGGAGTGGTAGTAACTACCAGGGCACGTTGTAGGGCCCTTTTTGCCAGCTCCCTAAGATAGTGTTCTACTCATTTTAATTTCAAGTGTAGGTATATTTCATCTAATCTAGACAGAAGAGCCGTGGATTTCTATGGTTCCTCTCATGCTTTTTTCAAGCAATCATACATATTTTCACTGACTCTTATAGTCTAGTGAAAACTAGGAACAACACGTGCTCTCGCTGTTAAACCAAACCTCCATACACTTTAAACTACAAGGCAGACACACTATAGTATTATAATGAATCTACTCTGAGGGTCCTAAATTTTGCCTATACCCAGTTTCATTTAGGGTAAGAGATCTTTAACAAGTACCTGACAACGCACAGGCTCGAGACCACCGGTTTACATCCCTCCTGAAGGGCGTGGTACGCAGAATTTTTCTCATAAAAATCCCAGAGGCCCGTGCTAGGATTGAACCCATGACTAAATAAACTCGGAAGCAACACTTGAAATAACACTTGGCCGCGTACTTTAAACACTACAACACGAGTGACTCAAAGTGAACACTAACTAAGCTTTAAAATAGTACAAATAATCGTAAACAATTTCGATTTTAAAGGCATACTTTTGTATAACCAACATATTTTACGAATTTTTATTAAAAAATACAGAAAAAATGAGTTACGAGTAGTGCTTGATAATTAATGTAACTGTTCAAGTTATAAAGCATAAAGTGGAACCTTAAGCAAGAAATGGATAGTTAAGCACGGAAACACGCATTCCAAAAGAAATTTACCCGACATGCGGACCTCCGCGCAAGAATTTTTCATTTATTACTTATTCATTAATATTATTTTTTTGAGGTAGTACGTAATTGAGCACTTTATTGGACCGTTTTTAGGATGAGAAGCCAATCATTATTGTTATAGGAGATTATTTAGTACTTTTCACCTCCGAGGACAAAAATGAATGTAAAAAAACTCCTAGGACGTAAAAGTAATTCATATATTGCCGCCATTACTGTAATGTAGCGTGTTCAAAAAACAATCATTGTGTAAAACCCTCATGAGGTTTCTTTAAAAACGTTCATTTTGTTTTTGTTTGTTTTTTTTTATGTTTTTAATTAAGTATATAGCGCAGTTTATTTAATGATTGCTACCTCAAAAAAAGTAGTGTATGCCATCCGGCTGAGAATGTCTAAATAAATAAATAAAGACACACTTCTCAGCCTTATGGCATAAATAACTATTTTTGACTAATTGGTCAGTAATTAAGTAATATGGTACCTTTTTTTGATTTAAATGAGGTCAAAAATAGTACTTTACATCCAATTTGAATTCTCTACAAAATTAAAATTCTATCTAACAAACACGAATTTATAAGTTCGTTATTTATAAATTACGAATTTTATTTGGATCTATAAATTTCAAAAAATGTATTTTTTTTTTTTAAAAATGAAGAAAAAATAATTAAAATTATAAAACTAATACTTGCTTTTAATCCTAGAAATCATTTCTCTAAAAATAATTTATAAATTAATTAAAAAGAAAAGTTACTCTAAGATTTTGTTTTCAGAAAAATTGAGTTAGGAAAAGCCGTTTACAGGGGATATATTGAGACCCCACCCTCCTAAATACAAACAAGCTAACGATATATGACGTCATTAATCATTTGCTTGGGAAAACTCCGGGCGGAGTTTACGATGGGACAAAATATCTAGATTACGCTGTAAAAATAAATATGTTGTACTTTATATAAAGCTAATAAATATAAAATTTATATCCTGTAAAAATATTATTAATAAATTGCTTTTATAAAGGTTTTGAAAAACTTATATTATCTCATAAAATATATTTAAGAGTATAAAGTCAGTTAAAGTTAGGTTTCAAATATAAGTTTCTGGATGAAATGCTTAAGCCGGTAACTTGATAGTATTTCTTGTGTTTTTTAGCATTTCTTGTGTTTTTTAAAGCTGGCAATCAAAGGTTTAAACAAAGCATACAATTCCTGATAAACTTTCTCAACATTTCTTCTAAAAAATAAATTCTGATGGATATAATGTGAAATTTAATGACTAGTTTTTAGGAAATAATGAAGCACTTTTCAGTACCAAGGTAGAAAAATTAAACGTTACTCCCTTGGGGTTAAAAAAAGTAACTTCATCTCCATTAATAATTAGGGTTAGAGCACCTAAATCTTAAAAGAGGGAATGTTTATCCATATTTTTTTTGGAGTGGCATTCCTTAAATTTATAAGGGAAAACGACTAATTTTTTAACCTTTTTTTGGGTGGCACCCACAAAATAAATTCTGTAAATACCGCAACCACCCCCTTAACTCCCGTCATCCTACTAACCTCAAAACTGACATTTTCATATTAAAAATTTGCTAAAAGGAAGACTAAAGCAAAAAACAAAAATGGCTCAAAATCTGTTTAAGGCCAAAAAAAAGTGTTAGAAGCAATAAACAATTTAAATTTCTCCCGGCCATAAAAATACAACAAAAATTATCAATATATATATATATATATATATATATATATATATATATATATATATATATATATATATATATATATATATAAAACAATTATTAAACGAAGTCAACATTAGAAGATAAAATATTGTGTGCACCTAGGTAGTAAAATGCTATTTCTCTTTAATTGTCATAAATTTCTCGGCTTTACCTCGGGAGTTAATGAGAATTAACTCCCGCAGCAGTGTCAGGTAATTTTAGCAAGGGAAAAATTGCCTTTTTGACTCCTGAGTTTCATACAAGATTTCATCTCGAAATTCTTACATCACATGTAATTTAATTATTGTTATAATCTTATTATCATACATCCCTTTTTTATTTTGTTTTTAAGTTTTAATTGATCGGGTCCTCAAAAAAAAAAAAAAAAAAAAAAAAAAAAAAAAATGGGACGCCGCTAAAAAACTCTTTTTTGACCTGTAACAGATTTTGAATCATTATTTTTTTGTTCTGGCCCCCATTCAAATTTACGGATGCTAACCCCGAAAAAACGGAAAAATACAGATAAATTTAGGGAATTTGTCTTCAATTATAAAAAATTGATTTACTCCCATGGGAAAAAGCAACTTTTTAGTCCCACAGGAGTAAAAATTAATTTTTTCTCACATGGGAGTAAAAAGTAATTTTTTCTCTCATGGGAGTAAAAAGTAATTTTTTCTCTCATGGGAGTAAAAAGAGCTACTTTACTCCCCAAAACCTAGAAAATAAACGTCATATTATACATCGTCTGCAGGAAAAAGCTTTTACTTCTTTAGCACTAGAAATTGTTTCATGATTATTCGACCAAAAAAGCTTTTCTTTAGATAAATTAAGTACAGTCATCTTGAATTAACATTAATCTTAGATCTTAGAATTAAGTAACAATAATTTGACATTTTTAAATAAATAGACGGACAGCTGGAAAGACAGATATAAAAGAGCTAAAATATAAGGCTATAACAATTTGCACTGTCAGTCAAGCTGCACTAAATGCTTTAGCATTCCCTATCATTAATTATTCTAAGGTCAATTTAACGTAGGGCTCTCGACGAAAATACCTTAAAATAAAACTATCCATGAAGTAGTTAATAAGAGATGCTTTCTATTGAGCCTGTGGGTTGACTGCGTAAAAACTAGAATTGAAAGTAGGATAGAATCATTTAGGAACATTTAAAAGGATGTAAACAGCCACAGATAAAATTTCCAACGTAAGGTAGGAGAAAATCTAGATGGATTCTTGAACGTAGTACAGATTAATTGTAACTTTAAAGATTGGAACCTGCAGTATTTGTAGACATCTAATGTAGGCCATAGAGACATCGACGATAGTCGAGAGTCTTTCATGCATAATATGTGATGATAATGAGGAAAAATTGTGAATTATTACCAAGAAATAAGAAAAGGAGTTTGAAGGCTTTTAAATATTTGGAGGTATATTGATAGATGGATGGTTTTGGGGTAAGTGAAAAGGATCCACGGGTGTGGTCTACTCACTAGGCATGACTTCTTCACCCTTACTATTACTACTACTGCTAGGATTTGGGCCCCAAATCTTATAAGGAGGGAACAACCAATTTAAACAAAAACAAGAGAACTCGACTTTTTTTTTTGTTCGTATTAGCAAACAATAGCAATTTTCAAACGACAATAGCGAAGTCAAAAACCGTAATTTATTTCATCATACTATATTACTGATTATTTACTATTTCTTCTTACAATAAGAACCTACATAAAAAGTACGCGTACGTAAAGGGTTTATTCAAGAGAATTAGGTCATAGGGTCACAAGAAAAGTTTAATTAGGCCACATAAGGTCATAGAGCCATCAAAATCAGGTCATACGAACGGTTCTTGCATGACCTACTTTCATATATTTTACTGGTACTTTTTGAAACCTTTTTATATCAATTCTCCTATATGTATTATGTCTATAAAAAGTACTGCTTAACACTGGATCATGTCAATGGAAGATAAAGTTCACGGATTTGTCTGCTGACGTAAGGTAATGTCCTCCTAAGATTTAGTCGAAGTAAAGATAAAGATTCAAAATATACAATCTCCGAACTGTAAAACACAGAACGTAACCATTGTGTACAATATAATATTTAGGATTTGACGATGACTTAACATTATTTATGACTTAACATCCATTTTCTTGGACAAGTTATAGTACATATTAACTACTCTTCGTTTCATAATGGAAGTATAAATTTGCATTCTGTAAAGTACTCGCGTGACTGACTGTTTGATTGTATTAGTGAGTGAATATGTGTGTGTACGTGAGCGACTGACAGTTTGATTAGATTTGTGAGGGAATATGTGTGTGTACGTGAGTGGCTGACAGTTTGATTAGATTTGCGAGTAAGGACGTGTGTACTTGAGTGACTGACAGTTTGATTAGATTTGTGAGTAATGTGTGAGTACGAGTGTGACTGCAGTATGTTTTATTAGTGACTGATATGTGTGTGTACGTGAGTGACAGTTTTGATTGTATTAGTTGAATATGTGGTGTACGTGAGTGACGACAGTTTGATTTGCGAGTTGAGTGACTGAGTTTGATTAGATTTGTGAGTAAGGACGTGTGTACTTGAGTGACTGACAGTTTGATTCGATTTGCGAGTAAGGACGTGTGTACTTGAGTGACTGACAGTTTGATTATTTGTGAGTAAGACGTGTGTACTTGAGTGACTGACAGTTTGATTCGATTTGCGAGTAAGGACGTGTGTGTACTTGAGTGACTGACAGGTTTGATTCGATTTGCGAGTAAGGACGTGTGTACTTGAGTGACTGACAGTTTGATTAGATTTGCGAGTAAGGACGTGTGTACTTGAGTGACTGACAGTTTGATTAGATTTGCGAGTAAGGACGTGTGTACTTGAGTGACTGACAGTTTGATTAGATTTGCGAGTTGTGATGACGTTAAGATAACGTGTGTACTGAGTGACTGAGACAGTTGTATTTGTAAGTATGTGTGAGTACTGTGTGACTGGAGATTGATTGTATCAAGAAGTGTATATGTCTGAAACAGAGTGTAACTGGCAGTTTGATTGTGTTAGTGGGTTATAAATAAAGTCACCCGATAGAAGCAGCACAAGGTTTATTTATAACTACGGGATTTATTTTCTTCAAAGTAAGGAAACGGTAGGTAACCCTAACCTCTCTCTTTATGTACAGTATTAATGTTTATATCTTTCTAATCTACCTCCGTGACCGAGGTCGTTAAGTCTCTTCCGTTTGATGAGGGGATAGTAATCTCGGACGTAGAGCACTCTGACGTAGAAATATATCTGTGCTGATTTCCACTTATTATTCTGCTTACTTGCAGTCCAGGTCTTAACATTCGTCGCGTCTTCAGTAAATTAAATAATTTAAATCCAGGTCTACTGTAACGTCACTTAACAAAATACATACTCTAAATTACCAGCATTGGATTTCTAGCTACCCACCCAACTACTGACCACGCCTGATGCAGCATAACTCTAAAAATCCGTAGTTAAGAGGATGGATTAGCAAAAATTTGACTTGTTTTATACTTGGAAGAACATTTAACAGATTTGGAGAGGTGTTTAGAAAAGTTCAGACTTGAATATCCATGTATCTTATACATCTATACAGGCATAGCTGATGACTTCATCTCCCGTAAACTAATTCGGGACTCGGAAGATACTCAAGAAGTCTTGCCAACTCAACTTAGTCTCTGCTGACCAGCTCCTCAGTTAAGCTGCAGAGTCGACTCTCTCTCTCCTAGTGAGGTCAACTGAAGCGTCTCTGAAACTGTCTTTTATTTCTTCCAGCATCTCAATCTCTCACCTCGACTGTCAAGCCAATCCAGTTCTCTCCTATTGTACAGGAAGCTACTGGTTGGAGTGTGCTATTAAGCTTTCCAACCATAAAGGGTCCGTTGGGAAAGTTAGAACCGGGGAACTGTAGCCTTCCTGCTTGGGAAGTTGGCTCAGTCCCAGGCATATGCTCGGGTAGCCTCTCCTACTAGTTGTGCTCCGAGTATAAAAGATACGATCCTTTTCAGGACCACCCTGGACTTCGCACATAGTGCAACTTTCTTACGCCGTCGGAGCCGTATTAGCTAAACCCTAAATAAATCGTGGAAGGCTCCATGTATATCAAAGTACTCTGTAAAGTCATTGATAATTGCCTTATAGGTTAGAATTAATGACCTGAGAATTAATCAAGACGAACCAGGATGATGGGAGAAGTACCTGCTCCCGAAACGTCATTAATTACAAATAACATGGATTAATTTCACTCAAATAACACACAGTCATGGTCTTTTTTATCAGTAATTTTATTAAAAAGTCATTTCTATGATGATCTCATTAAAATAAGTTTATTATTATTACTTTCTAATAAAAAAGTAATTTTTAATTATAAATAAACTCCACATAATTATGGCCTTGTTTAAAAGGTATTTTATGATTAAGAATTGACACAACACAGCCATAACCTTATTAAAAAGATATTTTATGATTAAGAATAAATAACACATAGATATGACCTTATTAAAAAGATATTTTTCATTAGAATAGATTGACCTTATTAAAAAGATATTTTATCATGATAAATAACATAGATATGACCTTATTAATATTTTATGATTAAGAATAAATAACACATGACCTTATTAAAAGATATTTTATGATTAGAATAAATACCATATGTGGCCTTATTAAAATATTTTATATTAGGATAATTGTGGCCTTATTAAAAGTAATTACAATTAATATTAAATACCGCAAACTTAATTAAAAATATTTTTTTAATTAATAACAACATCTAAATTGGAGAAAATTCCTACTAAATAAATTAATACAACACTAGTAGCTCATTTTATCGCTGGAAATTCGCAACAATAAAATTTAACTTTAATATTTTTTTCGAGTTTAATAATAATTTTGAAACCTTATCCCATCATCGTTCAGTAGACTTATCTCGGTTAGTTAAATTTTAATTATTTTTTTATTGATTAAACTCACAGTTTGTTGAAGTTTATTAATAACTTTGGTTTTATTTCAGTGTAATATTAATTAAAAAATACAAAGTCAGTATGAAATTACAAACTCATCTAAAAAATCATTAAACACATCCGTCAAAATAAGAAATTTTACAAAATGAACAATTTGTAAAATAAACGTTTTTGAAGAATATCGTTTAGATAAGATATTCTTTTTAACTTTCAACAATGTAATAATAAACAGACAGCAAGTTTAGAAATAGGCATGTGTCATCCACTTTCATTATAACAAAACTCAGGTATTGGTTTTCATCCACTAAATATTTGTGTACGATATAGGTACTGCGTTAGATCATTCTTCATAGAGATATATTACTTGAAGGCCACCTCAATACATTGGCCTCATTGGCCAATGTATACAGTGAGTTAAAGGTCATAATGAAAGTATTAATAGTGAGTTACAGGCCATAATGAAGCAGTAATAGTGAGTTAAGGCCATAATGAAAGCAGTAATAGAGAGTTAAAGGTCATAACGAAAGCAGAAATAGGTTAAGGTCATAATGAAGCAGTAATAGTGAGTTAAAGGCCATAATGAAAGCAGTATTAGTGAGTTAAAGATCATAATGAAAGCAGTAATAGTGAGTTAAAATCATAATGATAGCATACAAAACTATATTAAAATATGCTTTGAGGCCGATGCCCAATTTCCTTGGGCTTTAAATGGTTGTTTAGCAATAAAACTAAAACACAAGGAAATAGATAGGTCGTTCTATAGACAAACTGTTTCTATATCGGTTTATACAACTATATAATATTAGAGATGAGTATAAAATATTATATTTCTTTGATGCTTCCCAGTATAACAGAGTAAAAGAGGATGAAGTAATAGAGGAAAATTTCGCCTGAATGCAATCACTACGTTGCATCTCTCTGTTATGAATTTCTAGTGGCATATCAAACCACTAAAAATGTATGAACTTGACTTGCTGCAACAAACTTGCAATAAGTTAGCATTATATTATAAACACAAGAGGCGTCCCAGTGGTGTAATGGTCAGCACGTTCGCCTACCACCCAGACAATCTGGGTTCAATACCGATCGAAGATTCTAGAATTTTTATGCGAGGGATGGAATTCCTCTTTCGTGTTGTCCTTCGAAAGGGACGTTAAGCCAGTGATTCCGAGCCTGTGCAATGTCAGGTATTCGATAAGGTTCCTTAACAATAAATGTACCTGGATTTAGGCAAAATTAAGCTTCCTCGATCGTAGTATATATATATATATATATATATATATATATATATATATATATATATATATATATATATATATATTATTATATATAATTATATTATTATTTATATATTATTATATTATTCAATATTATATATATATATATATATATTATTATATTATTTATTATATTATATATATTATTATTTATATTATATATATATTATATAATAATATTATATATTATTATATATATTATATTATTATAATTATTAATTATTATAATATATATTATATATATTATATATATATATATATTTATATATATATATATATATATATATATATATATATAAAGTGGGCACGTGTTGTTTCTAGTTAAAGCTATAGATACTTATAGTAAAGTCCCGGCTCTTCTGATTAGGCGCAAAATGCCTACCCTAGGACTCATAAGGTGGATCACTTCTATCTAAGGGCATATCTAAGCAAAAAGGGCCCAACAAAATGGCCTACTTGCTAGTTGATCCATTGCCTCTCCCTAATTACTAATCACTATAATACACAATGTGAATGTAAATAAATAAATAATATAACAAAAAAATAATGAAATAGCTCCCTATTCTAGATTACAAGGGCTACGAAAACACGATACTTACAAATGTCCATTCTTAACCCTTTTCCCTATAGTACTAAATTTTCAAATTTTAAACACTAATTTAAAACGTTTTAATACACATTTTTAATTAAATATATTACTTACATGTACATACATTATATAAATTACATATATTTAATACATATTGTTTTTTGGTCTTGTTAAAAACTGAATTACTTTTTAAAGGTCATGTATACGTCGGTTTTATACATACCTAGTGAGTGATTCTAAAAGCACCCCTAATTTTTAGTTAGATCAGTGCTCTGAGATCTGTCATATATTTCGTTAGAAGCGTCCTAACCATAATTGGAAACATTCTTGTATAAAATTTATTTGGTTCGATAGGGTATAGCATGGAATAAGTTTTTCGCGTGTTAGCATTCATCACAGACTCGTAAAGGGACTGAATACCAGAGCTGGCAGGCTAGAACTGATTCTAGCTATAACTATGTCACCGCGCCCTAAACATAACGTAATCACGATATAGAAATATCAAACTATTTTTAAAGAAAATTTCAGGAATGTGCTAGTCTTGTGTTAAACAATCATTGTCTAATAATTTATACTATATATAATAATAATAATGCCCGTTTAGAGCCTTGCGGCTCATCAGGGTTAACCCCTGCGGGAACAACCTCAAGTGGTAGTAGCAACCGTTACGCTCAAAGTGTTATTTTCTACCAATATTTGTTAATATATAATTATAATATTGGTTTATATATTATTAAATAACAATATTGTGTAATATATATTTAATACCAATAGTTTGTAATATATATTTCATACCAATATTTTGTTATATATTAATACCAATATTGTGTAATATTATATTAATAACATATTGTGTGATATATATTTAATATGTTGTAATATTTTATACCATATTTATGTATATATATTTATATATATTATATTATGTATATATATATTATATATATATATATATATATATATAATAATATTGTGTAAATATATAATATTTAATACCAAACTGTGTAAATATATATTTAATACCATATTGTGTTAATACATTTTTATTACCAATCATTGTAATAAATATATTAAATAATAATATATATATATATTATATATATATATATATATATATATATTATATATATATATATGTTATTATATATATAATATATATTTCAATATTTGTTTATATTTTTACTAATATTGTTTAAATGTTCTCACACTAAATTTATATTGTGTCATTCCTTCTTATCATTGTTATTATTGCTAATAAAACTTTGTATAATGTAGTTGCTATAAACAATAAAAGATTTAAAACAGATTGATATAGAATAAAATGTTACTTCATTAAAAAAAAACTTTAAAATAAGAGATACGGTTGATCAAATATTATATTTGGCAGTTTATTTTCAAAAAAATTTAATATATAATAACACTGTTCTCAACAAAAACATCACAATAGTTTAAAAAAAGCAATAAATAATACAAATAGAGAAAACCTAAGAGCAATAATAATAGCCGGGATCACGTTTCTTTTATATAAAAATAACCCGTAACAGCTGTTTGGTTTTAGAACTCTAGGGTTAAATATAACTGACTCGGAGGGGCTAAATATAGCTCTGTCGGCTAAACTGAGGTACAATATTGTGTATGCCTCATAGAGCCAGTACTGCCAACTGCAGATGACAATTCGGGAAAATAGCGATTTTTAAGAAACTTTAAGCCAAATTTGATCATATACAATATGTATCAATACAAATACATATAAAAAACCAAGGGTACTTCGGAACCAACGCATCGGATTCGCTGCGATTATTTTAAGTACTTTGAACTTGCTTCGCTCATCCTAACTATATTCCATACTCACTTCGTTCGTCCTCAGAATATGATAGTTGATAATATAATAATTAACAATTTTAAACTGCAATACGTCTTCGAACTCGCTTCGCTCGTCTTTAAATAGTAAATATACTCGTTAATTTGCAGCGGTCACTTATTCATGCACTGACCACACCTAATGCTGCTTGACTTTTATGATAAAAAAAAAACATATACTTGCCGTATAAGAAGCAGTATAAGATATATAATCAAAAAAATAGAAGATATAAAGAAGTTTAAGATATGCCTGCCGTATTGAAACAAATTTAGAATTCTTATTTATTGTTTGATGGGATATATGTACCAAATTTTAACTTAATTCGACAATTTTTCGACTGTTTAC
>JACMZG010001863.1:62077629-62120129 GCA_018340805.1 Microvelia longipes | reverse complement strand
TTGATACCTGAACTCTCATTAGTTCAGTAGAGAGAGGGGCAGCTGATTATAAATAAAGCGGAATATCTGTATACTCAATATGGTGTCGTTAAGTCTTGTAAAGTCAAAATCTGTTGGAGGTTAGCTTATATTTAATTCTTGTTTGCAATTATGAAAGATGTCATGTCGTTTTAGTTTAGTAATAATTCCATGTATGTAGTCTAAACATTGGAAACATACTAGAGAGAACATAGATAAAATATTTTTATTTTTGAAAGTGCTTTTACATTATTCTCTTTGTGGAATTTTATAAATAATTCTTAAAGCTTTTTTTTTGGACAAAAATAATGTTACACCAGACAAGAGTACCGTAGGATAGATGACTTTGAAATTATAAATAATAAATAGATTTTAAGTATTCTGAAGATAACTGAAAACCAGCCCGCCTCAGCATATATGTTTTCGGTGGTTTTTTCCCAAGGAACTTAGACCTCTTATGTGAACTCATTGTGCCCATTCCAGAGAGATTATTACATAGAAATAGATATAATAGATATTAATAATATACTATTAAAAAAATAGATACTAATAAATACATAAATATATGAAGTATATGCAATTTCGTTCTGTTAGAAATAAAAGAGAACTTGGGCCAACAAATTACGCAGCGTAGAAAAATAATTGTGTTATTGTCATTGGATGGATCGGACCATTGTGTTGTGGATCTACAATAGATGGTGTCATTGTCATTAGATTGATCGGTCCATTGTGGTGTGGATCCACAATAAATGGTGTCATTGTCATTGGATGGATCGGACCATTGTGGTGTGGATCCATAACAGATGGTGTCATTTCCATTGCATGGATCGGACCATTGTGGTGTGGATCCATAACAGATGGTGTCATTGTCATTGCATGGATCGGACTATTTTGGTGTGGATAACACCAAAACAGAATCTTCGGTTTCAATTCCGAGTTAGGACCGATTGTTCTGCGACCGATTGTTCTGCGACAAACCCTAAAAGCAGCCATAGCTTTGTCAACATAAAAATTCAAGTGTTCATTCCATAATAATTATATTTATAATTATTTATGTTTATACATTAGAGTAAATACTACTGTGAATGATAATTATAACAGTTTTATTTCAGGAGGAAGTGCCCCCAAAAGGGTTGGTAGGTAGGCACAGTTGAATTAGAGACCGCTGATGGTCGGAATGAATAAGGAGATCAAGAGGACAAAGCGGTTAATCCGGGCAAAAAAATATCAAGGATCACTTCTACATATTTAACAGATATTGAAGGATTAATACTGTCCCGTCTGAGTGATAATGCAATACCTTCCTAATAATGCTATATATTTTACCTTGTAAAGGAAACCAATGACTGTCTCAATAGGTTCACAACAAATTCTTTCTTCTGCACAGCTTTTCTACAATATTAAGGGCAACATATATTTACCGGGACATAGTTTTGTATGCAGATAATTTCAATGGGGTTCCCAAGATATTCTATAGTATATATGTATACAAAGAAAGTAAATCACACAGTCAGAGTGAATGTTAAAGTAAATCTGTTTTGTCTTGTCATCGTTCAGTTTCAGCCTGATAGTCCTACACCAGTCTAAAATGTTGGTCATTTTCCTCTCTATGTTCCTAAATCCGTTAAGTATTTGGCAATCATAACTTCCCCATAATCATCAGCAAAAAATATGACACTTTAAATTGTTAATTTGCAAATGGCAGTTCATCGATAAATATAAAAAATAAAACTAAGTCTAGAACTATGCCTTGTCTGACTTAAAGCAAAATTGCAAGCAAATCAGATTCGTTGTTAACCTGCGTAGGCTTCCGCGGTTATTGTCATGAAGATTTAGGTCTTCCGGTGGTGACCGCGTCAATGTAGATGAAGAATCCGACGTTTTGCTTCAGTTCAGTTTTGTAGAGCATTCCATGATGTCCTGCTTCCCTGAAGATGCCTCCCACAGTAAAAGCGAAACGTCGGATTCTTCATCTACATTGACGCGATCACCACCGGATGACCTAAATCTTCAAGACTTGTTGTTGTTTAGTTTCACGTATTTGAGCCAACCATGTAGATAGAATTTAAAATAAAACTATCATAATATATATATATTTAAATAAAGCCCCCCTTAGCTTTGATAATCATGACGTTCTGCGTTTGAACGAAGCAGGTCCGAAGTAGTGAGAAAAGTACCGATGTACTATGTACCCAATTTTGTCCTTTTTTATGTATAGATATTATGGGGAGATGAGAACAAAGCAACATAACCACATAAAGCTAGACCTTTTGGATGTTTTATTGTAATTTCTATGCTTCTACCTTCATGCTTTTTTCATCTCTCAAAGGATTTAAGTTATGGGTGCAGTAATGCGTGGTGATTTTAGGGTTTTTGAAAAGAACCCTGAGATAACAAGATATATATGACATAGTGTGGTCTGCTCACTAATATTTGACAGAAATCCTAAAAAAAATAATGCGAACATTAATAGGCCTCATTAATGTTTGTAAACCTAAATCATGGCTGAAACAAAACAAAACAGATGCAGGTGAAGAAAAATTAAGTAGCTGTTTTTAATATAAAAAATACCAATAAAATGAAATGTTTTCTAAATTTTATCAAGAATTTAATAGTATTTTCAAATGATGCAATTTTTAATTCTCTTAGGACGGGAGGAGAAACGTGTGAAAACTTTTTTAATGAAATAAAATAAAGAAAATAAACAATATTTTTTCTTTTTACTATGCGTAGAAAGCAAACAGAAAGCTGAAATACCTAAGCACATCATTGTTAAGCTTTTTTTTTAAATTATAAAGTATAATATAAAATATAAAAGCTTATATTCAAATTTAAATAACAAAAGGGCTTGCGAAATTTCATGAAAAGAACTAACCAAACTCGGCAATAGGAAACTCAACCAAGAAAAAGAAAAGAAAGAGAAGTAGGAAGGAAGTGCGGGAATAAAGAAGAACTCATAAACCAGGAAGCTAACAAAGAGCAACACTCTTCTTCAGCTTACGAACACGCACGCAATACTTATTCATTTTCTAGCAAATCTTCGATAGAGAATGCTGCTTATGTTAAGTGTAGGTGTACTTTTTAGACACGCGAGAGTGTTACGTCACGAGTTAAAATCACTAGTCTAGTTGTGCGATAAGGAAATAATTTTTCTATGACGTCATTAACTGTCATTAATGAGTCAAAAAACCTTTCAGCAATTCATAAGAAATCGGAATATGGTCGGATCGATATGAAATTCATAAGAAATCAGAATAAGGTCGGATCGATATGAAATTCATAAGAAATCGGAATATGGTCGGATCGAAATGAAATTCATAAGAATTCGGAATATGGTCGGATCGATATGAATTCATAAGCAATCGGATTGGTCGGATCGATATGAAATTCATAAGAAATCGGAATATGGTCGGATCGATATGGAATTTATAAGAAATCGGAATATGGTCGGATCGATATGAAATTCATAAGCAATCGGAATATGGTCGGATCGATATGAAATTCATAAGAAATCGGAATATGGTCGGATCGATATGAAATTTATAATCGAATATGGTCGGATCGAAATGAAATTCATAAGAATTCGGAATATGGTCGGATCGATATGAAATTCATAAGCAATCGGAATATGGTCGGATCGATATGAAATTCATAAGAAATCGGAATATGGTCGGATCGATATGAAATTCATAAGCAATCGGAATATGGTCGGATCGATATGAAATTCATAAGAATCGGAATATGGTCGATCGATATGAAATTCATAAGCAATCGGAATATGGTCGGATCGATATAAAATTTGACAAACGAGTTGTATTATATTAGAGTAACAAATGCAGTAAGTTTTATTTTTGTATGATCTTTGTATCGGAATTAGTTCAATTTGTATCGAATGGCATGTATACGTTTTTTAAAAAATCACTAAAAATGTATGATCACCCCACTATATGATAAAAAAATATGATAGGGTTCATTCCAATACGACTAGTATATCTACGAACTGCGTATGCGTAGGATTCTGTGGTTGTTGTCATGAAGATTTAGGTCTTCCGGTGGTGACCGCGTCAATGTAGATGAAGAATCCGATGTTTCGTTTGCACTGTGGGAGGCATCTTCAGGGACGTAGGGCATCATGGATTGAAAAACAATGCTCTACAAAACTGAACTTAGTTTTGTAGAGCATTGAGTTTCTATCCATGATGTCCTTCATCCCTGAAGATGCCTCCCACAGTGCAAGCGAAACGTCGGAGTCTTCATCTACATTGACGCGGTCACCACTGGATGACCTAAATCTTCATAGTATATCTAAGGTTTATATTGTATCAATAATGTTAAACAACATCGAGCGAGAACTGTACCCAGATGAGTGACCGCTGAGAATAAAACTGTTGTTTTCATTGCGTCAGGACAAGCGAAGAGAGTGCGAAAACGTACAGCAAATAAATGAAGTGATTAGAGTCCTAAGTCAAAATTTATAGTCTTATGATGTAAGAAGCGAATCCGAAGTGTTGAGGAGCAGCGAAGCAAATCCGATAGAGTAAGGAAACGTTCCCAGGCACCCTTACCCAATATTGAAATTTATTTATTAAGTACACTTTAAAAATAAATAAAAACACAAACACACTTTTCAAAACACAATTTAATTTTCTAAATAAAAAATGAAGAACCTCAATTCCGAATTCAGATTTCATCCCCCATATATTTATTAATATATTTATTTCATACATACCCCTCGAAAAAATACATTCATTTTTCCAGCCTTGTAATTTTTAATAAAATAAAAATTCGACATGAAAAGCCATTAAGTTTTATACAAATAAACATCATATTTTTACCTTCATGCTAGGGTATTAATTTTGAAAACTCTTTTTCCACAGTCATGGGAGATAACGTAGAAAAATATTAATATATGTTAGTCGATAGTAATAAAACTGACAGGCAGGAATACGTATAATTTAGTTTTTTCATTACTTGCTTCTAATTTATGTAACGCTGTTTCATTTTTATTGTTTTGATTACTTTAATTTAACTAAACTTTTTTCATTATTATATTTTATTGTTTAATATTTTATTTGTCTGGGGATATTTTATTTTTAGCAGTATATAATTGGTTATTTCACTGCACGCACTGCTTCAGATTTATTTTTCTCTCTCGTTTTGTTTTTCATTTCGAAATTGTTACAATTTTAATAGGATTATAATATTAATGATTTGATTTTTTTCCTTTAAATAACTTCAATAGTTTAAATTTAAATGTAAGTTTTAAAATGCAAACAGGAACAACTTGTTAAAACTCCAGTAAATAGACCAGTTAGTTAGGCTCATATTTAATACCCCCCTATTTTTATAAAACACTTCAAGCACACCATGTACCATAAAGGAAGTAAAAAAGAAAAAGGGCCAGACCGAGATTCGAACTCCGGTCGAAACAGGCACGAAGGAATAAGCGAAGTGACTTAGCCTATCAAAATAAGCAAAGTGACTTAGCCTATCAAAATAATATGTTGCAACAATGTTACCACGACAACAATAACAAAGACAAAAAGAAAAAGAACAAAGATGCTATATTACTGCTAAAATCATGTTGTGTCTGAAATGAATTTTCGGTATTATTTACAAGTTGTTTAAGAGATTTACTCCATTTCCGGAATCGTTTAAAAGTTGTTTCAAAGATTTATCCGATATCTGGTACTGTTTAAAAGTTGTTCAAAAGGCTCATACAATTATATTTTCTTTCGTAAGTTCGAAAGTTATTAACTTCGTCTAGCTTCATAAAGCATACATAAACAATAACAACTACAGCTCTATGCTTAAGCAGCCGCTTTATGCTTGAAGCTGTAGAATAATACTAGTGTAGAAGGAGCATTTTCCGTGTATTTCACTGATAACAGTGAAGTGTTATTGTTTTGAAACAAACAATACATATTGTGACACGGCTGCCACAAAACAGCTACAGCTTGTCCAAATCTATTCCATATTACTATGAGCTTCGCCTGCTAATCTATAATACGGTAATTTTAAAAATACTAAACATTTTGTCATTCGAGTTTAGAAAGTGATCAATCCAAACAACATCATAATAATTGATACTCTAAGAAAAAGGATAAGTCATGAGCCAATTTATAGAAGAACGTTTGCCTCCAAATGTATACACATCTGATTTTATAACAGATCACTCCGAGCTCGATGTTGAGGAAACTAAGAAAAACTTTTATTACAGTGTATCTATATATCATACCTCAAATAATTATTCCTTTTTAACCAAACCCAACGTTTCGAGAAGTAATTTTTTACTTATGTCATAGATCTGCAAGATTTGAACCTAAGGTGGCAAAAACTTTAAAAACGTTCAATTTCATTTAAGAAACATTACCGCCTACCAAAAAGGTTTCACCATTGCAATCAGCCGTATTGCAAGTAGTGGGACTCATTATTACCATTAGTTAAAAACCATATTTGTACTTTCTGGTACGGGAAAGTCAATAAACTGAAAGCTTTTTTAATTAACACACAAATCAAGAAGTTGCAGAATTCTTATTCATACTTGCAGAGTTGCTTATCTTATTCTTCAGATGTTTTACTCTTTCACAGAAATATTTTCAGAATAAACTATTCTGCAAAGATCTTTACTCTTTACAATCAGGATTCTATTGACTCTTCAATAGAATAAATTTATAATTCTAAACCATCTTATAGAAATCATTGCGTAAGATTTTCTACTGTTCAGAATAAATTTAGAATTCTGAAGTTCATAAAAACATAAAAGTACGATATATATTATTCGAAAGAAATTGGAAATTCTTAATCATATTATAGGAATGACAACACAAGATATTTCATTCCTCATAATTCCTATACAGGATCCTAACGTGCTCGCCTATACAAGCTATTTAAATTTTCCACGAGTTCTTCCCTTTTACTCGTGAGTAAAATATATCCATTGAATTTTCATTTTCGACTCAACAAACGTTCTTATTCATTTTAATAATCAAATCTTAACTTTAGAATTCCGTTAAACAATGAAGTAAAAATATAAAGGATTTATTAAATAATAGATGTGTAGGAAGCACATTAGTGTTCAAATCATGCCCAAATTAGATATAATATAGGGACTTAGATTAAAAACTTTGAATACTCGTTACTAACAAGATCTCGACGACATGGCTAACTTTAGATTATCTTGAGACTTCTAGATCATTTTAGTTATAATATGTATCTTTAATACAATCTCAAAAAAAATACACTTATGCATGAAGTTAGTTCTTTCTATACAGAATAAAGTTTTTCTGACTGTACTTAATAGTAATATGGGGGAGTGGTAGTAACTACCAGGCAAGTAGGCCACGTTGTTGGGCCCTTTTTGCCAGCTCCCAGACGAGTACCTAACAACGCACAGGCTCGAAACCGCCGGCTTTACGTTCCTTCTGAAGGACGTAAAGAATTAACGTATTTACTGGTACGCAGAATTTTAGCGAATTTCCTTTGGGAAAAAATTCGCTAATGGGATAGGCGTCATGGCGGAATTCGAACCTCGGACCACGACACAAATCCGTTTCAGAGGTCCCTAATGACGAAAAAAAAATTTCACGAGACTTTATATATATATATATATATTAATATATATATATATAATATATATATATATATATATATATATATATAATATATATATATATGTATTTCTAGACACTTTCTTGTAACACTCTATCTTTCGAACGGATTAATATTTTTTAACCAAACTTGGTACAAAAATTAACCTTTGGGAGGACACGAACCCTATTGAAAACCAGGTTTTTGTGACGTCAATAACCCGGTTTGCTGAGTCAGCGAAATTTTAAAAAAATCGGCAAAATTCAGGGTTAATATTTTTTGCCGCGAAAAAGGTTAATATTTATGTTTTTTGAGACGCTGAATCGAATGAAACCGGTCCGAAGTTGATACGACTACTCTAAATGACCTAAAAATCGAAAAAACCTTTGTAAATTACCGAAAACCAAAATTTAGGTCAATAAAAAATTAATTTCGAGTAGGGTGTCGTTTTCTATGTAATTTTGGGCGCTGAATCGAATGAAACCGGTCCGAAGTCGATACGACCACTTTAAGTTACCAAAAAGTCGAAAAAACCAAAAAAATTATAGAAAACCAACATTACGGTCGTTGAAAATTAAATTTCGAGTAGGGTGTCGTTTTCAATGTTTTTTGGGCCTCTGAGTTGAATGGCAGTGGTCCGGAGTCAATACGACCACTCAAACTCAGGGTACCTGGGTTCACATCCTGGAAGGGTCGATAATTTGGCACTCTTCCAGATTAGGTGTCCCCTTAGGGGTCATCAAAACTAGCTTTGGTGTCATATGGTAAATAGATAGTTTAGGTGTCACTTGTGTTTATTTACTTTTTGAACATTAATTAATTATAAAATGGCTATATTTCCCATTAAGTTGCAATCATACGGGACAGATGGGAACCAGGGGGTTTATGGGTGGGGGATAATACACTGGAAATGGATACATTTTCCTTTCATTTGCAATCTTTTGTGACTGATGGGAACCAGGGGGTTTATGGGTGGGGGATAATACACTGAAAAATGAATATATTAACCTTCAAAAGAATCCTTTTCCAGTCTAGGTGACCCCAAATTGTTTCAATAGCCTTAAAGGTGTCATCTAATCTGGAAAAGAGGCTATGGGGATCCTTTTTCAGTTTAGGTGTCCCCTCAATGTTATAATATATTAAAAGGTGTCATCTAATCTGGAAAAGAGGCTATAGGGATCCTTTTCCAGTTTAGGCGTCCCCTCAATGTTATAATAGATTAAAGGTGTCATCTAGTCTGGAAAAAGTTATGGGGATCCTTCTTCATTTTAATGTTCTCTAATAAACTAATATAGATATTTTTTAACACGGAAAGTGTATCCATGGGTTTTGTCATATCCCTCGGGTTTAGCAGCATCGAAAATTGCCACTACATGAACCTTTGGGACTGTTGCAGTGTTTTTATAAAGATTAAATGAAGAGCGAATTGAGTGCCAATTTGTGTGAACTTAAGCATAGGGAAATAATTACAAAGACAAAAAGCTCTGAGGTATCCTGTTCTTGATCATTTTATTTCTTTCTCTTTCATGTACTCTAATGTATTTTAAGCGTTACAATGACTTTATGAAAGTTCTTTATTTATATTAATACATAAATATGTCAATACAGCTTTTTGACATTTCTATTTTACGTGTCACTTCACTTTTCATTAATATTTTTCCAAAGTTTTTCTTGTTTTTTTTTCTTATTTATTGAAATAGATTTATTAAAATTAATCAGTTAAAAGGAACCGGACTTTTTGAATACTCTCAATAAATCAGACGGGAACTTCAATCTATGGTTAAAGGTAAGTGTTTCCTTCCCTTTTATTAATTATGTACTAAATATAATTAGTTTATTTTAGTAGTTTTCCTAATCTATTAAATCTGGAAATATTTGAATTATAATTTAGTTTGCCTATTTTTAAATATTTGTATCACTGTTTTTTCGACATTTGTTAAAAATTGTTTAGAACTAAGATAAATGCTTTTTATGGAACTTGGCGATTTTCCTGCATCTTGAATATATCATAATAAACTAAATATATTCAAATAATTAGAATGTATTATAATAATTATAATACATTTTCATCTTTAAAGATATTACAATTTATGATATTATTTTGTTATAAATTTTTGTTTTTGACTTATCAGGTTAATGAACAAAGATTTCATCAAACCAGTACCTAGGAGATGCTACCTGCTGCTCGGCGTCATTCAAAACTTTGGCGTCAATTTCCAAGAGGATCTCCTATTCCATCTACGGAATGAAGAGCTGGAAGCTGGTGAAATGGACTGAACTTGTTTGTATTAATTAATTAAAATGTATATTTCCTTGTTTTTGTACATAAATATATTTAACCTCTAAATGGGGACTTATGGTTATATTCATCCATTTTTAAGTATTTTCCTCCTATTAACCCCTAGTTCCCATTGGTCCCATTTTTATTTTTTTTTGCATTTAAAATAGGGGACACCTAATCTGGAAAAGTACCGATAATTTTTTATCGTTTTTTTTTTACTAAATATAAGTTTACAACTAGAAAATAATTCTGGCGCGGTGGTCCGCATGTCGGGCGAATTTCTTTTGGATGCGAGCTCTCAAACCCAGAGTACCTGGGTTCAAATCCTAGTAGGGACAATAATTTTTTATCGTTTTTTTACCTAATATAAGTTTCAACTAAAAATAATTCTGGCGCGGGTTGGTCCGCATGTCGGGCGAATTCCTTTGGATGCGTGGTTCCGTGCTTTTTACATTATATAAGTTTACAACTAGTAAATAAATAATTCCGGCGCGTGGTACGCTGTCGGGCGAATTTCATTTAGAATGCGTGTTTCCGTGCTAAACAACCATTTCTTGCTTATGCAAGAACCATGCCATTGCGTGGTTCCGGTTCATGCTTTAGAACCTAAGCAGTTACTCAATTGTCAAGCACTGCTCGTAACTCATTTTGTCTGTATTTTCCAAAGGAAATGCGCATAATCATCCAGTTGTTGTACAAAACTATGCCTCTAAAATTAGAAGTACGCACTATTATTTGCACTAGTTTAAAGATTAGTTACTTATCTTTAAGCTTAGTCAGTTATCTTTAAAGGTTTTAGCGCATTTCCTTTGGAAAATACAGACAAAATGAGTTACGAGCAGTGCTTGACAATTGAGTAACTGCTTAGGTTCTAAAGCATGAACCGGAACCACGCAATGGGCATGGTTCTTGCATAAGCAAGAAATGGGTTGTTTAGCACGGAAACACGCATTCTAAATGAAATTCGCCCGACAGCGGACCACCGCGCCGGAATTATTTATTTACTAGTTGTAAACTTATATAATGTAAAAAGCACGGAAACACGCATCCAAAGGAAATTCGCCCGACATGCGGACCAACCGCACCAGAATTATTTATACCTCTCATAAAAATCCCAAAGACCCGTGATGGTAATAAAATCGGAAGTTTAAAGTCCATTCATTCTGTGTATTGGCCACGTACCTTAACCACTACACCACGGGTGACTACTTCTGACAGTACTTACTCAAAAACAATTAATAAAAAATAACAATTTTTCGTCGGACCAAAACCTCATAAGCTAATTTTTTTATATTCGCTAAAATTAATTTTTATCTTTAATTTCATTCATAAATTCACATAATAAAGATCTTTTTTAATCAAAATTAAAATCTGATGAAGAAACTTATTTCCTTAAAAGTGACGATTGATTTATAACTTGAAACTCTTAGAGACACATTTCTTCACACTTATACAATTTTAAATTCTTTTTGAAGTTTCAAAATCAAAATAATGAATAAAATTAATTCTTAAGTACACTCAGCTAAAGTTTAATATATTAGCACTTAGAACATCTAAAAAAAACTTAATTCCTGAATAATTGTTTCTTTTATCACTTAAAGTTATATTACATGAAACAGAGTTGCGGGGGACTAAGGGCCCGAGGCCATTCATTAAGACGTTGAATATGCATCGCCCCCCCCCCGTACTCGTCTTGTTAGCTTTTCCTTTTAATTTTATACTGAATTTTTCTTTGGCTTTCTCTCTTGTCATTTATTATCATATTCTTGCTCTATAATTTTCTTTTGAATTGCCTCTTTATTTAACTCGTAAAGAATGCATACTTTTGAATTAAACGTTTTCTTTTATTATTGGCAACTGTTACTAAGTTATACACTTTAATGAAAATAAATACATTAAATATAAATATACTCTCATTCATGTGATGCATATAAATAATACATATAATTACATCTGCATATTATAAATACATCTGCCTCCGTAGCCGCGGTCGTATAGTACCGCGGCTACATATAGTAAAGCCCGGCACCGGAGGTCCGGGGTTCAAAGCCCGGGCTATGCTCTCAGTTTTTATGAATAGAATTTAATGTAAAAAGATTTCACCAACTTTAGCTTTACTTTGAGCATACTAGATGTGACCCACCCGAGGTGGTTCCTGCAAGGCGATTACCCTGAAAGGCCCTAAAACGGGCATTATTATTATTATTATTATTGTACTCTCATTCGATAAAAATTAAACTGATGCTAATAATCACAAGAAACTTGACAAATAATTATCTCATATATGACTACAAATCCATCAAAACATTTTTCCCATTTGATAAATTTCCAAAATTTTTGCTGAGTCATTATTGTCGCTTAATGACGTCATAAAAGCATATTTTCATGATAGCACATATAGACCTAAAGATTTGTTTTTAATTTTTCTTATCTATAAAGAACAGTACATAGGAAAAGTACACAGTAGGTTTACAGGAAGTATTGAGTTCGGAAAAAATCCGAAACCGGGATTTGACCTTAATTTTACTTTTGAAGTATTGTTAAGGTCTGCTTAACAACTTCTCAGAGTCATATAGTGGTCAGTCCGCTATATGTCTCTCCCTAAAAAGTCAGACTAGGATTATTCTTCTTCAACTCTCCGGCACTGATGATGATCGTGAGGTTGAAAGCCGGCTCTGGTTCTAATAAAGGTTTTGTGGAGAGATTTTGGTGTAGTTATTGGTTAGTTACTAGTAAAGTCTGACGAGTTCCCACAAGAATTATTACTGACGATCCGAATGACTATAAACTGATGTAATAATTATAATAATGTCAGTTTAGAGCCTTAATGCTCAACCGATATAACCCTTGCGGGAACCAACTCAAGAAGTTGTGGCACAGTTATTCTAAAGTTGATGATACTATATTTGAACAATAATCAAAAAAGAATCTAATGGTGTCAAAAATCTGTATAAAACTAACTCCTTAACAACCTCGACCACTCAAGCGGCTCTAAACAGATTGTTTTTAATTGTTGACACTATATAATTCTGCAGAGATAATATAATTGTGTCAACTATCCATGTTTTGCAAAACTCGGTTGTATCAAATGATATATTGTAATTGTTATTTATAATACCCAAATTTGAGAGATTTTCGGCAAAGAGAAATCATAATTCTTAAACAAATAGATTTTCGGCAAAGAAGGAATCATATTTCTTAAACATATAGATATATTCAAACGGAAACACTCACGTAGATAGCACTGATACAACTTTTTACGGCTATGTTGTATCACCCAGTAGCTTTGGAATGCTACCAAATTCGGCACCTTGTATTCTTTCATAACTAATATTATCTATTGTTCCAATACTCCAACCATTAAATCAAAGAAAAATAACTTTCCAAAAATATTTCTATATAATATATATTTGCATGCAAATACTTTCCAAGTAAAAAAAAGTTCCTAAAGACATTTTCTTTTATAAAAGTTAAAAAAGAACTAAAGGAAACCTTTGAATTACTTCCCCCTGCATCAAAAAGAAAAGCACTGTAATCGAAGAAAATGTCTTTATATAGCAACTAAATATTATAATACAGTTTCCTATATGCAAAGAGCCTCATTTCTATTTAAAACTTATATGTTACTTCTAAAATGCTATTTTTCTACTCTGCCACAAGAGGTTCTCTAGTTGTATAGGCTATTTTCTTTTATCAGTAAAAGAGCTCCGGTTGGATTTCTATTCAAAACATTTTTTTCTTATTTAACACTTTCTATGTTATTTAACTATTAATACATTTCAGAACCTCTCAGATGTACCGACGTCAAGTTCTTAAAAACTTTGGAAAAACATAGACCATGCCTTCAATTTTCATTCAATTTACTCCCACGAGTTTAAATTTACTGTTATTTATTTGGGTTACTACTGCTCAAACAAAGTTGTTTTGATACCACTTTTGGTAACTCTGAAAGTGGTAACTCAGAATGTGGTAACTCACAAAGTGGTAACTCTGAATGTTGTATCTCAGAATGTGGTAACTCTGAAAGTGGTACTTCTGAAAGTGGTAATTCTGAAAGTGGTAACTCTGAAAGTGGTAACTCTGAAAGAGGTAATTCTGAAAGTGGTAACTCTGAAAGTGGCAAATCTGAAGAATACCATAATATCGACTGTTTGAAAAATAGCATTTAATCTTAAGAAATTTGAAAAATATTACTACATTGCAGCAATACTTAACCAAACTATTGTTTGATATACAACATACATTTTTGTTCAAAGCACCTAGTAACTAGTATTTTTAACAAACCCTATTACGTATGTCAAACTAAAGCCTGGTGAAATATTACCATAATATGATAATGTTGGTATCAAGTATTTAAGGATCAACGATTTTTTTAAAATAGTTAATATTATGGTTTGGTCTAATTTAACTTATTATTTGGTATTTAGTGTAGTTTTAGCGAATTTCCTTTGAAAATTCGCCTAATGGGATAGGCGTCATGGCGGAATTCGAACCTCGGACCACGACACAAATCCGTTTCAGAGGTCCCTAATGACGAAAAAATACGTTTCGCGAGACTTTATATATATATTATATATATAATATATATATATATATATATATATATATATATATATATATTGTATTTCTAGCAATTTCTTGTAAACACTCTATCTTTCGAACGGATTAATATTTTTTAAAAACTTGGTTCCAAAATCAACCTTTGGGAGGACACGAACCCTATTGAAAACCAGGTTTTTGTGACGTCAGCAACCCGGTTTGCTGAGTCAGCGAAATTTTAAAAAAATCGGCAAAATTCAGGGTTAATATTTTTTGCCGCGAAAAAGGCAATATTTATGTTTTTTGAGACGCTGAATCGAATGAAACCGGTCCGAAGTCGATACGACCACTCTGAGTGACCTAAAAATCGAAAAAACCATTGTAAATGACCAAAAACCAAAATTTAGGTCGATAAAAAATAAATTTCGAGTAGGGTGTCGTTTTCTATGTAATTTTGGGCGCTGAATCGAATGAAACCGGTCCGACCACTTTAAGTTACCAAAAAGTCGAAAAAACCACAAAAATTATAAATAAGAAACATTATAAACAAAAATATATTATTCATGATTTTAGTTTTTAAATAAAAATACCGTTTCCGTCACTAAAGATTGTCTGATTGAGCTGAAACCGGTCGCAATGGTTTTAGAATGACTTCGACCATATAAAGACAACTTACATTTATGATTGTTTATAAAATTTAAAGAAAAATGTCAAATTTTTTTTTTTGTAAACAAATTGTTTATTTGAGTAAAATCTTAAGGTTGAAAAAAATATATTCATGATTATTTAAAATAAAAATACCGTTTGCGTCACTTAGGATTGTCCGATTGAGCTGAAACTGGTCGCATTCGTTTTAAAATACTTCGACCATAAAAGACTACTTCAATGTTCTTCCTCTTTACGGGTCTGCTTAGCTCGGCGTGGTTCAGTGGAAGCCATTTTTGCCCTGTCTCTCTGGGACAGTAGGCTTACCAAGATGGAGCAAGAGGTAGAGGTCTCTCTTTAATACTATATCCCCACCCTCTAACACTACTGAACCACAGATATCGTACGAGTCTTTGACCTAGACGTATACATATATACAAGATTATATATATATATGTATACTGTTTGCGCCATTTGTGATGGTTCGATTGAGCTGAAATTGGTCTTAATCGATTCAGCTAGCCGTCTACCTAAATACTAGATACCTTGTTTTAAAGCCATTTTAAGTTTCAAAAAATTTTTTTTTTTCATGACGTCATAACTTGGTTGGTGACGTCATAATGTTTTTATAAACAATAGGCCTCGTAACCTCCTCAACATCTCGCGATTTGCAAAGTTTCGTTTCAATTTGAGAACGCCTTCGAGAGTTATCGTTCGCCATACGAAAGGGTAGAAACTCTTACATACATATATATATATATATATATATATATATATATATATATATATATATATATATATATATATATATATATATATATATATATATATACATATATATATATAAACTTTTTTTCGGACATATATTTTTGTTATCAGGAAGCCAATAGGAACCGATTCCGCTCACTCCCACCCTCAACTTCCGTCATCCGAACAACCTCATAAGCGTCATTTTCATTATGAAAATTCGCTAAAAACCAAAATTACGGTCGTTGAAAATTAAATTTCGAGTAGGGTGTCGTTTTCAATGTTTTTTAGGCCTCTGAGTTGAATACCAGTGGTCCGGAGTCAATACGACCACTCAAACTCAGGGTACCTGGGTTCGAATCCTGGAAGGGTCCATAATTTTTTATGTTTTCTTTTACTTAATATAAGTTTACAACTAGAAAATAATTCTGGCGCGGTGGTCCGCATGTCGGGCGAATTTCCTTTGGATGCGTGCACTCAAACCCAGAGTACCTGGGTTCAAATCCTAGTAGGGACAATATTTTTTTATTGTTTTTTTACCTAATATAAGTTTACAACTAGAAAATAATTCTGGCGCGGTGGTCCGCATGTCGGGCGAATTTCCTTTTGGATGCGTGTTTCCGTGCTTTTTACATTATATAAGTTTACAACTACTAAATAAATAATTCCGGCGCGGTGGTCCGCTGTCGGGCGAATTTCATTTAGAATGCGTGTTTCCGTGCTAAACAACCCATTTCTTGCTTATGCAAGAACCATGCCCATTGCGTGGTTCCGGTTCATGCTTTAGAACCTAAGCAGTTACTCAATTGTCAAGCACTGCTCGTAACTCATTTTGTCTGTATTTTTCAAAGGAAATGCGCTAAATCCTTTAAAGATAACTGACTAAGCTTAAAGATAAGTAACTATGCTTTAAACTAGTGCAAATAATAGTGTGTACATCTATTTTTAGAGGCATAGGTTTGTACAACCAACTGGATAATTATGCGCATTTCCTTTGAAAAATACAGACAAAATGAGTTACGAGCAGTGCTTGACAATTAAGTAACTGCTTAGGTTCTAAAGCATGAACCGGAACCACGCAATGGGCATGGTTCTTGCATAAGCAAGAAATGGGTTGTTTAGCACGGAAACACGCATTCTAAATGAAATTCGCCCGACAGCGGACCACCGCGCCGGAATTATTTATTTACTAGTTGTAAACTTATATAATGTAAAAAGCACGGAAACACGCATCCAAAGGAAATTCGCCCGACATGGGGACCACCGCGCCAGAATTTTTCAGTCTAATATAAATTTTTAAGTTTACCAAAAGAGGTAGCGAAATTAGCATACTTATGTAATAAAGAAATGAACGATTCAAAACCTTTGGCAGATTGCATCCACTATCCTCTAAGTATCTATTAAAGTTGGAAAAATCTTGAAATGACCAAAAATATGCATACAAACTTAGAGTACAGCCCGGGCTATGAACCCAGGACCTCTAGAGCCAAATACGAGGGGCTCAGTGATCACGGCCATGGAGGTATTTGAGTAATAGTAACCAAATAAATAATCGTAAATGTTGTCGCGCATGAGTCTAATTAATGCGGGTAGAGACCGTTTTCAAAACTCTAGGACCATGATTCTCACCTTATTTTAAGGATTTGATGTTAAATCATCTGAAATGTTCTAATTTTTGAGTCATTAATAATGGTTGATGGCGTTTGTTTAGTAGGGTATTAGTAGTTGCCCCCCGAGTTGTAAATCTATTATTAATGGTTCTTCTTTGTTGGCAACACTGCATTTAACCCTTGTAAGAAGAAGATGAAGAAGAAGAGGCCGGTTCTCGCACACCTGTTTCTCGGCTTTCTCGTGATCGTTAGCGATGTTTTAATTTAATGAAAATCAAGTATTATGGCTTCGATTCAGATAGAGGAATCGTCTCCAGCAACCCGGACCTAGGTCTCGGCGGAATCACCGACTACGATATACAAGGTATTGCCAATTATATAGAGATCCATTTGTAGTATACAGTCCAAGTTGTCCCGTACCGGTTTGGGAGCTGGCTCAATCAGGTAGTCTAGCCCAAGTTGGTAAAACGCTATAAGAAATCTATCTTCTATATAGCACAACTATGTCTAAGCTTCTCTATTGCACTTCGAGCTAAGCTTCTCTATTGCATAAAAACACTAGATGATAACAGACACACACATACCACACAAGCACAGACAACTTCAAAATCGACAACGCTGGAGATCTTAAACAGATATGAAACGGATAAATAAGATGAAATCCCAGCTTCGGATTTTTAATGCAAATAACAAACTTTCTTTATATACGTACGGTATTACAAGAAACACGCTCATTTAAACAAAAAAGTTTTTAATTAAAACAGGTTTTAATAATGCCTAAAAGGTATACTGACGTACATGTCATTTTTACAAATATTCAAACTCAATTTTGGTAACACTATTGTTTTTCTACCTCATTATGACGTACCATTTAAACGATACCCTCATTTTGACTTTTCTGATATATTTATACCTCATTGTGACGTCACAATAATGTTTTATAAATTTTCTAAGCTACAGAAAAGCTAACCTGTATAAAACATCCTTACGGTCTCATAACCAACCCCTCATTGCAAATAACAACCCTGGAATGTTTTAATAGTTTAAAAAACTGATTTATCTTTTTCTTTGGCTCTCTTATTATAATATTATTATTATTAAGCTATCCAGTAAAATCTTTAATATTTTATTTTTAAACTTAAGACATTTATTATGAAAGGAGAATATTTAAGTATTTCCATGGTTCGATAAGCTTGAGAATGTCCGGTCTTTTGCATCTCAGGGATTTAGGTAGACAGATAAATAAAGGGCAGCAAATAAAGACGGGGGGTCTCAACAAATAGAGACAAACATCGAAACGGGCTTAAGCGAATTATCTAAGAAATATATATGAGAATAAGCAAAGTAGAATGAGTTGCGCCTGAATGAAAGTCTAATAACAGATATTTTACATAGGTTTTCTTTCAAAAACCGTTCAAATTCGTCAACTAATTAGAGTTTAAATTTGTCAAGAGTGTATTCATCGTTTTATAAACAAGTATGTAAAATTTTATTTTAATTAGATCACTAGTGTTAAGTATTGAGCGAGATAAGAAATTGGATGGGTGAACGCTAAGAATAAAACGGATTGTTTTACTGTCTGAGGACATGTAAAACGAGTCAGAAGATGCACTGAAGTATAATAATAATAATAATACCCGTTTAGAGCCTTGCGGGCCATCAGGGATAACCCCTGCGGGAACCACCTCTAGTGGTTGTGGCAACCGTTAAGCTCAAAGTGTAATCTAAAGTTGGCGATAAGTTATTTGAACAATAATCTTATATTAACTGAGAGCGTGACCTGGGATGCGAACCCCAGACCTCCGTGGTGTCAAAGGTCAGTTTAATAACTGACGCCTTAACGACCTCGACCACGGAGGCGGCTACTGAAGTATAAATTCGATATTTTTTTTTAATTTCAAGGGCGAGCAGAGCGAATGCGAAATTGTGAGAATGTTCGTGGCAAATCCGATAAGGTGAGGAAAGTTCGTGACCAATTTGTTTACTACTTCATAAAACGTTCTGGACTACATTGTCCCATGGCAAATTGTCTTCATGCCATAAACCTAATGTAGTTATAACTGAAGTTCGAGGTACCTTGGAACTTTGGATCAACTTATTGGATTCGCATCGCTCATCCTCACAACTCCGGACTCGCTTCGCTTTTGGAAACATGTGACAAAGGTCGGTTATTCACTATACTCTTCTCAACCAATAGTAATGTGAGAAGAACCTCCTTGCACTAAGCCCCTTTTTTTAACCACTAAAAAATGGTTTTTATAGATCGTATCAATTGCTCTCTCCTTCCCCAATGAGTAGAGCGAGAGATGGAATAAATTTCCACCTAATATTATTTAACTTATTAATTAAATATTATTGATTTAACTCCGCTAGGGATTCATTAAGCTTTCATTGACTCCAATCATATTGGCCCTGTTATCAAACCATATAGTTGCAGGACAACCCCGTCTGGTACCAAACCTACGTAACACCATTAACGTACTATCTGAGCTGAGCGAATTTGTGAGCTCTCCTTTCCATGCCTAACCGCGTGGTTAGGCATGCATGTATCCCGTAACGTTTTTCTCCGACTCCCTCGTCAGCTTTAACTTCTAAAGGACCAAAATAACCCATTCTACAATTAGTAAATGAACGCTGAAACATAGCTAATCTTATGGCGGAAAATCATCTTATGGTCATGAAAGCCACATCCGATTATTACACCATGGCTTTTCCGACGAATTGCCAACCGGAGAACACTCAGTACTGTCGTAAGTAATTCAGTACCTTCCCTTGGCATTGATGATCCATTCAACAACGGCGATGGTGTAAAAACAAACGTGTATAGCAATGTTTGGGATCTAAATTCTTTACATATCCTGGAATATGGGCTTATTTTAACCTGTCATTGACCCTAAGCAAACCAGCAATCCCCAGAAAAGGTAATAACAGTTCTAACCTTGTTTTTATCGACCTGGTGATTCATTATTTGTATAATCTCATTTTAAAACTTTCGTTTTGAACAAGCTTACAAAATAAAATTTCAAAAAGCCGGCTCGAAGGAACAGTGCTAGCATAAAGGCAGCTAGTATAAACCTGTAGACCGGAAGTTTCGGTATAAACGCAATAACTTTCAGTTTATACCTAGAGTGTAAATAAAGAAAAGAAAATCCCTCCATACTGTGACGCAATCGAACTAGAAAGATATATATTGTTAAGAGTTACTTAGTCATTCTACAGAGCATATAACCTTTACAACGGTATACCTTGGTTTAGCATAGAGAAGGCTTTCCGTGCCCATACCGGGGGGGGGGGGTCGTGATCTCATTCTAGATTCTACTAGGGTCTACCTAAAGCCGGGGCTAATCAGCCTGCCGGGGTCTTACTAACAAGGACCACGATATCCATGCATAATAGCACCTCCCTAAGTAACTATAACATAATTTTACTATAAATAACCAAACTGATACCTTTAGCGTAATAATAACCAATTCAAGCATTTTAAGCACAAATATAAAACAGTATACTATATATAAAACAGTATACTATATATAAAACAGTATACTATGTATAAAACAGTATACTATATATAAAACTTTATATAAAACATTATATAAAGCTTTTTACTTTTTCAATCTAGGTGAAAAAAGAATCCATTCAAACCAAGTGGGTTGGTTTTTGTGAAAAATTGGGCTCACTGGAATCTATCGCTTTTAGGGATCTTAAAAAACCTGATACGAATATCAATAATTGTACAGAATCCCCGCATAATTGTATAATTATGCAGTACAGAATCCCCATAATATGCATAATTGTACAGAATCCCCATAATTATGCATAATTGTACAGAATCCCCATACTTATGCATAATTGTACAGAATCCCCATAATTAGGCATAATTGTGCTGTCCTGAACAAATTTTTTATCACGTTTAATAAAATGACTTTAATGACATAGAAAAAAGTTTAGAAAATTAAGCACTCATGTAGTCATGAATAGGATCTAAAAATTTGTCAAGTTTCATTTAATTATTAGCATTGGTTCATTGATTGTGAGTGAAGGTACAAGCTCCTTTAGTACAAGAGTATACTTTTACGCAAATAAATTAGCATTCATTTCAGTACGGCGAGTATATTTACGGGCTATGATGGATCATTAAAGTTAAGGAGTATCAAGCGAGGTCAGTACTTGGATAGGTGACTGTTGAGAAAATGCGTTAAAAAGAGCCAATCTTTGTATCGAGAAAAACAGTGGACATTTGTCTGATGTAAAATTTCATACATAATTTTTATAAAATATATTCAACGTATAAAAACAATTTTATTTTTAATTTATAATTCCTTTATTTAGAAAATAAAGGATATTATATTATATCACAAAAAAAATAATTAACCAAAATAAATGATTATTGCAATAGTTGTTTGTGTTTAACATTAGTAGACCTTAGTTGCCCCACCCGGTATAAACCATTAATACGACGCTGATAAGTACGCTCAGCGCCCGACCGCATAGCGGCTAAGAGACCAAAGGCCTCTTGTTTTTAATTACAGCCAAACTAATTTATTGTTAAAATCCTAAAAAGAGCTAAATGGAATTTTTTATTCTAGTTGGCAAGTTAAAACTGCTCAGGAGGTCTGATAGCAAATACCTAAATTGGATTAATTCACGTGAAATTTCGGTTTTGAATTTTTTGAGCAAATAAATCACTTTTTTAATGAACTCCAACATTAAAAATAAAGAAAAGTAAACATTTATCAAAGTTTAAATATTTTATGACTAATTGTTAAAAAAAAATTTACAGAGAGGGGGCACGTAGTTTTAAACAAATTAACAGAGGCAAGTTATATAGGAAAATTGCAGCACAGAAAAACTTGTGATTCAAAATTTAATGAACAAACATTAAAAATTTAAAACAGCAGTATATTTTCTTTCAGCACGTTGTTACTATAAAAATATATTTCAATTTAATCAAACATATATTTAAAGTATAAACAGAAAAGCTTATAAAACTAAAAAAAATCTACCCAAGGAAAACTTAAAACAAAAAAAAAGTTTGAGTTAAAAAAAAATAAAAGAAAATCTACTAAAACAAGGATCAGAAAAGAAAAACTTCTTAAAATCAGCTTTCCTTTGCTTTTTCTTCTAAACTAACAACTCTTCTTAAAAAGAGCTAAAGGATACGTGACCAGCTTGTCTAATTACCAGCACAAGCGGGGACGGGGAAATGCTTGGCAGTCGCAGGTCGCATCCCTCAAGCCATTCTTTCATTAACTCCTCGCCTACAAGTCTTTTCACTGCTAAATACAATCGTAATTAAAAAGGCGTCGAAAAGAATTTTTATTACAGTTTATAATCAATATTCAAGTCAGGGTTTTCACTTCTTTTTCTTTTATTTTATATTAAATATATTTTTGTTTTTCTTGTCTGTCATTTTTTAAAATAACAAAAAGCGCTGATTCATTAAAAATTAAAAGCATAGAAAGAATACATATAAAGTTAGACTGCGCGATAAACACTGTTGTCGGTAGCTAATAGGATTACAACAGAGTCTAGTAAAAACGGAAATAGTTTTACTTGGTCCACCAAGAAATAAAAACATTGGTAACCGCTCCGCGGAGTTGGCGCTAGCGGCCACTTCGCGGCCACATGGTCTTTGTCCTACAGCAGTTTGTCAAATTACTACTTTATATAAGTAGCATACTATCCCGCTATAAGCAAATTTTCAAATGCATAAGTAAAAAAAATGTGATTTGTTTACATTATAATTTATAAGTCAATCAATAAGGATGCAACTTCCCTATTTTTTAACCATACATCGTAGTAAATGTTTAAAACATTTCAGCATAAACTGCACTTTTTGAAGATTTGTGATTTTATGAAATGTTTAGTGGGTCATTATTGTGGGTTGATGACGTCACAAGTATATCATAAACAATAGGGTTCGAGACATTAACCAGGTTGATTTTTGTACCAAGGTTTATTTCCATCCGAGAAAGCATTCGAAAGTTATCGTGCCTTTTAGTCAAGGAAACAACAAAAATCTCGTGCACACACACAAACACACACACACACACTATATATATATATAGCGGCCAAGCACTGTGCAAGAATTTGTATAATATTTATATCAATGCATAAGTTTTAGTCTAATTAATAAGTTCATGTGAGCGTTTGTCTGTTATTCGGAACTTCCACTGTCAAAAGGTTTGTCATCAATTTTGTACCTTCGGGTTGGAAGGTTTGTACCTATAGTTCAGAAGGTAAGTGCTTGGCATGTTAAAATTTGAGATTACCTTCAGCTTACGAGGCTTATACCACAAACCTTACACCACAAGGTTTGTACCAACTGGTTAGAAGGTTTGAGACTCCACGTCAAAATTTGTGTACCTACAGGTCACAAGGTTTGTACCTAAAGGTGCCAAAACATTTACCATCTAAATAAACTGCGTAGGCTTCCGCGGTTATTGTCATGAAGATTTAGGTCTTCCGGTTGTGACCGCGTCAATGTAGATGAAGAATCCGACGTTTCGCTTCCACTGTGGGAGGCATCTTCAGGGATGTAGGACATCATGGATAGAAGCACAATGCTCTACTAAACTAAACTGTTCAGTTTAATAGAGCATTGTGTTTCCATCCATGATGTCCTACATCCCTGAAGATTCCTCCCACAGTGGAAGCGAAACGTCGGATTCTTCATCTACATTGACGCGGTCACCACCGGAAGACCTAAATCTTCATTTACCATCTTAGTATTCAGTGTCTTGGACCAATCACGTGTGATTAATTCTCAGATGATACAATATTCTAAACAAATTATTTTAATAAAAATACAAAACTTTTACCTTAATGCAAATAAACCCCAAATAATAACTTCATTTACCTGAAACAAATAAAAAGAACATTACAATAATATACAATCGTACAGAAAATAATAACCAAGAGAAAATGTACTCTGTAAGAGGCAGGTAATTTCCAGGCCCCAGAAAACTCAATATTAAACATATTTACTCTCTAATGTTCAAAGAGTTTTATAAATCTCTTCAATGGTTTATATCAAGTTCTTCTGCTTTCAATATGACTCTATTAGATGATGAAAGTCATGGGTAGCCCATTTAAGTGTCCCTTCAATTTATCATAATTGAAAATCCAATTTCCTTATCTACTAGACCCCGACCAAGTAGTTACAGAATTGAGAGAACTTAAAACTTGTTGACCCAATGTATGGATTTTTACTTTTTCTCATATAACATAAGACATGTCAGGAAAGTCAAGTAATAGAATATGGTTTTTTAGCTCTAATGGCAGAATATAATTATGAAGTTACAAACAATTCAACACTTAAACGTATAACTGATAGATCCAGTATTTGTCTAGACTAGGGGAAGTGGAAGAACAGTAAAGCAACTGAACTTACTCCTTTTTATTTTTTAAGATATTATTTTATATTTTAAACCAGTGCTGTGTTGTAAAAAAAAATAAATAAACCCTTTTTATTTATTTATTTATTTCTGTAGAAAAATAAAATTTAAAATAAAAAAATTAAAAATATAAACTTGAAAGCAGAGCTTGACAGCTTAATAAGTGATATTAAAAGTAAATTTTTCATAGCTTTCTTTAAAGCACTCTACATATGTCACCTACATTTATTTCCCAAGCATGGTCAGAGAGTAGCGATCAATGTCTATTATAGGCGGGTGACAAGGTCAGCTGCCATGGTCCAGCGTAAAACTTTCAAACCAACATGGCTGTCTACAAGTAAATCAAAGCAACAACACAAAAAAATGATGTACGGGGTACCTCGGAACTTTTTCTAACCTTATTGGATTCGCTGGGATCATTCTCAACACTTTGGAATTGCTGAACATGTCCTCAAAATCGACAAATCACCCCATTTATATTAAAGTTTAGCTGTAATATAAAGCCCTAATATAAAGTAATATAAGGATTAATTTTGTACAAAAGACGTAGTCGACGGTAAATTTATTTATTTAAAAATTGGACATCCGCGCATTCTGGCGGTTTTGCTGCGTTGTTTTAAAAACCTACGCTAGCGGACGAGATATTCGGAGAGATATAGCGGACACTTCTTCGTCGTACGCTCTTGGGAGAAGTTCCGCTGAAACCGCCGAATCACAGCTATATATACCGTCAATTGCGTTGTATACGATACGTGTTTTGACGCCGCCTCGAAGCACTTCGAAAATCAATATCACACATCATATTAATATCCATCTCCACTTAAATATTTTGAACCAAACCATCCATTATCAGTAAACCAAGTAAGCTCTTTTAATTATTTAATTACAGTTCTCATTTAGCATCCTAAATGTTCTATGTGTGGTATAAATTCTGCAAACATACCTTCAGAAAAACCTATCAGTCGCAGAGCATGGGTTTTATACCTATACTATACACCCATTTATATACTACATTTTATATCCTATATACCCCTCACATCTAATATAGGATTAAGGGTCTCCTTATAAACCAGTTAGTAAACACATGAAATGAAATAAGTTTTTCATAAAGTACAAAGTTATAAACCATTAAAAGTTCCATTCAAATTCAAATAATTAACCTACACATTTTAAAACAAAGTTATAACAATTACTTAATTCTTAAAGATAAAATAATAAAAACTTATTTAATTATTTAAATTATAATTGCAATCAGGGAAAAAATTAATTAAAATCTAAGAATCTTCATCTTCATACACATAAAAAAACAATAAATATAGAGAAAACAATTAAAATAATGTAGTAGAGTATAAGAAGTAAATAGAAATAAACTTCAGCTTTAATTGGAGTTTTTCATGAAGAAAACATCACATGAGGAATGAAATGATGAGGAGATAAAGATAAATTCAATAAGGATAGACACAAAGGGTGTTGGGTTGCATCAGTGACGTCACTGGTAACTTTAAAGTGTTATATCCTTTATCTATATCTCCATAGCAACGATCTGTCACTACATTAAAAACACTTAAAATTGTCCTAAATAATTAAATGTAAATTACTAGTTCACATTGATTTAATTTCTACTGTTAGTTAAGTAAAGACACAACAGAATGGCGACGAGGATAAAAGCAAAAAGGTACAGAACACTTTGAACCAAGAAAAGAACCAGAAAACTTCTGTTAAAATCAACTCAGCAAGATACATCAATAGAAAAAGCGTGGACATCATGGAAGAAAACATGAGCTTGAACACTATTGATGAACTTAGTGAGTAAACAATAATACTCTTTGTCTTCAACAGAAAAGCGTGAACGTCATGATACATGAGCTTGAACACTGTCGATGAACTTAGTGAGTAAACAATAGTACTCTTTGTCTTCAACAGAAAAGCGTGAACGTCATGATACATGAGCTTGAACACTGTCGATGAACTTAGTGAGTAAACAATAGTACTCTTTGTCTTCAACAGAAAAGCGTGAACGTCATGATACATGAGCTTGAACACTGTCGATGAACTTAGTGAGTAAACAATAGTACTCTTTGTCTTCAACAGAAAAGCGTGAACGTCATGATACATGAGCTTGAACACTGTCGATGAACTTAGTGAGTAAACAATAGTACTCTTTGTCTTCAACAGAAAAGCGTGAACGTCATGATACATGAGCTTGAACACTGTCGATGAACTTAGTGAGTAAACAATAGTACTCTTTGTCTTCAACAGAAAAGCGTGAACGTCATGATACATGAGCTTGAACACTGTCGATGAACTTAGTGAGTAAACAATAGTACTCTTTGTCTTCAACAGAAAAGCGTGAACGTCATGATACATGAGCTTGAACACTGTCGATGAACTTAGTGAGTAAACAATAGTACTCTTTGTCTTCAACAGAAGCGTGAACGTCATGATACATGAGCTTGAACACTGTCGATGAACTTAGAGTAAACAATAGTACTCTTTGTCTTCAACAGAAAAGCGTGAACGTCATGATACATGAGCTTGAACACTGTTGAAGACGAACAGAGAATCCGTACCATAGAATAAATATAAGAAGGCAGAAACAAATACAGTATAATATTTAAGTAGAAGAGAAATGCAGAAGAGGAGAGACGTGCTACCTGTTTTGCCATCTAAATTCTAAGATAAGCTTTCGACAAGCAAGGAGAAACAAATTTTAGTGGGGAGAGATGTTATATCCTTTATCTATATCTCCATAGCTACGATCTGTTACTACATTAAAAATACTTAAAATTGTCACTAAATAATTAAATGTAAATTACTAGTTCACATTGATTTTATTTCTACTGTTAGTTAAGTAAAGACACAACAAAAAACACTTCGGGAAATCCGCAACACACATTATCTCCACTTAGCCTTTACATGGCTAAGTAAAGGCTAAGTTTTATTATCTTTTACCCTTACATATAACCATGCTAATAATATCCCTGATACTACAGAGTTGTGTAACTGTCCTACACTAGAGATAACAGACCAAGCAAAGTATCTTGGAGTTAAACATCTTAGCTAGAAACCACACATCTCTAACTTAAATAATAAACTAAGAAAAGTGAGATATCTTTTTAAAAAAATAAAAAAAATGTCTATAGGTGAACCAGCTGAGATGTTTTAACTATGGCATGGTGGACTCAATAGTCAGATATGGACTCATAGCATGGGGGGCAAGTACACATACAACACAATACACATACAACAAAAAGCAATAGTAAGAATTATATTAAAGAAACCGCGAAGACACAAGTCAAAACCACTTTTTAAAATTCTGTCAGTACTTAACGTATTTAAGCTTTATGATTATCTTTGTATTGTAAGAATTAAACACAATAAACATGATTTGGTAAAAATCAATCCTGGCAAAGCCACTAGGGCTTACTCTAAGAATCTTTATGGAATTCCTAGATGTAGAACTTCAGCTAAACAAAGACACTGGCTCAACCAGGGTGCTATGATGTATTAATAACTTATCACAAGAAATATTATCCTGTGAAATAAACAAATTTAAAAAGATAATCGAATCTGAAATATTACATCAAAACCATCCATTACCAGTAAACCAATTAAGGTACTCTTTTACCTAGTTACCCACTTCTCTCTTCCCCATTCTTAACCCCATACAAAAGCCCCATTGCTTTTCGACGTCCCCTATTGAGATTGTAAATTATTACTTTATACTTTTCAGTTTTTAGGAATTTTCATCATTTAAATGTTTATTTGGTGCGCAACTTTTTTTCTATTTGCTCTTTTCCCCATTTTTCTCCCCATACAAAAGCCCTAGTGCTTTTCGATGGTCCCATATTGAGATTATAAAATAGTACTTTTTATTTTTTTTATTTATTGGTGGGTAACAAACTACAAGTTTTCCCTATGCTTCCTTTTTTCCTTAGTTACCCATTATTTGGTGGGTAACCAGGTAAAAGAGTGCCCCAATTAAGTTCTTTTAATTATATAATTTCCGCTTATACGGTCCTCATTTGACATCCTAAATGTTTTATGTGTTGTTTAAATTCTGCAAACATACCTTCAGAAAAAACCTATCAGTCGCAGAGCATGGATTTTATACCTATACACCCCTCACATCTGATATAAGATTATATCATAACAACCTATAATTTGACCAACCTATAATTCGAAACTGAAAAAGTTTAGCTGAACAAATAGTAATGATTCCTAAGGCTGAAAGCCGAAGGCATTATTCACGTGGTGCATACAACATTTTATCTCCAGAAGGAAAAACAATATATATGAAACAAAAAAAACTGTATTTGTTTATATATAGAATCAGTGAAACATAATTATACTATTTTATGCAAAATTAACAATAATACATTGTTAAATATATTATACATACAACATAACCACATGTATACATAACAAACAAATATCATAATTAACAAAAATATATAAATACCTGAATGCTCTATTAATAAAATAAACCGTATTTGCTTCGTCATCTATACAAGACGGTTGAGGATTATCGGGGATATCGGGAAACAATTCATCTATATCGTTTACTATCATTTCATTATCACTTTCCATCGTTAACAACCGCACTAAATCCTTTTATTATAAATATAACAGGAATATTACTAGAAAGATAAGAAAAAACTTAGTAAAAAAGTAGGTATTTATCGTCAAAACATATTTGATAAAGAAATTATTTGTTTACAGACAGCTGGGATTTAATGAATCAGTGATACCAACATAACTTTGTTTACTCAAAATTCTTTACGTAGATTTTTGAATCTGTAATTTTAACTACTCAATAATTAAGTTGGCTAAGCTGGATTATAACCCGGTGGGAAATAATAAATTATTATTTCCCGCCGGGTTATTATGACGGTCATTATTACATAAAAACAAGCCCCGAAATGTTTTGATTATTACCCTTCTGGAGATAAATATTTTTACAAACACAATACTTTTCCTATAAAAAGTAGAAAATATTGCTGAGTTGAAAATGAAAAAATTGTTAGAATATGTTCTTAACTACTAGATAAGAACTTTTATTTACTCTTATTTCCTCCTCTTTACAATATCATATATTCAGTTTAACAATTTTATTATGTTAATTTATATTAACATAATAAAATTTAACTATAAACTTTAACTGACATGTAAATGTCGATGTCTAACCGAATGATTCGTTATGTCATAAGTGTAGATAATGGCGTTATTATACTCCAAGCTGATACAGTTTACAAGGTGATTCAATTGATGCATAATTACAGCGAAAACAATTTTTTGACATGTTGGGTTACAGTCCGACGGTGACGTCTTTGCAGGAATCAGTATAGACAACTTACAATATAATACTAACAAATTAGAGCACTATTAAATAAAAAAAATTTGTTTTAAATAAATTTATCAGAAATTATTTCTCATATTCATTCCTCGAGTTTGAACACGTCAATATTCATTTAGACATGTTTGAAAACAAATAACTGGTGGTTTATGGTTAACCCAGACAATGTAGTTGTGTAAAGTTATGAATCAATTATTACCATTATGCGTTTGTAAGCTAATCAATTTTCAAAATGATTGCCCGTTAATGATGTAAAAACATTATTTACAGAATAGAACAACTAAACCTAAAGATTGATATTTGTTCCAAGTTTCAACTCTCTATCATAATTGCTCTGAGAGCTACTATAGTAACGCACACTCACACATACAGACAGACAACTTTGAGAAAACTATTTAGGTGGTAAATCTCGGTTTCAGATGCCCAGTGCAGACGCAATACTTTTCCTATATACCCATGGTATCAATGAGGAAAAGAAAAATTTATGGAAAAAAACATTTTTTTATAAAAAGTAATTCGAGGACCTGAGGCTTGAACCTGTAACCTCATGTATTAGAAGCGAGTGCGTGACCACAACGCTATCAAAGCTCTTGAATCATAGACAGATTTTTTTCTAATACAAATGTAACGTAAACAACTATTTAATTATACAAATGCGTTAATTTCACTAAAATGTTGAGTAAAAATGAATTATTTCTACGTGAATTAACCAATCTTATGCTATTTAATAATCTCAGAAATTTTCGACCAAATCTTTTGCTTATTAGTTTACAATTGATAATTATTAATTATTTTCAATGTAATTATATAATTATTATATATTATTATTATTTAATAATAATAATAATATATTTATTGTTATATTATATTATATCATATAGGAAATCGAAAATCCTATACCGATTTTTCTGCAATGACGTCACGCCATTCATAAAAAAGTCAGGTTATAACCTCCGACTTTGTTTGCTTTGTTTACATAAAATTGTATCACTTTATAAATTTCAGTCATCTCGATTATACTCAAACAAACTTTCAACAAGTCTTAATTAAAGTAACTATTTGTGTTTAAGTTCATTTTTTAACTTTTCAATTTGTTTTTGTTGGTTTCGTTTAGCTCTTAGAAAGGAAACAGGGTGAAACCCTGTGACGTTTCAGTTGATTTCTGTCAAAGTTTGGAGATTCGAAACACGATATTTTCAAGATAGCGACCAATATTAATATGAAATTTGGTGGATAGATTTAAGACTTATGTACAAGAGGTGTATTCTTGTACACATGTACAAGTACATGTGTGTCAAATTTAAACTCGGTCGTTGTTCATAGCGAATTTTCGAATAATAACGAGCTTGAGAGGTTGGGGTCAAGGAAGGTGGTGAGTGGGGGATGGTATGTGTTTGGACATGAACCCCTTTTATGTTTCATTTATGTTTTGATGTATAGTTTTAAGATAAAGTCGTGATTTTACCTGGACTTGGCACATTCAAGAATTTAGGTTTATAAACACACACTGACACTTAACACTTTCTTTTCAGCTTTCCTTCTCTTCCGCCACATCTTTAGCCATCGTTCATCATATTTCTCAGCACATTTATTCATTTTATTGATATTTAACTGACAATCTGCTCACATCGAATCACGTTGCTTCGATATCACACAACAATAACCTCATCTAGTAACCTTCGGGAAGGTTTCGCAAACTTCAGACAGTGTTACCAACCTGTTTCACACAACTTGCTTCAAATCGCTCATCATTATCGCTGAAATCAGTGTTTCAGCATGGAACCTCACTAATTATCATGTAAATTTTGTTAATTAAATGACGTAACTCGCTATCACCATCCGAAATATGACGAAAGAGTTCCTTATCTTTGTAAGTGACAAAAATGCCGGCTTTGTGCAAGTGATGCCAAATTTTAATAAAGTTTTAATTAATTCAATTTAGTTTAAGTGCTGTTTCGCTGTAACACCACTCAAGTGAACAGTTTCGCTACAACTGAGACGTTGCATATATAAAGTTTGTGCCATTTATGGACTAGTTGTCGCATATAATCACCGTCACTCACCATCTCGCTCACCACCTTCGCTTAAGGGCCGTAAATACACGCTTTACATTACACAAATAATAATTTACGCCTATTACTAGGATCTCTACACTTAGTCATAATTATTTATTAATTTATATTATTTTCAGTATTATTAATTTTTAATTTAGTGCTATTAAATTTATATTTAAAACACGTAAAATAACGTGTTTTATGGTTGTGCATGCCACCATTTTAGGTTTACTTATCGATTTTAATAATTATTTATTATTTAAATTATTACCAAATTTTATGTAAGATAATATATCGTATGAGTTTACTTAAGTTAGAGTCCGTTTTCATTAGGTAAAAGCTAAATGAAAATTTTTAATTTTTATCTTAAATTTTGTGTCTGGCTACCTTATTTTAGGATTAAGTTAGCGCTGAGTTTTGAGGTTGGGCTGGTCCTTCGTTTGCCTCTTCAGGTTTGCCATACCAGGGTATGACGCCCCTATGGTATGGATACTGAACATTCGGACCAAGCATTGTGAAAGTAGACTACGTGATTAAGAAGACTGTCTTCGGCTCTGGAAGACGCCTTCTAGTGATTTAAAGTTCTGCGGAACTTTAGCTTTCAGATCAGGGTCTATATATAGAATGAGTTTATGCATGGGCGTAGCCAGGGGGGCCCCCTAACCGAACAGGGTTGTAGCAAAAATTATATAAAAAACTATGGTTCAGGCAAGGAAAAGCCTTTCTTTAAATAACTTTATAAAATGAATATAAATTTAAATTTTACATAAAATTAATTTTTATGTAATTAAAATATGTAATTTTTACATATTTAATAATTTTTATTTAAAATAATTTAGAGCTCAAAAAACAAAAGGTCACTTTTTTTAAAAAAAATTAAATTTGTTTTACTAGTTCGACATATTAACTTTGAGGTGATATTATTAGTAAAATAAAAACCAATATGTCCGCCATATTTAGTTCAGCTCAGTTCAATAATATTTTGTTTTATTCTTTAAGTCTATTTGAATAAAGCTAGTTTTAATTTATACTTTAAGTGCTTTGTTTTTTTAAACAAAACATAAACCTTATTTTAATTGTTTTTATACATACAACATACACACACACACACAAGATATATATATATATATATATATATATATATATATATATATATATATATATATATATATATATATATAATATATATATATATATATATATATATGATGCCCTCTCCTAAAGGCAACCCTTGCTATGCCCATGGGTTTATACACACCAACTTTTTTTAAAAGAAAATAACCTTACGGGTTTAAGCGTAAAAAAAAGTTCTGTAATCTTATAAAAACAGTCAGTCCAGTAATAAAAAGCATCAGTCTCTCCACAAACTGTATTTAAAAAGCAAACCGGCTTTTAACCCTCAAAGGTCATCTTCTGTTTATTTATTTTTTTTTTTAATTTAATTTTATCTTTTAGTTCCTTGTTAATTTTTTTCCTTTTAATCTATGTGACTTTTTAACTTTTTATTTTTTAGATTTGCTAAGTCCTATTTATTGTTTGTTATACATAGGCCTAAAGATGAACTTTGTGGGTTGAAAGCCGTTTGCTTTTTAAATATATTTAGTGGAGAGACTGATGATTTTTATTAAGATTTACTCCACTTACGCTGTCTTATTCATTGTATTTAGTCAGTCTAGTGGTTTTAAAACCAATCGGTCCTCGGGGCTCCAATGATACTGTTAGGCTATGGTTTAAATCATGCAAAAAACGCACTGGAATCAGAAGCAGAACTATAAGACGTCATAAAGTTTTATTCTTTACAACCTTCATAGTAAAAAAAATCCCAAAATCGAATTAAACAACCTCTGTTTCAATAAATCTCTATAATACCCTAAGACGTTAAACGTTTTATGGCGCTTTAAAAATAACTTTGTAATACAGGTATAGGGAGTAAAAGTTGTACTACAAGTAGATTATCTTTACTTTGCCTCCCTACAGTAGATAATCTTCACTTTACTCCCTTAGTAAAAGTAAAAAAACATTTTCTGATAACATCAATAGCCTTCTTAAGAAGAAACGTAAAACTTTTAATTTTACCTGCTATTTTATAACTCGGCCTTCTTTATACTCATTAAAAAAGTTAAAAGAAAAACTTTAGTATTATCTTAACTGAGCTGAAGAGTTTTCCTAAATAAGGAAATAGAAATAGATATTATTTTAGAGCCTAAATAATATCTAGCTCTAAAACCACTCAAGACTTTTTTAATGAACTAAATTAACTAAAAGCCGAGTTTTATTAAAAATTAATTCATAAAGAAACAATAGAAATAAAACCCTAATAACATTTTGAACATTTAATATAAAATTTTTATTGCAATTATTGTATGGGGAGTAAAACAATTAAAAAATCAAGTGTGGGTACCTCGGAACTTTTCCTTATCTTATCAGATTCACTGCGCTTAATTTCACTACTTCGGACTCGCTTCGCTCGCCCTATGAATTTAGTACATCTCTGGTTTAGCATTGCTCACCCTAAGGCAAGAAAGATTTGTTTTGAAACCAGTAGTCACCCATCCGCCTACAGATCACGCTCGATGATCCTTAACAAAAGTGATAAATATCTAGTTGATAAATAGGCGTAATACGTAATTAATACATTTATTAAACAAAGTTTTAGTTAAATTAAGATTTTTTGTAAGCAAAGATAACATACTCAAAAATGTAAAAAAAGTTTAATAAAAATAAAGAGCATTCATATATGTAAACCAATGCCTTGATTTATTTTACATGCATAGAACAGATGCAAGAATAACCTAATTATACTTTTTATAATTATTTTATTTACTTTTAGCTAATTTCCCAAGGAAACAACAAGCTTTATTATAAATACGGGCCTTCGGCCCGTAGCCGCTACGCGGCCTCGGCGCTTTGCGCCTCGTCCGCTCCGCGGCGTCGGCCCACCGGGCCGCTTCGCGGCCACATTGTTGTTGTTTTGTATGATGTGTTGTTTCATTATTGTTCTTGTTACATGGCATTTTGCCATGTATCTAGCGAATTTTCACAGCCTCTCCACACAGGCCCGCTTCGCGGGCCTGAGAGGCTCTCTCACAAATTTGATTTTACTAATTAAGATTTTATTAATACTTTATTATTAATAGTATGCTATAATATTAAAACTAACAAGCATTATAAACAAAAATATATTCATGATTTATGTTTTTAAATAAAAATACCGTTTCCGTCACTTAGTATCATAGATAAACAATATTAACATAGATGGCTCACTCAAAGATTTAAAAAAAAAATAGTTGATGGGATGCAGGAGGCTCAAGTAGTACAGTCTAGTGGTGACAGCGTGAAACTGTCAGATATTTTTATTTCTGACATTTTATTTATTTATTTTTATTCAACCAAACAACGAGCTGTTGAGGGTAATCAAGTCTTTCCATCCGCTTTTCAGCGCTAGAATCATGAGGAGTCGATGGATGAGTGATCCCAAAAAAGCTCTATAAGAATTTCGTATAAATTGGTAAAAAGTGAAAAATAGTTATTTATGTCATAAGGCTGAGAAGTGTGTCTTTATGTCACGGCAATTAGATTTACCGACGAGCGAAGCGAGTCGGGAAAAATTGCCAAGACATAAAGACATTCTCAGCCGGATGGCATACACTATTTTGTTTGAGGTAGCACTCATTAAGTAAAGCACTCATTAAATAAAATCAAAAAATAACACTCATTAAACTGCGCTATATACTTAATTGAAAAAAAAAAACTTCCAAATATTATTAACTCCATATTATCGCCGTCATTAAATTCATCCATAGCTTCACACTTTTACTCAAAAATGTAAAAGCTTTACAAATAAATACACAAAAATTGTCAATTAGAACACCTTTTAAAAACGAAAAAAAAAAATTGGTCTACGAACAAAACAGAAACAAAATGAACGTTTTTAAATAAAGCTCATGAAGGCTTAACACAGATTGTTTTTTGAACACGCTACATTACAGTAATGGCGGCAATATATGAATTACTTTTACGTCCTAGGAGTTTTTTTATATTCATTATTGTCCTCGAGGTGAAAAGTACTAAATAACCTCCTATAACATAATGATTGGCTTCTCATCCTAAAAACGGTCCAATAAAGTGCTCAATTACGTACTACCTCAAAAAAAATAATTTCTCACTCTTACTTCACCCATTCTGTCGTCCCCCTTGGATTTGAACTCTAATGTCAGAGTTTCAATTATTGTTTGTTTTCCTTTACTTATCCGTTTGTGCCAACCCTAGATTTACTCAGATAGCAAATTTAAATGTTAAGTCTAAAAAAACTAAAAATGAATTATTGTTATTTTTTTAAGAAACGATGGTGCTGCTTCGCGTGATGAGGCCCCCAAGTTTTATTAAACAAAATACATCGCGTATACTAGCATACCATAGATCTTTGTTTACTTTTATTTTATTTTACTAAACGATTGGGCAACTGTTTGTTTTTAAAAAAATACTACAGCACAATCTAGTAGAGAATAGAGCAAATATATTTTTACTACTAGCGCTATTCAAGGCTCTAGTGATGAGGCCCCCAACTTAAATCATAAACACAAACTTGTCAATTGAGTGTTCCTACTACACTCGGGAGTGAACCATCTATCTTAGGATTGTCTGATTGAGCTGAAACCGGTCGCAATCGTTTTAGAATGACTTCGACCATATGAAGACTACTTCGAAGTTCTTCCGTTTTACGGGCCTGCTTTGCTCGCGTGGTTTAGTGGAAGCATTTTTGTCCTGTCTCTCTGGGACAGCAGGCTTACCAGGATGGAGCAAGAGGTAGAGGTCCATCTTTATACTATCCCCACCCTCTAACACTACTAAACTAACAGATATCGTACAAGTCTTTGACCTAGACGTATACATATATAAAACATTATATATATATGTATACTGTTTGCGCCATTTGTGATGGTTGGATTGAGCTGAAATTGGTCTTAATCGATTCAGCTAGCCGTCTACCTAAACACGAAATACCTTGTTTTAAAGCCATTTCAAGTTTCAAAAAAAATTTTTTTTTTTCATGACGTCATAACTTTGGTTGATGACGTCATAATGTTTTTATAAACAATAGGCCTCGTAACCTCCACAGCATCTCGCGATTTGCAAAGTTTCGTTTCAATTTGACAACGCCTTCGAGAGTTATCGTTCGCCATACGAAACAGTAGAAACTCTTACATACATATATATATATATATATTATATATATATATATATATATATATATATATATATATATATATATATATATATTATATAATATATATATATATATATATATATATATATAAACTTTTTTCGGGCATATATTTTTGTTATCAGGAAGCCAATAGGAACCGATTCCACTCACTCCCACCCTCAACTTCCGTCATCCGAACAACCTCATAAGCGTCATTTTCATAATGAAAATTCGCTAAAAACTAAAATTAATGAATAAAAAATATAAAAACCCAGTAAAAAACCCTGGTAAAATAGGGTGGGTTTTGCCCATTTTGCCCGGGTGGGTTTTTTAATTTTCCCCACCCGGGTGCCAACCCTGTCAAAACCGAATATATACTAGTCGTAATAAAAAGAAACTTTGCATGCTTATTGCGTCTCATATAGAAATCTACTCTAGCCAAATTTCGTCTGAATAATAATAATATTTATGTACTCCTTGTATTGTAAGTTCTACTTGCAGTCTTGTTATCTCACGCTGTAAATGTACTTTTACTCCCTAGGGATGAAAAGTGAAAGTGTTGCCAACTTGACAAAATTTTTTACTAAAATTTTTAGGAAATTTTTAGGATTTTTTTCGGTGTTATATTGGTACTACGGGTAGAATATACAATATACACATGCTAATGTTTAAATTACAAATATAGTATTACACATTATTCTATTGACAGCTTACAATAAAATAATGTGCTACAGGGAAAAGAGACATGAAGAAACTGTGTTGATTGAGACTCGGACACACTAGACTTACGCACAGCTATTTATTTACAAGAGACAGAGAGTACCCCAAGTGTAGACTCTGCAATGAGCCTTTGACAGTAAAACATTTTTTGATAGATTATTTCATACTTCAAGACTCTCTCAAATTTCATCATATACTATACAATGGAAGAAATTTTAGGCAATGATGAACTTACTATTCAAAATCTTTTTAATTTCCTCTTTGACAACGAGTTCTTTAACTAAATATAACCAACTCTTAATAACTAAACCTTTTAACTAATTTTATTGAACTTTAAAGCATTTTCAGTATATACTAATACTATCACGCACTTATAAATGCATAATATAATTAATATAAATAAATAAATAAATAACAAATAAATAATACACAATAAATAATATATTAAATGAAATAATAAACAAAAACACTTAAATAATATACATGTACCAACCCTGTGTTTATCTTAAATTTAGTTTGCCTTTATTCTATATTTGATTTACTTTCTTTATCTTATTATGATATTTAATCATTTTGACCTGCTCATCAGTGTAGTATAATTCTATTTATCTGTTTGTCAATATAGAAGAGGTGCTGATGACCTTAGTGTTAAGCACCTCAATAATAAATAAATAAAATAAAATATGTGAAGATAGTGGGCTTTATTCTCTCTTCATCAGAGTAATTGACATGGTAAGAATAAACTAAACTAATACAATAACAATTAAGGAGCTGAAGAATATATTAATAGTTGTTAGTATTAGTTCTCTAGTCGTAGATACAATTTAATACGCAACAAGGGATGAAAGTTTTCAGCTCTCGTATTATCTCCATACGACTTCCAGCCTCGGAAGTCAAAATGTTAGTTAACTCCCTCGGAAACCCTCGGGAGCTAACTAGTTTATCTCCCTCGGCGTACGCCTCGTGAGCTAATGAAGTTCCTCTTCGGCGCTGCCTTAGGACGAAACTTTAACTTGAATTGTAAAACTTTTTTATCTCTTGTTGCATAAATAACTATTATTTCCACTTTAAAATTATTTTTAAATTACATTAAATTTACATAATTCAATTAAAAGTGAGAGCCTTCAGTAAGTGATGATAACACCTAGAGCGAGGGCTCTGTCTCTTAATTGGTAGATATGCTGATTTTCTCAGGATTTTTTTCACATTTGGTACAAATTAATATGCTAATAAAACTTAGCCCATTGGTTTGTATTATACAGCACAAGCGTGAAAAATTTTACATTGATTAGAACTATTTTACGTGTTTTATAATTTTTTAAAATTTATGCTGAATCATAAATGACAGGTCATGACGTCACAAAAAAACTAAACTTTAGGCAACATATTTTGGCGCAAAATTTAAACTCTCTAGCATAAACACACTGTGAGCTAAGATGATAACAGACACACACACACACATATAAACAGACAAGTTTGTTAAACCCATAAAGTCTGGGTTTCACAGAAAACAAATCTTAAATGGATAATTCAAGTAAAATCTCGGTATTAGATTTTTAGAGCAAAAACAATACTTTTCCTATATATCTACCCTATAATTGAGAGAAAGTATAAAAAGTTATTAAAACTAAAAAAATAAACCCTTGAAAACAGAATCAGAAAATATAACACTGAGAAGATAATTAGAAACCCTAAAGGAGTCTGAAGCAATTTACTGAAACAAAAATGGAATTAGGCATTTTATAAAATTTTATAACAAGATGATTTATAAGCGGCTCATTTTCAATTTGCAATTTTAACATATTTAAAAAACATAAATTTTATCACGATTAAATTTAATTTTTCATTTATTTTAACACGATTTTTACATTTCTTAAACTTTTTAGACGGGAATCAATTAAGAAAGTGTAGATAAGTTTGATTGTTCTTGTAAAAAAAACAAAGTCTAGATTTAATAGAATGGGTATTAAAAAGACTGACTGTCTTAAAGGAATTAATAAAATAAACTTTACTGGTTAAATAATAAATTAAAATACAAATGTTTTTCAGGACTCCTAAATTGTGAATGACTTTTAATATTGACTTTCTGACGCATAAAAATATCTGAATCACACGAAGACATCTAAGTTGCCAGCTTGCCATTTAAGTTGCTTGGGGCGTTGAATCGAATGAAACTGGTCCGAAGTCCGATACGAACACTCTTAGCGTTACCGAAAACCAGGGTGTTGCCACTCTGTGGCAAGTTACCAAAAAACAAAATTATGGCCATGAAAAATAAATTTTGAGTTGAGTGTCATGTCACTGTTTTTAGATCGCGAAATGGAATAAAACCCGTCAGGAAAGGACTGTCAGGAAAAAACTGTTACCGGTAAACCTAAAATACACTAATGTGCTTTTTTGTACAGTACAATGTATCTCTTGCTTATGGTTCCGGTTCATGGTTAATAACTTGAGTAGTTACTTAGTTATCAAGCACAACTCATAATTATTGTTATGAGAAACACGCATTCCAAAGGAAATTCGCCGGATATGCGGACTACCAAGCTGGATTTTTTTGTTTCAAAAGGGTAATTGTATCGAGTGGTTGTTTTTCAAAACATTGTCAGCATTTTAAAAACAAACCAAATAGGCTTTACATTTAGATTGAAGAAAACCTGCAAAGAAATGAAGGCTACAAAGAAAATTCAACAAACGTTTCCACTAAAGCGTCATTTTCTTTATCTCTTCGTAACAAAAAAAAGCTGAAACAAGACCTTTTTGAGTTCCTAACGAAGCGCACTTAAAGAGGGTTTTCTTTATTTTTTTAGAGCAGTTACAAATTCACGTAGACAATTTGCTTGTGGCGGAAATTATATTGAAAATTGGGAAAAAAGAGAAAATGTAGCGAAGGGATGAATACTGGAAGAGATCTCATATGAAGAGGCTTGTGTTAAATTTTATCTTGCATATCACGTGCCCAAGGTCCCTTTACATCCCGAGGGAGCTAGTCTCTACATTTCTCCCTTAATAAGAGGGAATAAAGTCCTAGTTTTCTCCCTGTGCAAACCTTTCCTTCTATTACCAATTAATAGCTCGTCCTACTAACCTTCCTCCCTTGACATGTCTGGAAGCCCTTTTATGTCCGTTATCTAGAGGTTTTTTTTAGACCGTTATCTCATTTATCATTTAGGACTTAGGTAAAGGTCTTTAGCTAGTTTTATTTGAGCAAAGATTTACTCCAAGTCATGTCTTCCTCTATAAACATTTTATAGAGTCTTGTCAGTGATTTTTATTAATAAATCACACTATACTCGTACTTTTAACAAGTTGTATCTATTTTAAAATCCTACATATATTTGTATCAATGATGAATGATTAGGACGTGTGTCTGCAACCAGACAGTCCCGGTTCGATCTAGTCGGGGCTTCTAGCACTTCCACGCGAGGGACGGATTTTTTTACATGTGCCGTCCTTCCATGGTGACTTCCGTTCCGTTCAAGTCCGTGGTGACTTAAGGTCCGAAAGAGAACTCGCCTGAAGATCGCCTAAGAAAACTCAGATACTCGTAGGAGATCTTTAACCCTAAAAGAACCTGGGTTTAGGTAAAATTTATGACCCTTACGATTTCGAGTGCTAGTAAGCTTAGTCTGGCATGTAAGGCACGTGTAGTGTTCTTACTTGAAGATATAAAAAAATGACAACTTTAAATAAATTGGACAGAATTCCAGTATGATACTCAAAGAAGTAAATAATGAATTTATGAATTTGATGTATAGAATTAACTATAAAAGGTATATATATATATATATTATTATATATAAATATATATATTATAATATCTATATATATATAATATATATAAATATATATATATATATTAATATATATATTATATATATATATATATATTATATATAATATAACTAATTTCATAATTCATCACATTCATATTCCATAATTCATTATTCTACCTTTTCTTTTTGAAGTATTTCATAACTGTGATTATGCTCCAATTAGTAAATTTATATTATATATATATCTATAAAGTCTTATAATGACTAATTCATAATATCCTTTCTTTTTGAAGCTTTTGATAACCAGTGATCTATACCCCAATTCAAGTACAATGTTTTCAAAGCAAACATACACCATTCTTAATTTCTATTCTACGCGATGCCATATATGAAACACTAATTTTTTCAAAGAACATGCGTCAAAATATATGAGAATGCTAGTTTAGGGAAAAAATAATTCGGAAAAATTCTTGCAGGTATTATTCAATAATGCGCTTTGTCTTTATAAAATCTAAGAAAAGTTATATAAGATAGTTTTTGATTTCGTTGTTAGCCCGTAATAAA
>JACMZG010001863.1:62019074-62073387 GCA_018340805.1 Microvelia longipes | reverse complement strand
GACCAAATCTTCATGACAACACCGCGGAAGCCTAACGCAGTTTTATGAACTAAGTGTCTTTCATTATAAAAAGTTTTATATTTGTACTAAATTTCAACACAATTAGATTATTTTCCGATTGTTTTACAATTTTTTTTTTTTAAAAACGTTTTACATGTAATTTGAAAAAATTTGAACTTATGTGATAATGATAAAAATTGTGATAAGAAAATTGTCACATATGTTAGTCTTATACATGGCTACATGCGAGCTAAATCTCAATCTGATCGCATTATTTTTCCACGTTTTATGATTTTTCGCAAATTTCGAGTCATTATTGCGGGCTAATGGCGTCATCAAAATATTTTCGAATAGCACAACAACAACAGTAGAATTATTTTTGTACACAGTTTCAACTCCCTAGCATAAATACACTAGGAGCTACAACGATAACAGAGAGACACACACACATACAGACAACTTTGAAAAAACGACTCAGAAGGTCATAAAAACACCTGAAACGGATACATCCGGTGACATCCCGGTTTTGGATTTTTTTTGCAAACACAACATTTTTCTACGGTATAAACGAGGAAAAGTAATAAATAAATTGATATAATAAATTATTATAGGAATAATACATTACATATAATATATATACAATATTATATATTATATATATTATAATATATATATAATTATATATAATATATATATTATTATATTATATATATATTATATATATATATTATATATATATTTATATATTATATATATATATCATAACATAACAACATTGTAACAGAGTAGCTTAAATTGTGGCTAAGGCTTTTATTGACCGGCTTGGAACACTTGCTGTCACTATAAAATTGATATTGATCAATGTAAGGCATAATAAAATTTTTATTTTAGTGATATTGGCATCACAATTTGTGAAGAGAGCAAAGATATAATTTCTTGGATTAATGATTTTCCCTACCTTTACAAAAATGTCAAATGTAAACGGCCAAGAATATAATTTCTTGAGGTTGATGACTTTTCACTAACTTAGTAAGAATAGACACTTGCTGAAGAGGAACCAAAGATAGATTTTGGACATTGATGACTCCACAACTTACTAAGAATGACACTTGCTGGAAGAGAAACCAAAAGTATAATTTCTGACATTGATGCTTGCACTAACTTACTAGATGGACACTGCTGAAGAGAACCAAAGATATAATTCTGATTTGTATGACTTCCACTAATGTACTAAGAATGGACACTGCTGAAGAGAGCAAGATATTAATTTCTGGACATTGATGACTTCCGATACATAATGGAAGAATGACCTTGCTGAGGACCGAAACTTAATTTCTGATTGATGACTTCACTTGACATTTATAGGTGACACTTGTTGAAGAGAACCAAAGAATATAATTTCTGCATTTGATGACTTTCCACTATAATAGAATGACACTTGCTGAAGAGAACCAAAGATATAATTTCTCAGATCAATTATTTTTCCTACCTCAGTAAAAATCATACTTGCAGTAGAGACCCAAATATATCATTTCTTAGGTCAAGGATCTTCCTAACATTAAAAAGTATTTAACCTCTCTGGGGCAAATTGATCAACTCAAAAGATTTAACTCTAGAGGTTTGTACGGTCTCTCTAAAGGTAAAATTGTAGCAGAACTGAAATTTACTTTGCCAAGAGCAAAGTAAATTTCAAACTGATTGCCTCTGCCACTTGAATCACATAAAAGCAGCAAATAATAAACATATTTTAGAAAGTTACAGCTAAGGTAGCTCCCTCAAATACATTTCAATTAATGTTAAAATAATTTTATTTTATATATTTTCGTATAAATAAGTATTGAAATATTTAATATATAATTTAATACTAAACTCATTGTATCGAAGTAACGTTTGAAACGCTAAAAGTTCAAATATCAATTTGTGATATCCAATTACACAAACACAAGTAACATTAAACAAAAATAAATAGAGTATAATAAATACATTTTAACGAATTCAAAAACGAAAGAAAATATTTAAAAGAAGAAAACCATTATGCATGTAATATGGGGAAAATAAAAAGCGTAGGGATCGCATCAAAGGGAAAACAGAGGTCAAAAGTAAAAACCTCCAATTAGGTAGCCTCTGAATAAAAAAAAGGTTTTGAAATTCAGAGAAAGACCCTTTTGGGCATAGTAGTTTCTTGTAAGGAACCTGAGGCAAAGGAAGCGAGTTTTCTGGTAGTGTGTGTAATGACAAGGTAAAAGGGTTTTCTTTATAAAATCTTTTTAGAGTATTGGAAGTAACTTATAGCATAGAAATAACTCAAAACATTAGATATAGAGGGTAATTAGTGTGTATTTTATAAAAAAAATGGGTAAGGGGCACCTTAGAATTTTTTGTAATCATATCGGATTCACTACACCATTTATGCATATATACATACATATATACAAACATACATGCATACATACATACATGCATACATACCAACATACATAGCCAATACTACTTTTTCTCTATACCTACGATAGAAAGCGAAGAAGAAAAATATAAATGTACAGTGGACCTCGCATACTTTTTAATTACCTTACAACAAAAATAATTAAATTTCTCATTAAATGTGGAAGCATTTAATGAGAAATATGCAGAATATGATAAAAATGTTCGGGATTGATTTGATTTTCAATAAAAACACTTAATACTCTTAACCTTTAAAAATTGCATGTCAAAAGAAAAATAGCATTCAGCAATACAAAACTAAACGATAAAAAGAAAACTCCTTGAAGCTTTATGTCCTAATTTGGAATTTAGTTTTTCAATCTATTTTAAAAAGCATTGTTAAAATCTCAAAAGAAATTTTCGTAATACATTAAAAATATTAGTTGTGAATTAATTTTTTATTAAATATCAAAGATTCGACGTCAAATATCATAGTTCCCCAAAATAGTAAACATGTCTTAACACACAAAGGAGTGCGCAATTGTCTTTTCATCTTGGTACATACTAGGCAATAAATCAATCCTACAGAAAACAAAAACAAAATTAAAAATCAACTAAAGAAAAAATAATTTAGATTTTGAGGATAAATCTAAAAAGACCTTTCGTCCAGGAAGATTAGAAAAGAGTTATGAGCTAAGTAATAGCAATTTATACAACTAGTGAGGAAAACGGGGTTTTTACATGCGAGAATAAAACTGAAGTAAATTGTAACGAATTAAATTACAACGAAAGAATAATAAATTAAAATATAATAAAGAAAAATACAATTAAAAATAACGAAATAAAAAAAGTTTAAAAATATTAGATAGGATAAAGAGAAAAAATAAATATAATATTAAAGAATTATATGATGAAGTAAGAAAGATTATAAAAATAATAATAAAAATAATGAAAAATATTAAGGAAAGTTAAAATGACAATAAATATCTCTATGATTCTTTTAAATTTGTTATTTTCAATATTATATTGCTTTTAGTTTATTATTGAGGGAAAGTCTTGAGACATCTATAATAAGAGTCGCAAACAAATGCTTTGATCTTGATAAGTTTCCATTCAATCACTAAGCCACTATGCAGCATTCTTAATAGTACTATAGTATCTCATATCTTTAAGGTGGTCAAATTAATACATAAAATAATTGATGGTCCATATTAAAATTTAAAAACAAAACAAATAACGACTTGGTTTAACCTATAACTAAAACTTTCACCAAACATCACTGTTAGATTTATTATTATCATGAAACATAAAATACAAACTAAACTAAAATAGTAGATATAAAAATTTATTTCTAAGTAATAAAACAATTACAGAGTAATTTAAGGAAAAGAATTAGAGAATAACTTTTAAATAAGTAATACAAGGGTGTAATAAAAAGAAGTCAGGGAAATGAAAACTAAAAAGACAGTAACACTGTCATATACGGACACGGACTCTTACATCTGAGAATAACTGGATAAAAAGACATTTTTCACACATGCTACTCGTTCTGCACGAGATAGTCACTTTTCTTCCAACTTTTCCAATAAAAGCGAGAGAAGATGGCACGTTTTGTAAAGGAAAAGTCAAAACCTTTTCTCTTGAAGAAAACTAACGAACCTACAGTTCAATTCTACACACACAGAATTTTCAATGCAGCTCTTCTTCTGGATTTTATTTTATATGGCCTCCTTTAAGCGAATTACATTGGAAAACCACGCAAATGGTTTGGACAGTAAAGCGAAAGGCAGATCCAGGAGTGTATCCGCAATTTCATTTAGAGGTCCTATGTCACAAAAATGGCTCGCGGACCACTAGGCCAGAATTGTTTTTGAGGAAAAATCTATATTTTATAACTTTATATGTTTATTAAATTTTTAATGACTAGATCACTTTAAACTAACAACTACTATATTTGCATTTTATTTAAAGACGTTTAAACAGTTTTATATAAATAAGATAAATACTTAAATGGATAAAACAACAAGGAGTATTATGTTAAAATAATTACATCAAATGTATTCTTATGTTTTAATTTTCCATTTACTACAATAATAGGATTTTTTTAGTTTAAAATAACCTATACCACGAGTTGTGATTAGGTATTAAATATTATTTCCTCAAATATAGTATATAAATTATAATTATAGAATTATAATTTTGTAGGCTTCTCCCAAAACCCTAAAAAACTAACCTCAGTTTTGTAGAGCATAGTTTTTCATCCAAGATACCCCACATCCCTGAAAATGCCTCCCACAGTGGAAGAAAAACCTCGGATTTATAATCTACATTGACGCGGTCATCAATGGAAGGCATAAATCTTTAGAGCCAAATTATTGTTAGTGGCTTTATAAAACCTATTATTATTACCAATGATTAATGGAGATTAATCTCAGGCAGGAATGTAAACGTTTTAGAACCATTTAATACAATAAAATAGTGAACAACATAAAAATATTTTAAAAATTAATTAAATAAAATATTTTTTAAAATAAAAATATAGATATCAACATTAAACATAAAAATATATAATTTACCTTTACGAAACTAACTATACAGAAACTAAGTTATATAAACGTTACATAAGTTTAGGACATTGTAAAGTTTAGGTAAATAGTTTCAAAACCAAACTATTTTATCTAGCAAAAGAAATGTTTAGGTAAAGTTTTTACCAACTACATGGTCCTGACCACAGATAAATTTTGAGTGAGTCATTTAACTTTTTCTTTTCTATTCTTAAAAGAAGTTTTACGTATTCACGAATGGAATGTTTAAACTTTTTTTATTTCTATACGTAATTTATAAAATATTAAAATTAAGCTACCAGTTTTTTGAAACTAAAGTCCATATTAGAAGACGTCCTCTTACCAATTCCATAAAGAACTATTAAAAAGATCTAAAGAAGGACGTAAGGGATCCTTAAGGATGCCTTCAGACTTAACAGTACCATAAAAATCACTTAAAGGTTACATAAGGGTACACTCAAGAGTAAAAAAAGCATAGAAAAAAATTCCTATAATATAATTAAATTAATATAATCCTTCAAAGTTTCTAAAAAAGCATACAAAAGATTCCAAGAAGACAACTTAAGGATGCTTTAAGACTTTCTTTAGGTTTTATTAAGGAATAGATCCGAATACGGGCCTAACCTTATCATCTCGTAAACCTTGGCCTAATCTTACAACTTCTGCACTTTTATACACTTTAATGTTTACACAACTAGTTATTATACCCAATATTTAGTTTAGTATATTTATATATTGTATATTATATATTTAATGTGTATAAGGTAGAGTATATTTGAAAAAGTAGTAATTACATCGATACTAAAATTAAATTTTACAACAATATGGAACCAATAGGGAAATAATTAGGGACGAACATAATTAAATCATAAAAGTCTCATAATTTTCCCAACTACATTTGCCTTTTATAAAAACGAAAGAAAATAAATAAACTGCGAATGAGATAAAAACCCTGGATGATTTTGACTAATATGCAGAGTAGGAAACCACATTACTATGATCAAAAGCACTTTTGAAGAACTACTCGGAAAAATATATAGTAGAGAGAAAAATATGTATTACACAGGGAAAATACATCAAAACCATCAAAAGAAACCCTTTTATTGACTTGCTGCAGAACTCAGACATTTTTAACCTTTCCCGCATATTTTATAAACTCCATGCTGCTAGTATTTAAATGAAGGCAACGAATTATTGAAAAAATCTAATAATAATTAAAACATATGATATTACCGGGCTTTTCTCTCTATTACTTCTAGAATTTCTATGTATTGTACAGTACATGAAATAAATACATAAATTTACTTACATCAAATATAATGTCATAACTTCTTAAAATGGGTACATTACATTATTTTAATTTCTTTAAAATGTGACAGGAACGTGACTCTCATATGCTTATATGAGATCAGTGCCTGTAGATAACAGGATTATTAAGACTGTTTTTTAGTAGTCGAGAAAGTAGATTTTGATGTAAATAACAAAACGGGGAACACCGGAACTTTTCCTTTCACGATCGAGTCACAATTGCCGGTTGTTAATGGCGTCATAAAAAACTATTTTCTGGATAGAATAAACTAGAATATAAGATTGCTTTTTGTTTCAAGTTTCAGCTCTAAAAAATTCAGGTGAAATCTCGGTGTCGGATTCTTAGTGCAAACAAAATACTTTCCTCATTTATTTCCTCATAGCATAAATGAGGAAAAGTAAAAAACCGTGGATATACCATCCGTATAAAAAATTAAACTTTGTACACTACAATATTTTAGAGTTAAGTCATAAATTTGATAATAAGGAAAATAGAATAATTCTACATCGTCAAGACTTCAGAAGGAAACTCAACGCTCTTGAATCTCTAAAAATCTATTCATCAAGTAAGAATTCCGATACACAAACCCTTAATGAACAAAAAGAGATAGTGCAGTATCCAATTTAATAAATTTTATAGTAGTATCAAAACCAATGAGCAAAATAAAATAACTTAATCTAGTCATCGTCCGACGTATGGAGTTTAGTTAGTTTTATCGTCATGGTTGTAACTTTCTAGTTGGTTTTTATTTTTTTTTTTACGAAGTTGATTTTTATTAACTTATTACTGTGATATTTAATTTTACCTAGTCTTTTTATGTTATGCGTGTTAATTCCTTTGTTTCTCAGCTTTTAATTTGTTGTTAATGTAGTGTTTAAGTTTATTTTTGATGGCCTGAAGATGCCCACAGTATTGGGTGAAATGATCATTGCTAATTTGTAGATTAGTTCAGAAAATATTATAGAATATAAGTCATTATTTCAATTATTTAAGATGTGTTAGTTCTAAATCGTTAGTTGTTTTGACGGAGATTTGGTGGTATAGACTCACCACGATGTTTAATAAAAAAAAACAATAAAACACACTAAAATAAAAAAAAACAATTAACATACTGTGAACCACAAAAAAATGATAACTGACCGGTTTCGACTTATGTGCATATGTGCCAAGTTTCATATAATTATCAGCTTAGTTAAATTTTTATTAAATGACTTGTATACGTTTTTTAAAAAATTGTACAAAATTGAGAAATGGTGGGATTGAGTTGAAATTCAGTACAAGTGTATACCATTACCTAATAAATAGGTTCACTAAGTTTCGTTTTAATACGACAAGTATATCCATATTTTTTGTTGGATCATAAAAATTAAGGAGCATTGAGCGTGGTCAATGCTTTATGGGTGACTGCTGAGAATGATACGGATGCATTTAATATCTGAAGACGAGCAAAGCGAACCCAAAGGCATGTTGCAGTATAAATATGGCGAACTGTATTTCTGAGGACGAGCGAAGCGAGTCCGACGCAGGGAGGATGAGCGTAGCGAATCCAATGTAATGAAAGTTCCGAGGTACCCCGTACCCGACTTTTTTTATCTGCATTATAGTACGACACACGGCTAAAACCAATTGACAGCGCGCCAAAAATCTGTGAGGGAAAGAATTCTATTGGTTCAGACCGACCCCGCTCTTTCCCCCTCCACCTCATGCCAACCTCGGTATAAAAAAATACCTTTTTCGTAAATAAAATCATAAAAAGGCAACACTGGTTGTAAATATTTGTAACCTCGCGTCGCTTTTATTTCCCACATTGTGCATATTGATCTGTTTGATTTCGTTTCGTTTCATTCCAATCTGTTCAATTCATCCAATTATTGCGAAGTTGTAATATGATCTGAGTGCCTATATATGACGCTTGGACATTGACGTATTCTTCAAGCATTTCTTGCTATTTGAGTACAGCGCAGGTTTTGTGCTCTGTCAACCAAAAGACAGCATTTTTTTTTAAAATGCCATGTCTTTCAAAAGATGACAGTCTTGACTTTTTTAAGTCTTGAATGCATGTTGTGTCATATTATTTTTATAAAATGAAACAATACGCATTCAATTATACAAACTTGACACAAAAAAGAATTTTGTTTTGGAAAAGTAGTTATAGCTGACAATTTATTTAAATCGTCAAACTTTTATCATACAACTATTATGATCCATTGCATTACGTAATTAACAACTTTAACTCCACTTAATTCATACTTCCCAAACAAATTTAAAGCAACACTTAGTTAGTAAATTTATAAGATACAACAATATTCCTTCTTAAAAAGAAAATAAATAATTTTTAAAAATAAAAAATATAATATTAAATAAAAACAAATAATAAAATTCAAAACATAACCTGACTTTCAGTGTTGCCAGAGTAGGGAATTGTTTTTGTTACATAAAAGAAGGGATTTTTTTATTAAAAAAAGAGGGTTGAAAGCATTGAGATTTTGGCGGACTGTCAATTGATTTTAGCCGTGTGTCGTATTATACACACGATAACACGACAACACTGCTTATTAAAAATTTAAATAAGCATAATAAATATTAAAAACATACAAGCAATAAAATTATGTTAAGTATTGGGATTTATAACCCCAGGGCAGTTAAAGTCAAACCACGGAGTAATAAAAATTTAATTTCATAACAATAAAAACACAACACATAAACAGACCCTACGGACTTGAGTTAACTTTATGACTTATATGAAGTTTCTATCAAATACAATTAAACAAGAGTTGGAATAAAGTATGTTCCAAATGGTTATAGAGGACGATAAATGGAATTATCTACTACTTAAATCAGGCCGAAGTTCGATAATGGACGAGGATTCTTTAATAGAATCCTTTCAATACCTAACACTTCAATACCTCGCCCCAAAACGGATAATACTGTGGTTATCAGTGTCTGTGCCATGCAAAGAAACTAAAACAATAAGAGGGAGGATACAACAGCTCTTATCATTCCTTGGATAGCTAGGTGCCGTAACCATACATTGGTGACGTCATTTTTTTTTTATTTTTCCTAATAATTACAATTTCACGTAAATATTACATTTTTTCCGACTATTTTGTTTGAAATCAAGTAAAATGAATTTAAAAAAAGTTTTTATTATCTATTGCATGTATTCTTTAATTGTTAGTTTTGAATAAAGTGGTTTAATGTGGCATCACTGAAAAATGTCCGCCGTTAGTAGAGTGCATGCTACAATAGAAGTTGCAGAGGGTAGGGGAGTATCTATTCTTTCTCTAGGGAGACTATAGTGGGGGTAAGTACAGTTACGGCACCTATGGAAACTGTCTCACTTCCAGACCCCTTCACTGTGTTATTCGGGTCCTGTACTCCCTCTAATAGTATTAGTCTCTTTGGTGCCATGTCAGGTACTAAAAGAGGCCAACATTATATATAGGTGGATTTTTTTGCAAACACAATACTTTTCCTATATACCTACTGTATAAATGAGGAAAAGAAAAAATAAAACAACAAATAATATAAAAGAGAACAGCGAAGCGACCTATTTCACATTAACATAATAGATCCACTGTTTAAAACATGAAGAAATTAAATTTTAAGAATATTGAGTCAAATTATCGTAGAGGTACTAAAATTAAAACAATCCTGGATAATTTTTGCCAGGTAAAGGTTGAAATTAGTAAGTTTATAAAGTAGAAGCTGTGGTTATAGAAAAACTAGTTGTGGTCGGAAAACTTGAGCCCTTTGTGTTAAACTTGAGTTAAAAGTTTTCATCGAGTTTTCAGTAAAAACTAGGCATCCTATGCTTCAAACAGCTTCAGTTTAAAACAGTTAAACATGTTATTCTAGACGGCTCTACATACTTAAATGAAACAAAAAACAGGTTTAGGGCACCTCGGAACATCAAAGTCACTACGATTTCCCTCGAACACTTTGGACACTCTTAAATCGTCTTCAAAATAAGAAAAAACACCAAATTAAAAAAGTAAAAACAACCAGTCAAATCAATTTGGATCAAAATTATTAGAAAAGGCAGCTTAATCGTTTTGAATTCAAGAATACAAAATCAATAAAAAAATTATTAGAAAAGGCAGCTTAATCGTTTTGAATTGAAGAATAAAAAAATCGATAAAAATTATTAGAAAAGGCACCTTAATCGTTTTGAATTGAAGAATACAAAATCGATAAAAATTATTAGAAAAGGCAGCTTAATCGTTTTGAATTGAAGAATACAAAATCGATCAAAATTATTAGAAAAGGCAGCTTCGTTTTGAATTGAATAAAAAATGACAAAATGAAAAAGGCAGCTTAATCGTTTAGAAGAATGTGAATTACAAAATCAAAATCAAACGACATACTTAATCCCGCTTGCCTAAATTCTGTTTAAAAAATAAACAATCTAGTTTTGGATCTAACCTATTTGGATAAAAAACTAAAAAACTTTTGGATAGGACCTTAACTCAAAAATAAATTAACGATTTAAGATGTTACAATGGAACTTAACACAAAAAATCAACAAACAACTTAACCTGTATGGATAAAATAAAACCAAAAATCCAACTAACCACTTTTAAACTGGAACGTTTTCAGCTGTTGGGATGAAACTTAACTCGAAAATTAACTAAGGCTTAAATAATTAAAATTAAAAAAACTCAAAAATCAATCAAACAGTCATAAAAATTGAAACTAAACAAAATAAAAACCCATCTAATTAAAGAATTGAAACACAGCTCACTTCCAGATGAAACACAAGATGATGTCTTCTGAGAACTTAACTAAAACATGTATTGAATTTTGCAATATCATTTTCCAAAGTATAAAATCTAGATGAAAGTTAATACGGTTGAGTTAGAAGTAACTAAAGGACTTTGCTTTATTTCAGACTCCTTTTGCTGAAAATTTAATTTAAACCTCTCTCCCCTTCTCAAATCCCCTTTCTATCCTCTGTTTTAAAATTAATTAAAATACCTTTTTTTTCAAAAGAAAAGCAAATATTAATTTGAAGTGATAATATTGTTGTGATAGTGGTAACTCGTAATTACGTGTCGGAACATTCAAATTTGAATTCCTTCAGGTAAATTTAAGTATTGTAAACAATCAATATCTGCCTCCGTGGCCGTGATCGTAAAGGCGTTCGATTTCGGCACCGGAGGTCCGGGGTTCGCAACCCGGGCTATGCTCTAAGATATTATGAATAGTATTTGCATTAAAAAGATTTCGCCAACTTTAATTAATTCTTAGAGTGTTGTAGATGCTACCCACCTGAGGTGGTTCCCGCAGGGTGAATACCCTGGGCCGAAAGGCCCTAAATCAGGCATTTATTTATTTAAACAATCAATAATCCATTTTTGGTTCCGGCGGTAGTAAGATGATGAAAAATCCTCAGTTGATAAGAAGAAAAAAAAATCTCTCTAAAGAATTAAACTTTTAAGTAATGGGCTTTCGATCTAGCTAATGACCATCATCAGAGCAAACCTATTAAAGTAATAAATAACTAATTTATAACACGTAACTAAGTAATTTAATGTAAACACATCACCACAATTTTTAAGCTATTCCTAAAAGCCTCACAAGAAGATGCGATATATTTACTTTTCCTTATTTATACCGCAAGTATATAGGAAAGTATTGTGTTTGTAAAATATCCGAATATATTTTTTGAGATCTCCTGAGTTGTTTTCTCAAAGTTGTCTGTCAGTATGTGGGTGTGAGTGTAGGTGTGTCTTTTATCATGCTAGAAAGTTGAAACTTTATACAAAATCCGTGTATAAAGTGTAGTTTTGCTATTCGGAAAATATTTTTTATGCAGCTATTAGCCTGCAATAATGACTCAGCTACAATTTCAAAAATTATAAAACGCGAGAAAAATGTTGCGATCAATTTATGATTTGGCAAGCTTGTAACCATGTATAAGACAAAAATATATCTTGGTGCTAATATGTACCAAGATTCATCTCATTATCAGCATTAGATCAATTTTTTAAAAAATTGTTAAAATCAGAAAATAATTGAATTAGGTAGATATTCGGTACAAGTATATATATACCTTTACGTAATAAATAAGTACATCAAGTTTCATTTCAATACGACAAGTATATGATTTGTTTGGATCATAAAAGTTAAGGCATCGAGCGTGGCTAATATCTGGATGGGTGACCGCTGGCAATGACACGGATGTATTTACTATTTGAGGACGAGGGATGCGAGTCCGAAGACGTGTCGTAGTATATACTGTACATTCTAAGGACGGACGAAGCGAGTCCAAAGCAGGGAGATGGGCGCAGCAAGTCCGAAGCAGGGAGATGGGCGTAGCAAATTCGATGTAATGAGGAAAAGTTTCCAGGTACACCGTTTCCAATTTTTTTCTTCATTTCGACTGTAGGTCGAACATTATTGAGTTTGCAGAAACAATAAAAAAAAAAACGGAAGTTTCTAATTTTTCTATCCAGAAAAATAATTTAATGAAGTCATTAAATGTTATTAATGACACATTAATAAAATTAAATTTCAAAAATGCATAAATAACAAAAAACAATTAAATCAGTTTGTCATATGGCACGCATATAGTCCTATATAATCACATGGCACGCATATATCCTATATAATCATATGGCACGCATATAGTCCTATATAATCATCACACGCATATATCCATATATCCTATATAATCATATGGCACGCATATAGTCCTATATAATCATATGGCACGCATATAGTCCTATATAATCATATGGCACGCATATAGTCCTATATAATATCGACAAATGTGCCCACTTCCATTTCATAATCAGCAGAAGATCAAAATCGTTAAAAACACAAAAATACCAATTCAGCTGAATTTTCACATGATTATAATATGAATGTTTTTGTCGTATCACTACTGTTAATATTGTATAATACTCGCCTAGAGCATTATATAATTCATAATTCATATTAATTAAGATTGGTTAATAAAAGGGAGAGAAAACGAACTCACGAGGTAGCGAACATAGATAACCTTTATTTTTTATAACCATCACAACTAGTCCTTTAACTCATAAGATCTAGCGGTTACAACAAATATAGACACATATACTAGAGGGGCCATAGCCTATCTAAATACATTGAGAGACCTGAAAATCAGGAGCTCGGTGTAACCTAATTGAATCCTTCTTCAAAACTGAGTTAAGGTTATAATTAATATAATTATTTTATACAAGTTATTGTAATTTTGTTCTGATTTTTTGATTATATTTATAAGCGAAGGTGGTCAAGTTACTTTTTCGATGCTTCAAAATGTTACCTAAAGGGGCCTTTTGAGGCCTAAAGGTTTAACTGGCTACAAACCTTTTTGGGCCTCTCAGGGGCTTTGTCTAACCTCGATGAAACCTCCTTCAAGATGGAGTTAAGGTTATAATAAATCAATTGTTTTCGACTTCCCGCACATTGTTTGTGTTTTGATTTTTATATTAAGGATCATCGTGTATGATCGAGCATTGACAGTTTTGATTAGGGTGACATCCATAAAAATATATATTAGAGGGGGCATAGCCTATCTCAGTACATTAAGAGGCCTGAAACATCTTTTTAGGGTTCTCAGGGGCTCTGTGTAATCTCATTGACACCTCCTCCAAGAGAAAGTTAAGGTTATGATAAATCAATTGTTTTCGCCTTCCCGCACATTGTTCGTCTTTTAATTTGTATTTTTAACGTCCTACTATGCAAGTTACAGTAATTTTGTACTGTTTATTTAATTATACTTATAAGCGAAGGTGGTCAGGTTACATTATTAATGTTTCAAAATTTAATCTACAGGGTCACTCTAGTAATAATATCTCTAGATAGATAACTAGAAGACCCTCTAGGAGATAGAAGATCCATTTGCCAATAAAATTGTGAGGGGTACTATAAAAATACTTTTGAATTTGCGTAGGCTGTTGTTGTTTACTTCTAAAATTAACCCCGACTTAATTATTATTAAAGTTTTAATTTAGAAGGTAACTTCTAAATTAAAACGTCAATTATGACTCAGTATAATAATAAATTTAAAATGCAGAACAATATTTAGTACAGCGAAAATATTTTATACAATCATAAAGTCTATATTAAGATGAAATTAACTCGTCTCATATCAGTTACTAAAATTTTCCAGAATGTATGCTTATGTAGATTGAATATTAAACTCAACACATTAAATAAAAAATATACATTTAAATATAAAATTACCTTTTTAAAATTAAATTTTAACTTAAAAACAATAAAGCTACTATCGTGTAACGAGGCTTCCCTCTAGATTAACGCGCCGTAAAGCCCGTTTAGAGCCTTACGGCTCATCTGGGATTAATTCCATAGAGGTATATACTAGAGGGGGCATAGCACCTCAAATACGTTGAGAGGCCTGAAACATCGTTTTGGGGCTCTCAGAAGCCCTGTGTAACCTAATAAAAACCTCCTTCAATAGCAAATTAAGGTTATTTTAAATCAATTGATTTTGGCTTGCGGCGAATTGTTTGTGCTTTGATTTGTATTTTTAACGTTCTACTATATAGTAGTAGTAGTAGTAAGAGTGGACAGTAGTCAAGGCTGGTGAGTAGACCACACCATTGGGTCCTTTTCACCAACCCCGAAGTCAACCACCTATCACTGTACTTCCACTACTTTCTCCTCGTCGAACCTCCTGCTACGATGGATGAAAGTAAAAATGTCCTGCCATCTTAGAGACTCCATTTCCTCTTCGAGTAGCCTTCCAGTTCCAAATATTTGAAACCTGAGCCTTCCAAACCCTTCACACGTCGCCAAATAGTGATAGGCTGATTCTTCCTCATTGTCTTCACATATTGCACATATTGGGCTCTCAGTCACCTACATTAGGGCTAAATGCCTATTAAGCCTGCAGTGCCCAGTGATTACTCCTACCATAAGTCTGAGACTAGACTTACTCAAGTCAAGAAGCCATCTAGATTTCCTTCTATCTAATGTTGGAAATATCATCTTTGACTGTCTACATCCGGTGTTGTTTTCCCATGAGATTTTAGTTTCCTTCCAAATCCAATTTTTTACAAGGGATTTGGCCTGCCTTCTTGTCCAATCTATTGCAGACTGTGGCCCACAGAAGTCTGTAGATGCCCCTTTTTTAGCTACTTCGTCGGCTTTTTCGTTTCCAGCTATGCCAGTGAGTCCAGGGACCCATATTCTACTATATAAGTTATTGTAATTTTGTACTGATTATTTGAATATACTATTTGAATATAAGCGAAGGTGGTCAGGTTACTTTGTCGATGTTTTAAAAGTTAACCTATAAGGCCCCTCTAGTAGTATATCTCTATGTTTAATTTGACCAAAGCGGCTTATAGAGTTTTAAGCCACTGAACTTTAAAAAGTAATAGAAAAAAGTTCTAACTTTAAGTAGTTTTTTCTTGACTAAATAATTTAAATCTTATTTGAAAAAAAACACGCGTTAGCAACATAATTTAGCGTCAAAGAATAGTCAAAAATTATTATAAGGATCAAAATTGATGTTCTTAAACCTTCAAAAAACAATACCTCTCTGGATGCTATTTTAAGTTCAACGTTATTAAATTAGAATTGTTCAAAAAAAAGATCAGAGAAACAAAGTAAAAAGGCATTATCCAATTCAGATAAATCTTGTTTCCTAGAGTTTCAATTTATTTACTACGCTGAAAAAAGGTTTTAATTCCAGTTGATGTAAAAAAAAAGTTTATACAGCTCGCATGTTAAATTGATTCAGTTGTTAAAAGTTGATCAAGTCGAGTAGTGTTATGGTAATGGCAGTTTGTGTTTAATCCTTTTCAGGTGCTTATAACACTATTATTCAAATAGTTTGTCCTATAGAGAAAGGTTTTATACTGTTGTAGAGAGAGGGGGTGTCCACTGGGGATCTCTGGTAGAGATGAGTTTAATCAGAGCTAACGGCAATTAGTTGCTAGCAAATATCTCTTCTAATGAGATCCTGACAAACTAGCCAAACCCTCTTTCCCTTGTTGGGAAACTCTGCCAACTTTAACAAAATGCTTTTCTATCCCCTTTTTGTTATTTTACATTTGAATCCATCCCTTTAAAATTTTAAAAAAGTAGCATTTTTTACATTAAACATAAATATTAGAGTTCCGTAAATTAATAATAAATAATTACTTTTCTCATTTATACAGTAGGTTTATAGGAAAATTATTGTGTTGGCAAAAAAATCCGAAACCGGGATGTCACCGGAATTATCCGTTTCAGGAGTTAGGGCCTCCTGAGTGGTTTCGAAAAGTTGTCTGCATGTGTGTGTGTGTCTGTTATCATCGTAGCTCCCAGTGAATTTATGCTAGAAAGTTCAAATTTTGTTCGAAAATCAGTCTACCGCTGTAGTTGTGCTGTTCGGAAAATAATTTGTTTATGACGTCATTAACCGTCATAAACAAATTTATAAAATAATGACAAGGCAAAAATTTCGAACAATCATAAAAAGCGGAAAAATTTTAAACCGATTAAAATTTGGCACACTGGTAGCCCATGTACGAGACTAATGTATGTGCTAAGTTCTATCTCATTATCAGCATTAGTTCAATTTTTATCATTTGACTTGTGTACGTTTTTTAATAAATTGTATAAAATGGGGAAATAATCTGATTAAGTTGAAATTTAGTACATGTACTACATAAATAAGTACACAAAGTTTCCTTTCAATACACCTCCTTTCTTCTAAACCTCTCTAAAACCAAATGCATGTGTTTTAGTCCTAATATACGAGGGCAGCCTACATTTAAGTTTGTTTGTTTAGTGAGCAATTGTAATAACCATGCATGCAACTGTGAAAATAAAGTAGAAAAGGTTGAAAAGTTCAGGTATTTAGGCATTCTCTTAGATCAAAACCTTCGATGGAACGAACACGTTCTCTATCTGTGTAAAAAACTCAGAGTTGTTGTCTACAAACTTTATTTGCTGAGGAATATAGTTGAATTAAAAACTCTTAAAACTGTTTACTTCGCCCTATTTCAATCTGTTTTGGAATATGGTAATGGTATTTGGGTGGCGCTTTTGATTCTACCATAAATCCGTTGTTTATATTGCAAAAAAGAGCTCTGAAAACCATGTTTAAGCTACCTAGAGATTTTGCCACTGACAAACTATTCACTGAAACTCAACTACTCACAGTCAGACAACTTTTTATTAGAAAAATAATTAAAAATACCTACCAAGATTGACCCTAATAAACATTATACCCATACGTACTCTACTAGGTCAAAACAAAATAATCAAATTAGAACTGATTTAGTTGTAAGTGCCTTGCTCAGAAGACATTCCCACTATATTTCTCAAAAAATATTTAATATTTGTCCTAACTATTTAAAATCTTCAAAAATTAGCAACAAACACCTATATAAAAATGGTTAACTGATAACATTTTCTTTAGTATTGACAAATTAGTACAATAAACTATAAAATACCCAATACCCATTTAATTTTATCAATATATCTTGTGATATATAATTCTATGATCTATAATCTCAATATAGAATTGAGATTGTATTTTATATCTCAATATTTTAACTAACAAAATTTTTAATTTTTTTTTTTTTTTTATTATTATTATTTTATTTTATTTTTTTGTGTTTATTATTTTATTTATTTTTTTTTATTTATTTATTTATTTATTTTTTTTTTTATTAAACTTGTTTTATAATTTATTTAAGTTAAATTAGTAACTTAAATCTGTCAATCTTAAATCTTAATTTGTCAATTATCTCATAATATTATATTAAAATTTATTTACTTAATGGAAAGAACATTTATTAATAATATTGTTCTATTTTTTCGGTTTTCTAATTTGTATGTACCATTTAACATTTATTTTCTATTTATGTATGTATTGTTTATCTTAATTTTTAAATCATATTGTTTTATTCTTTCTTTTCTTTATGAATAAAATTTTTTAAATGTTTATGAATGAAAGCGTGTATGCATGTATGTATGAATGTTGCATATATGTATGAATGTTGCATGTATGTATGAATGTTTCATGTATGTATGAATGTTGCATGTTAGAAAAAATGTTTAATTATCCTTACTCTAGTATTTATATTTGTTCTTTTGTTTTATATTTGTTCTGCGCGTAGATCATTTGCTTCATTTAATGTGTGATTATTGTATTTATATTATAATGAAATAAATTGAATTGAATTGAAAAAAAAAATTGAATTGATACGACAAGTATAGCTATGATTTTTGTTGCATCATAAAATGTATGCAGTATCGAGCGAGGTTAGTACCTGGATGGGTGACCGCGGGGAATGAAACGAATCTATTAACAATCTGAGGACGAGCGAAGCTAGGAGGAAGTTCCCAGGTACCCCGCACCCGAATTTTCAGTACCAATGCTTATAAAAATATACTGTCTGAGAAAGTATATTTTATTTATTTTATTCAAAATAAATAAAAAATAGTCTAGGACTTTTACATACCCACACACAGACACACACACACACACACACACACACACACACACACACACACACATATATATATATATATATATATATATATATATATATTATATATATTATTTTTTTTTTTTTTTTTTTTTTTTTTTAATTTACCATAACAGTATCCCTTCTATGGCTCTTTATTTTCTAAACATGCACCGCTTTCGCATAACATGTTCTTCTTTTATCTTTTTTGCATTTTCATTTATTTTAGTTGTAGCATTTGGTTCAAGAATAATTATGATTCTTTTTTATTTTTTTTTTCTTTCTTTAATTGAAATCTTCTTTCTTTTTTGTAGCAATCTTCTGTTTTTGATGAATTTAATATTTTAAATTCATATATATATATATATATATATATATATATATATATATATATATAATATATATATATATATATAAATATATTATATAAATATACATATATATATATATATAAAATTAATTATAGAGAAATAAATAGAGACATTTATAAAACTCAAATAAAAAGGTTATGTTTTATTTAACATTTATTTAATGTCAACACGGGGTTTTAACGTCAACACGTGTTAACCCCCCTCCCCCATAGCCGAAACTTCTATTAGTTCATTTTACTTGGGAAGTTCGCTAAATAAATAAAGTATATAACTGTTCTAGCACAAGGTAATGACAAAATTAACTCATTTTTCAACATATCAAAGTTATTAGGTCTTTATAAATATCTTTAAGTCTTTATCCTTATGATAATTAAGTTTTTATAACATTCTATTATAATATCCTAAGTCTTATATCTACAGTCCTTAAGTCTTTATCACTGTCCTTAGGGTTTTATTATTATCTTTAAGTCCTTTTCCTTATGATAATTGCGTTTTTATAACATTCTATTGTAATATCCTAAGTGTTATACCTGAAGTCCTAATTATAATATTCTTATAATATCTTAAGTCTTTATCAAAGCCCTTAGGTTTTTGTTAACATCTTTAAGTCCTCATCCTCAGGATATTTTTTTTAATTAATTATAATATCCTAAGTATTATATCTTTAGTCCTTATTACTATATACTTATAATATCTTAAGTCCTCAAGTCTGGCACCCCCTTTCTCATAGGCAAGTCCGTCTTAAGTTGCTTACGCGCTTCTCTGTCACTGACAATCGTGAGCTCCTCTCAGCTAACGAAAATTTCAGCATCTTTAGCAGCTTCAATAAAATGTCAGGGACAATTGAAAGATTTGCTTAATCTTCCTCTACATATTATGCTCTTAGATAAAAAATAACTATTTTTATTTATTTTTTAAATTTACCATAACAGTATCCCTGCTATGGCTCTTTATTTTCTAAACATGCACCGCTTTCGCATAACATGTTGATCTTTTATCTTCTTTTTTTTCTTTTTTGCATTTTCATTTTATTTTAGTTGTATCATTTGGTTCAAATGATACAACTATTTCAACAACATAAGAACAAAAAATAACTATTTCGTTGTTATGCAAAAATTATTATAAATGGTTTTATAAAGTGCTGAGGTTTTGTTTTACAAATTGATGAAATATTTTATATTAGTTAAGTTTTTCATTTTTACCTTCATTTGTGTTTGGTCACGGAATAATATGCATTCTAAAATACCTGAAACAAAATATAACAAAAACTTTAAAGCAAGGATAAAAGAGAAAAAAATAAACGAAAGAATAAATTATCCGATAAATAATTTCAAAAAAGGTATAAAAATAAATTAAATGCACATGTTTCTATGAAATAACTTAAATATATTCTTGTGAATACAGCTTACAATATTTCATGAAATAATAACATCATAAGTTCCAACCCATTACTTGAAAATAGTTTTGAGGTGTTAGTTTGGAAATCGAATGTGTTTGCATTATTGTATTTATAAATATTCTAATGTGGTGTAAACTATCTGTTATCTCTACATGTTATTTTAATGCTGTGAAAACTATCTGTTAACTCTGCATGTTATTTTAATCTTGTGAAAACTATCTATTATCTCTACCTGTTATTCTTATGCTGTGAAAACTAACTATCTGTTATCTATACTACGTGTTATATAATGCTGTGAAAACTATCTGTTACCTATACATGTTATTTAATGCTGAGAAACTATCTTTTATCTCAACATGTTATTTTAATATTTTTTTTTTCTTTTCAGGACTGTTATACTATCATGCCATTGTTGCTGTTTGTTACAGCCAAGGATCTTGAATGAAGGGGATGACGCATTTAGGAACATTTCTGACCCGATGGAAGTTGTATGAGATAGAAAATAGGAGCAAACTTACCTTCCCTTGGTTATAACGAAAAAAGGCGCCAAACGCAAGATATATAGACCAAGAAATGTGAGATTTGCATACTTCTTAACAATACTTTCTTCTAGTGTGTAATATGAACTACCGGTTATTGTGATTAGCATATTTTGATTTTTATGGTGACGTAACATGTGTCAAATGATATAAAATGTGCTTAATAAATTTTTACATATATAATCTTATAACTTTGGCAACTTCAATAGTGACTTTGAAATATAAATTCCGTTATATAATCATAGCACTGAATTCTATATGTTATATATCTTTAATTCTCTCGATATTTGTAAACATATATTTAAATCAAATAGAAAAAATATTAATATCATTCTGAGATGACTGGAGAGTAATGAGAGTATTGGCCATCTTAAGTTTTAAAGACCCTTTACATATTAGCACCAAGAGCACTATTTTGTCTCTATACGATCGTGTGTATCAAGCTTGTGCAACTAAAGAATTGTAAATCAAATCACAGATGATAGTGTCTGCCTAGATACCAATATGTGATTAATTCGTGCCCGAGCGGTGTTTGTTTTAATTATGATCTGTGGTTTGAGTTTAATGTTGTATGTTTGAGTAATCATATTACTCTGTTCAAGTGTTTTGCTATATGTATCTGTGTGAGAACTGATGAAAAGAGATAATTTTTTGCTCAGTGGAGATCTAAGCAATCGAAACCACCTTATGAGTTAGCCAGCGGAAACTCCCTTTAATTATAAGAGAGTAACAATATGCGGTCTAGCACGATGATCACAAAACACAACGGACAACCCACACCGCAGCGTATTACTGACAGTAACAACTCTGTGTCAGTGAGCAAATATAGCACAAATTCGAGCGCTGGAGATTACTTCACTGTAAGAGATTTAAAAAATTAATTATTCGGGAGATATTAATAACACAACAAAACTACACAAAAACAATGATCACTAATTATCTACAATAATTCTATTCTTAACGAGTTTCAAGGTCCTATAGAAGTCGAGATTATAACGAAATAAGCTTTATAAATGCAAACGAGGAACACACAGTGTGAAAAATCACTCATCTGAGAGACAATAACGTTTTACGTTCATTTGCGAATAAAAGAAGCTATCAGTCTTTGAGGTTAGAATATATTATAGACTTCATAAAAAAATAAATGTCTTTGGAGGGTGATGGTGGTGTGTTAGAAGCGATCCTCAAACAGGGAAATACAGCTTAGTGTGCTCACGTGTAGTATTTAAGAACATTTAGTTTATTAATCTCACTTTAATTAAGTGAGTTTATGACGTACTGAATGTAAATTTAGTGTTCGATTCTAAATCTTTAATTTACTAACAAAGAGAAAAAAGAGACCCCAATTCTAATCACTCATAAAAAGATATAATCCACTAAACTATGAGGAGAGAAGAGAGTGAGCGTGCGTGGAAGAGAGTGAGAAGCACGAATCTAATCTTTAATCCTCTTTTATCAATAGCTGGTGTAGCAGTGTTTTATGCATTCTATAATTTACTAACCAAGACACTGTTGCTCAAAGCTAAGAACTTACACAGACTTCAAAGTGCCTCGGAAATACCGGCATATGTATTGAGTGATTTAGAGTATCTAAAATATAAGCTCTAATCTGATTTTTTTTAGTCGACTCTTTCTTCCTCGCCCGCGCGATCAGGGAGGTTGAGTGTCACCTGCGCCTGATAGTTACCATCCACTTCTATGAAGTGAGTGATAACATACATTAGGAAACCCACGGCTATCCTCTACAACAGCTCCTACACGCTAATCTACCAGCTGATATCAGTTGCGCGACGAATGACCATCACGTGTTACCTAATAGCAAAGAATAAATGACTTACTCACACTTTTCAAAGCAATAATATATTATTTCTTTTTCTTATATGAAATATTGTCATTTAGCCGCGACAGAGAGAATAAGTAAGAGGCTGAAACAACGGAGCTCTTCTTCTTCTTGCCGAAATCGAAGCCTTACTAACTATTTTAACTTGATCTAACGTCAAAAACACTGAGTTCAAAATATTAATAGAATTAAAGCCCTTATCTTTAAATTACACTCTATTGCTTGAGAGTTTTAACACAATTAGAAAAGAATTCTATATAAAATAAAGAAATGTTGTGCGCGGACTACTAAAACCAGTATTATTTAACGATTTAACCGGTAGATGATTAACGCACTATATAACATCACACACGAAATGAATTACTACATCTAATCTCGAGAGAGTTAATATTTGCTTTTACTTTTTAATGAAAATAAGAGAGGAAGTCGAAATGTGTATTCCCTAATTGTGAAGTCTTTTTAATAATCACAACAAATGAGAGTGTGGCCCACTTTATAAAAAGACGAAGAAAGTTTTCTGTACGTATAGTGAGAGATAAATGTGTGTTGAAAATTAAATTTATCAGATAAAGCAAACATAAGAACGAATTAGAGTCTGAAATTAAAGGCAAAAGTCCGTCTTTAGAACTTAACTAATTTTCTTCTACTCAACTTCTAAAGTATTAACTGTTCATGCTAAGCCATTCGCCAATTTCTGCAATACTGCTCTTTTTCCGAACAGTATGAAATTACTCTATGTGAAGCTAATAATCACCTATCCCATAGAATTCCTTAGTAATTTGATAGAATTCTCAAGAGGGACAACACCTAAACAAAGTTCATATTGTCTAAGAAGTTTCCTATCTGGTGAAGTGAGAGAGACAAAGAGCGTGTTTAATCCGTTAATTACTGTTTATTGTGGTGTTTATTTGTTTAGTTTCTAATTTTTATGTACTCGTTGATTAATTATTTTGAGAGTTTTTTTAATGTTGTTAAGTTATTAAGGCGGCTTAGTGTAAGGTAATTTAACGAGTTATATCACGCGTTCATACTTCACCACACAGCTCTCTATATGAGAAACGACTCCAGTTCTTCATCACACACTAGGAATTGAGCGTGGCAATCAATTTAATATTATAATTAGTTTAATATTAACACAAATATCCTATATTTAACATGTTTTAAATGTAATTAGTTTAGTGAGTGAGAATTAGAATTTTTTGTGAATTATAAGTATTCCATTGTAACATACTTAATTAAAATCGTTAATTTTATTTTTAGTATAATGAGTTAAAGTAAATCCTATCCCAAAGGTTTTTAGTTTTTTAGTCCAAATTAGGTTAGATTCCAAGAAACTAGTAATTTAAGTGAAGTTTAAATATATATTTTTATAAACAGAATTTAGGTACACAAGCGGTGAGGATAATTAAAGTATTAATTGTCGTTATGTTGATTTAGTTATAATTCAGCTAAATAATATCTATAAACGATATAAGCTGCTACTTGCTTAAATAATATGTGTAGATCGTATATGTTTGTATTCAGCCAATTCTAATAACTGAATTATATATATATTGCACAAAGAGGAAGTGCCAACATCTATGGGAAATGTAGTAAAATTATTACATAGAAAACTTCAAAGAAGCCCACAGGGAAAGAGAATACCAAATTTATAGATCCAGGTTGTAGAGGAACCACACCTATGAAAACTAAACTATTTTTTGACAAAATCGAATTGATCAAATCTCTCTTAGACTCCTGATTGAAAATATTATCTTAGACTTACTAGGTGTTATAAATAACTGTACATATCAAGAAAATAATTATAATTTTTTTTAAATTTAAATTGTTTAGAGCTTATAAGTGTTATGTATAGATTTACCTTATCTTACAAAATTATGTACTTGATCAAATATTATCTTTATGAGAAATTAAGTACGCTGTAAGTTTCAGCGATCCTTCAAAGGACAGCTTCTGTTCATTGTAAATTTTATAAGTATAAAAACTATGATTCTTTCTCTCTCACGAGAGAATACCGTTCTTTATTATAAAGTTCTTTATTAATAATATAATACAAATAATATTTATAACACATATAAATCAAAAAGATGCCTCCTGCTTTAGGCCAGAAGGCCTGCGCTGCAAGATGGAATACCGTCGATATGCAGTTTGATATTCATATCCAATTACGCAAGCCAATTGCTTCTTCAAATTTGGTTAAATATAACCTTTTTAATTTTAATTATAGTTTACTTTAAAGTTGAATAAAGTAGTAATTTAAATAAGTTTTATCAGTTGACGAAAGGGTGTTTAATCCAAGAAATCGGAACGGCGGAAGCTGTCGAAACTCTAGATGTACATAATAATGGTATCAATTAGGCTATAAACATTGTTCCACAGGAGCTGTTTCAATAGAACGGCTCTCAATCAGTACGCTAAATAGGTAATTTAAATAGGTAGTCTCAAAACAGCTCTGATGATGACGCAAAGTCCAAACCGGTCAGTTATACTATTGTGGTTGACAATATATTAATTGTTTTTAATTCTAATGTGTTTTATTAATTTTATTATTTTTTTATTAAACATCATAGTAAGTTTATACCACAAAATCTCCGTCAAAACAACTAATGATTTAAGTAGTTTTAAATTAAAAAAAGCGTCTTAAAAATGAGCAAATATCCAGCCACTAGAAGTCAGCCATTCTGCCATCAGGTGGTAACGCTAAAAATAATAGAAACTCTTAACTAGTGGCATGCCCAGCTTTTCTTAGCTTAAAAAACCAGATAAAACTAACAAATAAATGGCTAAGTTCTCGTAATAATAATTGGCGTTTGCTCCTAGTAGCGAGCTATTGGTTAGTTTCAAGCAAACCAAAAATTCTTTGTGGTACAATTTTAATACTTGGCTTTAATCAAGATGTTGAGCTTTGTTCCTTTAAACATATTTTTAATGTTGACAGTGCATGAACAGAATAATAAAAAAATTATTATTGAGGCGGCGTTTCAGCCAAGCTGGTGATAACTTGACTTTGAAAAAATAAATGCGCCTGTCTGATGCAGGTAATGTCATTTGTGTTTACTACATCCATAAGTTTTCCCCACGTAATTTCTGTAGTATTCCATGTCATTTGTGTTTATTGTGATATCATTACTACTTTATATTCTTATTACTTATTTTTATTTAATATTATTTGTTTATATTATTTTTTTATTTTAAATAATAATAATAATTTAAGTTATTTAATAATCATAATTTGAATCATTAAGTTGGCATTTTTAAAGTTAAATCATATCCCATTGGGTCGTATAAGTCAAGTTATATGAAAATTTCATTCTTAAAGAATATGATGTCTACTTAAGAATGAGGCCGACAAACAATGCTACACAGTCATTTGCCGAATGTCGCCTAACCAATATTTATCTCATCCACTTATTTTATTGGAAAAAAAACTTTCTGAAGTAATAAAATCCTATATATTGGCAGCAGACATTCGTCTTTTGACAATTCTCCAAACGTCACCCCTCGATGAATTGGTTATTTTTCATGGCTGCACTAAAAGCCAAAATTTATAGCATTTTCCTTTCTGTCAAATAATATTAAAACCCTAACAAATAAAAAGAACATGGTAAGGAGGTTCAATTTTTTATACTCAGGAAAGATACATTACTTCACCAAATAACCAGATTTCATATTTTCACTATAATTAATAAAAATAAAATGCCCGTTTTAGGGCCTTTCGGCCCATCAGGGTATTAACCCTGCGGAACCACCTCAGGTGGGTTGCATCTACACACTCTAAGAATTAATTAAAGTTTGGCGAAATCATTTTAATACAAATTACTATTCATAAAACCTTAAGAGCATAGCCGCGGGCTGCGAACCCCGGACCTCCGGTGCCGAAATCGAACGCCTTTACGATCACGGCCACGGAGGCAGTTCACTATAATTAATAAAAAAAAAATAATGTCAAGTGAATTTTCTTTGAAATACGTATGCGTATGAAAGCAAATACGCATTATAATGACATAGATTATATAAAACTTAAAGCTTAAAGCACACATTTAAAGCTCTATTAAGCTTATTTTTAGTGCATTTAAAAAAATAAATAACAAGTTCTGATGTTACTTACTGCTCAGGTTATAAAATATATACCGGAAACTTAATCAAGAAATGGATTGTTGAGCAAATAATCACGCATGAAAAATAATAATACAAATGAAATTTAAAATAAAACTCAGTCGGCTTGCGGACTTCCGCGACAGAATTATTTTTATATAAACTTTTACTGGGTACATATTTTGATGAAAAAGGTCACCGATACTAATATTGGAACTGCACCTCACATTCTTCTGAGATGTGAAGCCATTAGCCTTTCAAAGGTTCACCAACCTTTTGGTAGCAGCATTCTCACTAAGTTTGACTCTACCAATAAATTCACTGGGTCAAGAAATCCAGACCTAGTCCGTTGGAAAGTGATTATTCTGACCTGGACCATTGAGGGCTTGTACAATAGACTTCCAGTCGCAGTGCAAATGGGGAGTCTATCCTCGACCCAACCCAATCTTAATAATAATAATAATATTCGAACTTGAGTACCCTGGCTTTGAGTACTTTAAAAAGAAACCCGGGGTTTAATCGTATCAGCGACCCAAATATATGAAAAAAAGACATCCAAATTTAAATTATTTGTTTACTGACCGTATTAAGTCATTTTATTTTAAACTCAAATTATTCGTCGATGAAACGATTTGTCGACCCTATGATTTGTCGATGGAATGATTTGTCGACGAACTGATTTGTTGCCGGGACGATACGGAGCCAGCTTTATTATACATTCAACACATCATAGTGGCTATGTGTTGTTAAAACATAAAGAGCATTATGTTTAGTTAAGCTCAGTCTTCTGTTTACAGATATAGTCTAACAACAGAAATAGACGAAATATATAAACAGCAATTAACATATAATAGTGTTTGTATAGTTGGTTTATAGTTTAACATAGTAAATTTTATCATGTTAAACTGGAAACCAACAATATTACGTCCATTGAAGTGGGAGTTCTACAAAATCAATACTGAACACAAAAATTCAATAGGTTTATTCATCAACTTAAATCTTAGTCCAAAAATAGTACCTTAAAAAATTCGGTTCATACTTCGCACTAAAACAAAATATAAGCAACGATAAATATGGAGCTGTTTGTCCAAAATATGAAAGATATAATTTCTATTTGATATATAAACACTTAATCAAAAAAAAAATAGCTTAACTAAACCCCACCGAATGTAAATTTTATCTAAAGATTAACAAACCAATAATAAAAAAAATCAACTTTAAAATCCGTTCTGAAAACCATTTAGTCATATTTATTCTGGGTATATTGTGATTTTTAGAAAACTTTGCGGCATTGATAGGCCACATTTACATTTCTAAAACTTGGATATGTATAGAAAATCTCAAAAAACAATACCAGTGGTTTGTATTTGTTGAGAGGGGGGTGGAAAGTTTACTGTCGGGGGCAGTTTCCACAGCAGGTTGTTTGTCTTCCACTAGGATTTTACAGCCGGATGAGGCTTTTACTGGCCTCTGTTTCCAGATCCATTAAAATGCACGCCCTTGGCAAACAACTATCTGTAAAATCTAGACCGGCATTATATTCCGATAAATTTACCTCAAAGATAAAATTAACACATCTTTAACTTAATGTTAAGTATAATAAGGAATGTTTTTATTAAGGAACCTTCCTCAAATCCTTAATAAACAACCAATACACTTTAAACACATAATATCAATACTTCCTATGAATATGTAATGGCTAAGCTATAGTGGAGGTGACAGAAACAAATAAATATATCACATTTAAATATAATTAACAGCAATTTAATTATGATAATAAGTTTTTTAATAAACATCCTGATTTTTAGCGAATTTTCTTAGGAAGGAAAGTTTCAGAGTTTGCACAAAGTCCGTATCAAAGCACTAAATGAGTCTATACATAGAAAAAGCAATATATAGAGTCTATATGTCTTGTAAACACGCACATCTGTCAAACGAAATAATATTTTAAAATCAAAATTATAAAAACCAACCATGAGGAGGACACGAAGCCTATTGAAAACCAGGTTGTTGTGTCGTCCTCGAACCGCCTCCGTGGCCGAGGTCGTTAGGCGTTAGTCTTTACACTGACCTTTGACACCCACGGAGGTCTGGGGTTACGCTCTCAGTTTATAGAAGATTATTGTTAAGATAAATTATCGCCAACTTTAGAATACACTTTGAGCGGAACGGTTGCTACTACCACCCGAGGAGGATCCCGCATGGTTTATCCCTGATGAACGATGACAACGTCTAAACGTGTCTTCCTAAACCCGGTTTGAGTCATCTAAAATTTTAAGGTTGTTATTTTTTGCCACGAAGAAGGTGCTTATTTATGTTTTCCAGGCACTGAATCGAATAAAACTCGACCAAAAAGTGTGGTAAATTACCGAAAACCCTAAGAGACAGTTGGTTAAAGTGAATATTTCGAGTAGAAAGGGAGGTCGTTTTAGATGTTCTGGGGGCTCCAAGCCGAATGAATACGGTCCTGAGTCTGATCGAGCACTTAAGATAGACCTTAAAGTACTTAAGATCTAGGTTCTACCTATCTACCTTAAGGCTTAGGTTCGTTTTTCTTATCTTTTACTTATATTGAATAAATTTATAACTACAAACGTTTTTGGTTTATGCTTAATAACTTAAGCAGATACTCAATTATAAAGCACAACACGTTTCTTATTTTGTCTGTATTTTTAAAAGAAAATGCGCAAATAATCTTTAGAGATAAGCTTACTAGTGCTAATAATAGTACGAACTGCCAATTTAGAGGCATAGTTTTACATTAAAAATAGGATAAATATGCGCATACATTTGAAAAATACAAAAAAAAATAATGACGATTAACTCTTAATAAAAAGTTAATGATGCTTTATAATTGAGTAACTGCTCAAGCTATAAAACGTCTACAAGAAATGGATTGGTAAACCACGGATTCACGCACTCCAAAGGAAATTCGTATGGCATGTGGACGGACCACCGCGCCAAAACTTTTAGCGTTTACTTAGACTTTTAACATTTGGAATATTCGCAGGGTCAACCCAGGCGGAGTGCAATGCAAGGGCCTCACCCTGGAGGAACCCCCTTGTTGATCACGGTAAACTTCTACACCAGGTAATGCCGCCTCCGTGGCCGAGGTCGTTAAGGCGTTAGTCTTTACCTTTGACACCCACGTAGGTCTGGGGTTCGCATCCCAGGTTACGCTCTCAGTTTATAGAAGATTATTGTGTAGATAAATTATCGCCAACTTTAGAATACACTTTGAGCGGAACGGTTGCTACTACCACCCGAGGAGGTTCCCGCAGGGGTTATCCCTGATGAGCCGCAAGGCTCTAAAAGGGCATTATTATTATTATTATTATTTTTAGACTTTTAACGAACATTGACACTCACTAAAACGGCGGTGTTATAATTTTGCGACACCTATTACTTATCCTCATTTATACCGTAGGTATATAAGAAAATTATTGATTTTGCAAAAAAACTTAAACCAGTTAACCGGAATCATCCCTTTTAGGTGTTTTTAAGGCATCCCAAGTTTGTTTTCACAAAGTTGACAGTCTGTATGTGTGTGTGTTATCAACGTAGCTCTCAAATAAATAATTACACCAAGTTTCATTTCAATACATCCATGACACAGTAGTAGTAGTAGTAAAGGTGGAGAAGATCTTGACAATTATGTCTCTGAGACGCTTTTTGCCAGCCCCATCCATGACACAAGTACATCCATGATTTTTGTTTCATCATAAATGTTAAGCAGCATCTAGCGTTGTCAGTGCCTGGATAGATGACCTTTTGGAATGAAACTGATGTATTTTCTATCTACGAACGAGCAAAGCGAGTCTGAAGACTTGTTGCAGTATAAATTTAACAACTTTTATATTCTGAGGTCGAGCGAAGCGAGACCGAAGTAGAAGGATGAGCGTAGCGAATTCAATATGATGAGGAAATGTTTCGAAGTACCCCGTACCCGATTTATTTTACTAATTAATCTAAGTGTCTAATTTATCTTTCAAGGATGTAGAGAATGACTACCTTCAAGAAGGTTAAATATACCTACCTTTTAAAAAGTAAATTTACTCTATCGCTACCCAACCTTTATAGCCAACTGCATGATTTGAGTCAACTGAATTATAACTTATTTTTTAAGACAAGTAACTTATATCATTTGATACTACCGAGTTTTGCAAAACATGAATAGTTGACACAATATAATAACACACATTATATTGTGTCAACTGTTCATGTTTTGCAAAACTCGGTAGTATCAAATGATATATGTTTTGCTTGCCATGCATGATGGCGGTAAGAGAGCACCGCTCGTCTCTAGTAAGTACTTCACATTATATTCTTCGGAATTAATTGAAGGTCAGAGTGAGTTCAGGCTCTGTCGGCGCCCTGATGAGTTAGACGTAACGAAACAGAGTGGGACATGACATTATGTCGAGCCATCAATGATGACGAATGTCGAATGATGGAACAGTTCCCAGATGTAGCATTGCATTTTGCTTGCTACATTTCCTAGGTGTCTCTCGCACAATTATATTGTGTCAAGTAACTTATATTTAACGACGTACTTAAATTGTAAAGGAAACAGTTCAAAAGTGATTTTCATTAACCGATTGTGCCGTTTTTCAGTAAATCACAGAAAAACAAGGAAAAACTGTTCTCTTTATTCGCACATAAGCAATCGTAACACACACACTTGCATAAATTAAATAAAAAAATCAAACTTTCTGTTTCAAAATTTAACTTGCTTTTTACCCTCTCTTTTTATTTTAATCAAGTCCTTTTCAGATATGAGTTTTTAAAGTATTTACTTAGTCTAAGTTGTCTGCTAAGTTAGTCTCTTTACACAACGCCGGTTTTTTATTTTCTGCCTCCGTAGATAAAGATATTTCATCATTGCCATTTTGTTGTTACTTGTTTGTTCTCCCCTTCCCATCGAACTCTTTTCGTATATATCAGGTAGAACAAAAGAACAGTGTTGTAATAAAGAAAAGAGCTGCTATACTTTCTCTCTTCTTTATTTTCTCTCGTCTTTAATTTCTTATTCTTAAAGAAGATATTACTTTTTATTTTTTATCTTTCACACTAGGATTTACTCCTTCGTTTTATTTGAGTTATCTAACCTCAAGTTGTTTATAATTGATGCTTTCCTGTATTTATGTCAACTAAAAGTACAGAGGTTTCATCGTTATTTTTGCGCCTTCCTTACCATCTTGTCAAATAAGACATAATAGACAACGACAAATAAATAATTAATAAACAACTATCTAAAAACAATAATTTAAAATTGTCCATCAATAATAAAATATAGAAGAGAAATCTTAAATTATTAAGGACAAATCATAAGTTACGAACTGATTAACTCAAGACAAATTTCTTTTCCAATAAAATTTGTGAAAATGAAGTAAGTTCGTAAAAGATTTATCACCTCAATGCATATTAATATACACTTAAATATACCCATGAAACGCATAATTAAGTTTGAATAAAACTTATAGCCAAAGAGAATCGCATAAATCTATATGAATGAGACCTACGCACTACCTATGGGAAGCACATAATAAAGATTGAGCGAGACATACCCATGGATAAAAATTACATTAGTATAAATAAGTGAGACCTATATATTGCCTATGAAAAACACATATTTAATTTACTATAACACTATACTAACGGATACAACAAAAACTCACTGTATTGAAATAAAACTACAACAAAAGCTGTAAATAAACTCACTGTATAGAAATTGAACTGCAACAAAAGCCGTAAATAAACTCGCTGTATTGAAATGAAACTACAACAAAAGCCGTAAATAAACTCACTGTATTGAAATTGAACTGCAACAAAACGTAAATAAACTCACTGTATTGAAATAAAACTACAACAAAAGTTGTAAATAAACTCACTGTATTGAAATTGAACTGCAACAAAAGCCGTAAATAAACTACAACTAAATGTGTATTGAAATTGAACTGCAACAAAAGCCGTAAATAAACTCACTGTATTGAAATGAAACTACACAAAAGCTGTAAATAAACTCACTGTATTGAATGAAATTACAACAAAGCCGTAAATAAACATAAATGAAACTACCTCACAAGCCGTAAATAAACTCACAAGCCGTAAATAAACACAAGCCGTAAATAAACTCACTATATTGAAAAAACTACACAAAACCGTAAATAAACTCACTATATTGAAATGAAACAACAAAGCCGTAAATAAACTCGCTGTATTGAAATGAAACTACAACAAAAGCCGTAAATAAACTCACTGTATTGAAATGAAACTACAACAAAAGCCGAAAATAAACTCACTATATTGAAATGAAACTACAACAAAAGCCGTAAATAAACTCGCTGTATTGAAATGAAACTACAACAAAAGCCGTAAATAAACTCACTGTATTGAAATGAAACTACAACAAAAGCCGAAAATAATTAATTATTTAATTATTTACAGTTATTAAGTAATTAATTTTATTAAGTAATTAATTCATACTTCCCGAACAAACTTAAAGCAACACTTAGTTGATAAATTTATAAGATACAACAATATTCCTCATTAAAAAGTAAACAAATAATTTTTAAAAATAAAAAAAATACGATATCAAATAAAAACAAATAATAAAAAAATTCAAAACATAACCTGACTTTCAGTGTTGCCAAAGTAGGGATTTTTTTTATTAAAAAAAGAGGGTAGAAAGCATTGAAATTTAGGCGGGCTGTCAATTTATTTTAGCCGTGTGTCGTATTATAATTACAAATTATGCTAAGTTTCTAAGCATAAACACACTGGGAGAGCTATGATGACAACAGACAGTCACACACACACACACATATGGACAGCCAACTATGTAAAACCCAGTGATAGTAATAGTAGTGATAATAATATGGGGGGAGTGGTAGTGTAACTACCAGGCAAGAAGGCCACGTTGTTGGGCCCTTTTGCCAGCTCCCTAAGATAGTGTTTCTACTCCTTTAATTTCCAGCGTAGGTATATTTCATCTAATTTAGACAGAAGAGCCGTGAATTTTATGGTTCCTCTCATGCTTTTCAAGCAATCATACATATTTTCACTGACTCTTATAGTCTAGTGAAAACTGGGAACAACACGTGCTGTCACTATTAAACCAAACCTCCACACACTTTAAACTACAAGGCAGAAACAGTATAGTATTATAATGAATCTACAATGAGGGTCCTAAATTTTGCCTATACCCAGTTTTTATTTAGGGTAAGGGATCTTTAACGAGTACCTGACAACGCACAGGCTCGAGACCACCGGCTTTACGCCCCTTCTGAAGGACGTGGTACGCAGAATTTGTATTCCTCTCGTAAAAATCCTAGAGGCCCGTGCTGGTATTGAACCTATGACAAAAGTCCAGTCATTCTGTGTATTAGCCGCGCACCTTAACCACTACACCACGGGTGACTCTTTGTAAAAACCCATTTAGGGGGGTTTTAAATTATGGGAACAGATTATTCTGGTGAAATTCTGGTTCCTCATATTTAGTGCAAACACAATAAATTTTCTACTTACCTATTGCATTAATTAGAAAAAAGAAAAACTCACAATGAAGTCTGAATTAGACTTGAGGATAATCTGAAAAATACCTGAGGATAATTTTATAAATAAGAATGTCTAAGACTTACATATTACCCATGGAAAAACACATAAATAAGTCTGGATTATGCTTAAAAAAACCAGTAAATGGACTTTTTAAGTCCCTTTTAAATAAATACTAGGGCGTATAATGTAAAAGTTTAGTTACATTTAAATGTAAAAATTTTATACACAACATAAAATTTTCAAAGTAATAAAAGTACTATTAAGACCTGAAATACTTCCTTCATTTGAAAAACTACATTCAGTGTTGCTTTTTATGACTTTTTTTTTATAAAAAAGCAGGGCATTTTACCTTTTTTGCGAAGGGATAAATTGTCTAGAGTTGAATGAGGCAGTAATGAAGGGAAAGTTGCTCTTTTCTAAGCTCCGGGTCAAAACATTAAGGGGGGCACTAAAAATTAAGGGAAAATTGGATCTAAAACTTGGATTAAAAAGCTAACAAATTAAGGTGAGGAAATCAAACGAGAATAAAAAGTTTTTTCTAAGGGCAGGAAAATGTTTCGAGTTATGTACGAGTGCGAGCAAGGGCAGTCATTTGAGGTTTAAAACCAGGAGTTAGAGACTGTTCTTTTGGATTTTCATTAGACTGCCAGACATACTACAGATATACTATTTTCTCTACTATCTTTTTTATATTTTCACATTATCTCCAACAACTAAACCCAAAAAAAAGGTTTTGAAGCCGAGAGGGATACCCTTTATGCCATAGATCCCCGTCCAAAAGGATCTAAAGTATGTTAATTATTAATATATAGTGTCCACTATATATGGCCACTATATATGGTCCACTAACTATGGCATAGTATTCAAACATGTATACTCAACTTGACCAACGCGACTCAATTATAACAAACATAAAACAACATTTACTGGCAAGCCAACTTTTAGACACATAAAAAATAATATTCTATAGTTAATTAAATTATCTGTAACAAATATATATCTAACAAAATTGGTTGGAATTATATATTAATTATTTTCATCAAATTACGCGTATATGTATAATATATATTATATATATATATATATATATATATATATATATATATATATATATATATATATATCTACTTAAAATACGTTCTATATATTATTGAATCATTAATTAATATAAAAATACTTAAAATTACGTAACAACATTGACTCTCTACAATACGATGTTGATCATTTTATTTATCTTTAGTGGAGTGTTTTCGTGTCAAATAATTACTTGTGTATTTATTAAGCATGTAAATACAAGTAATTCTAGCGCGGTGGTCATAAAGCAGGAGAATTTGAAATAAGAGCTATCTTGCACATTACTTACTTTATAAGTTTACGGTAAATACTTGATTACCTGAGCAGTACCGTCACTATTTGATATTTAATTTTTTTTTAAATTTCAAAGAAATTTTTTTTTTCGTAATTATCCCATAAATTATACATGCACAGCATTACTCGCAATCATTTGAAGCTCAGCACATTTCCTTTAAAAAAAGGGAGTAATTTAACTTTTTTATAAATTAAAAACAATGACTTTAATTCTATAATTTCATAAGCTATAAAATTAAGCTATGGCCATTTCACCCAACACTGTGGGCATCATCAGGCTAATAAACTAAACACTTCAAGAATTAAAGTCATTGTTTTTAATTTATAAAAAATGTGTGAATTCTATAAACTTAAAAGTGAGACTAAGGATAAATTACTTAAGTAATTAAACAACTAATTGTGAGGCTATTGCTCAGGATATATACAGCGTAAACTTGAGCACGCGAATTAAAGAAAATTTACCGGCCTTGAGGACCTCTGCCCCAGAATTATTTTAAATTTACACACACTAACTGTAAATATGACGATTAAATACTATGGCCGTTACCAAAATTAGACCCTGGGAACTCTGGTTGTGAGTGGTCTAATTGACTCAGGGTCGGAGTCAATAAGAAGTTTTATTCGATTCAGCAGTGCCAAAAAAACATGGAAATCAACGCCTTACTATAAGGTGCACAAAAATACCAAATTTCATTTTATTATCAGTATTAGTTCCGGTTGTCATTGAATGACATGTATATGTTAAACAAAACATTATGTCATTGATTAACAAAAATATACCAAACATGACATTATAACATTGATTGACACGCACGCACACACACACACACACACACACACACACACACATATATATATATATATATATATATATATATATATATATATATATATATATATATATATATATATATATATATATATATATATATATATATATATATATATATATATATATATATATAATATATATATATATATATATATATATATATATATATATATATATATATATATATGGCTAAACAAAACATTAAAACATTATGGCATTCATTGACATATAAGACAACAACCATGTGGCCGCGAGGCGGCCCCCAGTGTCTCGGCGTAGCGGAGGTCGCGGAGCAGCAAAGAGGCTGATAGCCTCTTGTTTTTTAAGAGACGGAGTATAAAGAATATAATAAATAAATATTCTGCTTTCTTTAAATGTATTTTTTTAATAAGAAAAAATCTAAAATAAAACCTTTTTTTGAATAAAAAACATGATAAACAATTTTTTTCTTTGTTTAAGAATGCACCATGTTTAGGAAAGACTGGGAGAAAGAATTTTCAGCTAAAGGAATGTTGTGTTTTATGCTGGGTGAATATTTTTCAGACAATGTTGTGAAGGGAAGGGGGTGATGTGTAAAACAACCATAGCTTGTCACTGGTACACTAGTCTCGCCGGTGAATTCTCTTGCACAAATACGCTTTTGAGAACTATATTACAGAATACATAGCTAAACGTGGATGTCATTTGATTAAGAAATGAATCGGGTAAGTTTATCATTTATTAAAGAAATTGTAAAAAGCCTCCTCACAAATAAACTATTAAAGCATAACCTCACTAAACCTAATCAAGTCTTCGTGAAGCCTGACTAAGGATAAATGTCTCTGCCCCCATGATTTAGATCTAGACCCAGCTCTAAGAGCTTCGAACAGTTAAAGATTATAGACCAAGGGTGTTTTGTTAATAAAAAGTGTAATGGCAGGAACCGGTCTCAATTCTTCGTAAATACCTTCCTGATCAAGGATCTACAATTCTGCCGACTTGTATCGGATGGGTGTCCCAGGCAGAACGCACTTTACAGGTCATATTTACCATCCAAGTTAACAAACAGTGTAATGGCTGGAACCGGTCTCAATTTTTCGTAAATACCTTCCTGAACAAGGATCTGCATAATTGGTACGTTACTACGCTGTGGATTACTCATAACATCAAACTACAAATTCCGTCTTTTCCACAAGAATATCTATATTTAAATAGCAGAGCCGGCTTTCGGCTTTCACCATCAACTGTGCCTAACATAGCAAAATAAAAAACAAAGTTAAAATCATAATAAAAGTTAAGAGATTAAAAAATAAAGGTACAAGAAATGTTAAAATTTAAATACAAAAAGATAGAAAAATTTTTTAATTGTTTTGTCTATCTTTTTGTATTTAAATTTTAACATTTCTTGTACCTTTATTTTTTAATCTCTTAACTTTTATTATGATTTTAACTTTGTTTTTTATTTTGCTATGTTAGGCACAGTTGATGGTGAAAGCCGAAAGCCGGCTCTGCTATTTAAATATAGATATTCTTGTGGAAAAGACGGAATTTGTAGTTTGAAGGATCTGCAATTCTGCCGACTCGTATCGGATGGGTGTCCCAGGCAGAACCTTTGACCCCTAAAGTGCGTTTAGTCGGCAGAATTGCATGTTTAGGAAGGTATTTACGAAAAATTGAGACCGGTTCCAGCCATTACACTTTTTATTAACAAAACAACCCTGGGCTCTTGGTCTATTTTAAGCCCAAAATTTCTCTCGACACAAAGTCTGAGCCTTTGCTATAATTCCAATATTTAAAAATCTGACGAGATGATTGAGAAGAATTGAATTGAGTATGGAGGTCACTATTATGAATAAGCTAACGAAATATCTCTCCTATAAAGAAATATTAAGATGTGGCGACAGATAACCAGTACAGGTCATTGTGAAGTCTAAACTAAAGGGTGAGCGGTGTTTGAGGACATCTCTCCTTGATATTTCTTTTATCCTAGTCAGATTACGTAAGAGAAACGTGTCCTCAAAGAAGTCACGGGAAAATTCACTAAATACATATCAAATGCCCATGAAAAATAATAATGAAACAAAAAATAATACAATCAATACACCAGGCACTTTTTCTGAGCAGGCCTAAGGTCCCTGTTTTGTCTTTTATTTAGTTGAATTAGCTTATTTTAATTACGATCCTGTAAAATTTACAACTGAGGGAAGGGATCCAATCCATATAAGGAATAAAAGCAATGGCTAGATTTCTTTTAGCGAATGTGTGACGTCATTAACCCACAATTACGACCCGACAAACATTTCAAAAAATCACAAATCATCATTTAGTGTTCCCATTGAGCTGCAATTGTTTACCCACATACACTACATTAAATGGTTTACAAACATACCAAGTGTCATTGTATTATCAGTCTTAGTTTTAATTTTATTGTTTGACATATATATGTCAAGCAAAACATGTCAATTAAATGACATAATGTAAACAAATCACGTATTTTGCCTAATAAATTTGAAAATTCGCTTTTATCGTGGTAGGTACGCNTTCTTGTGGTAAACTGACGGAATTTGTAGTTTGAAGGAATCTTGCAATTCTGCCGGGACTCGTATCGGAATGGGTGTCCCCAGGCAGAACTTTGACCCTAAAAGTGCGTTTATCGGTCAGAATTGGCATGTTAGGAAGGTATTTAAATCAAAAAAATTGTAGACCCCGTGGTTTTTTTTTTTTCCCCCCCAGCCCCCCCATTGACAACTTTTTATTAAACAAAACAAACCCTGGGCTCTTCGGTCTATTTTAAGCCTCAACATTTCCTCTCGACTACAAAGTCTGAAGCCTTTGCTATAATTCCAATATTAAATAATCTGACGAGATGATTGAGAAGAATTGAAATTGAGTACTGGAGGTCACTATTATGAAATCAAGCTAACGAATACTCTGCCTAATAAAGAATTATTAAGATGTGGCCGACAGAAACACAGTACAGGGTCATTGTGAAGTCTGAAACTAAAGCGGGAGCCGTGGTTTTGGAGGACAATCTCGTCCTTTGATATTTCTTTTAATTCCTAGTCAAGATACGTAAGAGCAAACGTGTGTCCTTCATAAGAAGTCACGGGAAATTCACTTAAATACTAACAAAATGCTCCATGAAAATAATAATGAAACAAAAAAATAATACAATCAATACACCAGGCATTTTTCTGAGCAGGCCTAAGGTTCCCTGGTTTGTCTTTATTTAGTTGAATTAGCTTATTTTAATTACGATCCTGTAAAATACAACTGAGGTGAAGGATCGTAATCCATATAAGAATAAAAGCAAGGCTAGATTTCTTTTAGCGAATGTGTGACGCATTAACCCATCAATTACACCCACAACAACATTTCAAAAATCAACAAATCATCATTTGTGTTACCCATTGAGCTGCAATTGTTTATCATCCACATACCACTACACTTAAAAAATGGGTTTACAAACAATACCAAAAGTGTCATTGTATTTATCAAGTCTTATGTTTAACTTTTATGTTTGGACATTATCATATGTCAAGCAAAATCATGTCAAGTTCAATGATCATAATGTAACAAATCAACGTATTTTGCCTAATAAATTTTGAAATTCGCTTTATCGTGGTAAGTACGCCACTTATATATAAATCAGGTTAATAGAGCGAACTGAGAAGACAAACAACCACGTGGTCACGAAGCGGCCCCAGCGCCGAGACTGCAGAGCAAGGCCGAAGGCCTCTGTTTTTATATTAATACGTTCCTCACAGTGTATTAACAATAGAAGATGGTCTTGATGTTATTCAACTTATTTCCTATAAATTAATTCGCATGGATTTATTAGTCATATTAAATGGAAAATCGTCGTCAGTTTCATTATGGCGAATCACAATCCAATCAACCACTTTAATGGCCCTTTACTAACCATAAAATATCTAATCCATACTAATCATTTATTTCCTATATGAACGCAAACCATTGATATAAGAATGACATTTCCAAGTTTAAATCATATCTTTTGTAACTTAGCTTTATTTATGACAAAAGGTTATAAATAATAGCCTTCTTAAATTTCAATATATGATATTAATATATTATAAATATTTAGTAAATTAGTCTCGCATTTATTATTGGCAATTTTTATGAATCAATGATGTTATTATTAATAAACTTTATGGAATTTATTAATAAACGCTATTAATGTTCTCTTTATCATAATTACATCCAATTGCTTAAAATAACCATTATTTAATTATTCAACTTAATATCTCTCAAATACTAAATTATAATTGGAAAGAAAACAAGGGAATCAGACAAATAAATAAAATATACCATATTTAAAGAATCAGCTACCGTCAATACTTTTTTGTTTGATACAATATCCCTAGACCCGGTTTCGGCTTCATGTTATCTATTAGTAGGTCAGGGCAAACTCGAGGCTCTCAACTAATATAAGTTATGTCAGTGAATAACTTCTATGTGCAACGAGAACGACGATGCCCACTGAAGTATCATTTCAGAGGTAACCTTCAGCCCAGGCTGAGGGTACTACAGAGGTGGCGTTTTTTTGTTAAGACTAGTTTAGACTAGTTATTCAGCGATATAAACTTTATTAGCTGAAGAGCTCAAATATGCCGCAGCCTGGGTGACTGATAGCTTTAACGCCAAAATTGTCCAGTGGGGTATTGCAATCCAACAACAGTAAAAACGGCAGCTCCCCTTCTTTAATTGTTATAGTCAGTATTTTCTCATTCTAAGTTGTATCCAATTTATCAAAAAAAATTTAACATTGCCGTCTTTAAAAAAGAAAAAAACTGATATTCTTCGTCATATTCAGAGAAAATTTAAAAGTATTCAATTCTATATCACTTCATTTTTCTAAAATAATATATTGATATGTTAATAAATTATATAGGTATAATTAAAAATAAATAAATATATTAAATTAATAAGTACCTTAGGTAGTAATAACATATAGCAATAAGTATTTTCATAATTTTACATTCAGAATAAAATTCTATAAAGTAAACAATAAGTCATATTTAAATAAAAATGGAAAGTTAATAATTTAATTTGAAAACAGATTTAACAATTACATTATTAAAAGTATTATTAAAATTAATATAATTAATCAAACATTTATTTGTAATTAAAGCATGCAAGTTATGTTTTACTATATTAAGAAGTATTCTAAATTTTATCAGGAGTATTTGACACTTGTCAATCTCATAAGAGGCACCACGGCGTAATGCCGAATTGCACATAAGGAAAATTTATAAAATTAGTATGTAAGTTATAATAGAAATAATGTATATTTGTAATAATTTATTATTGTCATTAATTAATTGTGTGATGTGCAATAAATGGTTATTTATTTATTTTTAATATACCATAGGACACAGTAATTATCAGTTGACAGCGTAGGAAAATGGTGTTTAGGAACCAATGATGTTTGTTTGTTGATCAATTGAGGGCGTGGTTAAACACCCAAGACTAACCTCATTGGCTCCCTCGCATTATTTTCCCACGCTTTCAACTGATTATAACCGTGTGTTATCAAAATATAAATTTTAAGAAATTTTACAAAATGTTCATACATTTCATTAGATAGATTTATAAATTCCAAACATTAACAGTTTAACTTTGCTATGAAAATTCGCTAGGTTCTCAGCTGCATAGCTTTTAATACGTCTTTGTATATGTGAGACATGTATACTTGGTAATATAAAGAACCCCCTCGAGTCAAGCTAGTAGAAGTCCCCGCAGACACCGTCTTAGTACAAGAATGAACCACCCTCGTCCTCCTCTGGCAATACAACATTCCCAAACTGACGGTATAGCTCAGCAAAAGCCTCGGTTTTACATATGTTTTACATAGAACTACCAAATGTATGAAATATTTAACAGTTTCCTTACACTTTTTTTATTTATTTATTGCAATACTTGATTTTAGAAGATATATTTGTTTTGTGGTACGAGAGTAGCATTTGTTTGATAGACTGCTAAGATTAGATCAATATTTTAGAAGATATATCTGTTTTGTGGTATGAGGTTAGCATTTGTTTGATAGACTTCTAAGATTAGATCAATATTTTAAAAGATATATCTGTTTTGTGGTATGAGAGTAGCATTTGTTTGACAGACTACTAAGATTAGAACAACATTTCAGAAGGTATATCTGTTTTGTGGAATGAGAGTAGCATTTGTTTGATAGACTTCTAAGATTAGATTAATATTTTGTTTGATAGACATCAAGATGATGTCTATGAATTGTTTGATAGATCACATCTGTTTTGTTTGATAGACTTCTAAGATTAGATTAATATTTTAGAAGATATATCTGTTTGTGGTATGAGAGTAGCATTTGTTTGATAGACTACTAAGATTAGAACAACATTTTAGAAGGTATATCTGTTTTGTGGAATGAGAGTAGCAATTGTTTGATAGACTTCTAAGATTAGAACATTTTTTTAGAAGATATATCTGTTTGTGGTATGAGAGTAGCATTTGTTTGATGGACTACTAAGAATAGAACAACATTTTAGAAACCTAAGTTGTAAATAAATACTGAAATGTGTTATTTACTGAAAATTATGTTACTTTTTGAAAGCAAGTATCTTAAAATATTATTAACACAGGTGTTTATCATCTCATTTTTGATTATCGAAAGTATTTTCACGTCTCTATAGTTATCGGGGACCAGGGTTATGTTTAATCCTGCTAGGTAGCTGATATCTTTTCGAAAACTTAAATGTCACGGCACAATAGCGTTCTGGATATTCATAAGGTAGACTTTATATCAAGTAATATTCAGATCCAAAACAAGAAGCCTTTGGCCTCTAGGCCGTATCGCGGCATTGGCCCTGGAGGGCCACATTACGGCCCCCGCACCTTCCTGGGGCCACTTCGCGGCCACATAGTTGTTATCTTATATTAGTTTGTTATATTACTTGTTTATATAAGTGGCATTCTGCCAAGATTTTTTAAAGCGAATTTTCAAATGTGTTTGTTAAAAAATATGATTCGTTTACATTATGTTATATACGTCAATCAATAAAATCAGAACTAATACTAATAATAAAATTTTACTTCATACATTTGTTAACCAAACATGTGTATAACATTCCAGCCAAACAAGTTCAAAGGTTTGCTAAACCATATGGGAGTGTTTGTTAGTTTTCATTGGTCAACTGTCATTTTTGTTTAGTCAATGCAATTTATACTAACTGACTTATTATCTGTAATAATGCAAAACGTCTAGATTGCATTAAATTTATTTGGACCAACTTTGATATAATAAATTTTATTTATATTTGTACCTAAAACTAAAATAGAATCCAGATTCATTCTGCTAAGACCATGATCGGCATTTCTCAAAAGTAATGCGTATTAGCAGTACTGGTAATAATTGTATTACGATTTAAAAGAAATAGGCCTCGTTTATCGAATTATTTTACCTTATCCTTTACTGTCCACCCAACTATCCGAATTTACACAAATCAAATTCGTTGGAAAAATAGAAAAGCAGTTAAAAGGATAAGTAAAAGCCACGGATTTTCTCGAAGAAGAGAAAGAATTGTGTCGGTTATTATTACCATTCAAGTGGAATATTCTACGTTATAACGACCTGAAGAAATTTCATCTCATTTCAAACGATAACGAGCTTAGTCTCGGAAAATATGTAAAGAAAATCTACTTTTTCGTTAAAAAGAAAAAAAAAATGAAAATGATATTTTTTTTCTTCCACAAAGGTGTTAAAATAGCTAAATCAAGCCCGGGCTTGAAAGGCACTAGAAATGAGATGAGACCCTTTTCCTTTCGTTTATTTTACTTCCCCTTTAACTGTTTAAGGTGTTATTTAAAAAAAAAAAAATAATTATCGTATTTTAAAAACTCTCGAATAATGAGTTAAATTTACATTTTGAAGCGATGTTTAATATTAATGTGATAGAAATGCGTTTTAGACATCTCGCTTCAACACTTCGAACGTTTACGATTCGATTCGCAGGAAGCCAAAATGTGCTCATGGCTCTACGAGCCTACAAGATTAATACTAAATAATTAAGATGGGTAAATAACAATTTAGGGGTTTTTATGAGTATTTAGTGATATTGATGAGAGTATCTAGTTAAAGATTTAAAATAATGCAAAAGCTTGTATATTTAAATATAATAAAAGTTGTATTTGTTACAATTTTCTCCCTTCTAGAGAAAAATCTTGAACGTACCACGGGAGAAAACAGTCATTACACCCCTCTTTAATTTCATCCCAAATACATATAATCCCTTCCTAAGCTTAGTGTATAGCTTTGACAACAATTTGCTTTTTAATTCTGTGTATATTCCCGGCTTTAAGGCTCCACCTCGAGAGTGAACTAATAGTTTCCTCGGCTCCGCCTCAAGAACCATCCCTATAAACCCCTCATCTAAGCCTCTGGGTTTAAACATAATGATTTCCTCGGCTTACGCCTCAGGACCCAACAAAAAACCGGGGCGTAATGACTCTGTTTCCTCCCTTGGTACGTAAATAACTATACCCTTATACCTACGATAGTAGGAAAAGTGAGGAAAAGTAAAAAATTGATCCTTAAAGCCGGGAAAATACACAGAATTAAAAAGCAAATTGTTGTCAAAACTATACACTTCAACAGAAATAGGCCTCCGTTTTCAAATTATTTTAACTTATTATCCGTTACCCAAATATCCGAATTTACACAAATCAAATTCGTTGAAAAAACAGAAAAGCAGTTAAAAGGATTTGGCTTTAGGAAGGGATGATATGTATTTTACCATACGTCTATCATTTGGTTTTGGCACTTGACTTAGAACGGTATTTGTATTTTGAGGATAGTCTATTTGCATTTGAGACTTATCTTAGCGTGGTCTTTGACATCTTCCATTTTTCGCAAAAGATCTTATAACGCGGTCATTTTATTTTAAAACAATAAGAAATATGTTACAAAGGAACGGCGAGTCTTCGGGAAGATAATACACGATGACATTTTTGTAAGGTCACAACAAGTAGACCTGCTAAATGCCAGTTTAAGTTCATATCTAAACAATAATAGGGAAAATATCAGCTAAAATCTTCTCCTATTGAAGCGGGCCATTACGCCTTTTGGTTAAAATTATAGCGGTAATAAGAGTTGTTTCTTCACCAGTAATAGCAAAAATAAAAACAAACAATTATGCAACTAAAATACTCTGTCAGACAGTATTTACAAAAAATGTTTAATTTTTAACGTAACATCAAATATATATATACAGGGTGTTTCATATAAAGTGTCACCAGAAAAGGAGGTGATAGTACTCCATCAAAGTGAACAAAAAATGTCCTCTAATATAAACCCGATCTCCAACCGTTTTCCCACAACGTCAAATTTAATATTTTTAAAAATATTTGACCATCACATTATAAATTGTTAATAGGGTTTTAACTGTTCAAGCTAGAAAGGCGAAATTGGTCCCATTAGAAAGCTGAGTAAATTTCCTAAAGGACAACTACTAACTATGTCAATATTTAGAACAAAATGCCCAAAATTTGCAATGAAACATGATTTTTTGAAAAATGAATTTATGGAATTTTTATAGTAGGGCATAGAGGAAGTAAGAGATGAGCAAAAGTTCAGCCAAGAACGGAAAAACTTCTCTATGATTGCCCTTTAAGAAAATTTAAATATTTTTATACATTTAATAATCAAAATTTTAAGCCATTCTTCCTGGAAGTTGGAAAACTGATATTTTTTTGGCATTTTTGCATATGTCTACAATGTTAATTACATGGGTAATTAAAAATAATTAAAAATCTCTAAAGCAAGAGAAAAGAGTGGTTTTAGAGAAAAATGTGTAAGAATAAAATAGGTTTATTTTACCTTTTAGAGCAGTGGTTCCCAACCAGGGGTCCTGGGACCCCTTGGGGGTCCCCAAATGAGTTTTTAGGGGTCCCGGTAAGCAATTTCAAACTATATTGTAAAAAAAAAATAGATTTTTCTTTCTTATGTGTGCGTACTTCAAAATAATTAAATTATTATTATATATGAATTATTTATATTCTGATTAGAGTTTAGAATTTTTCATTAATACTATCCGTTTCCTATAAGTATAAGTTATAAGATTATATTAAAAAATTGAGAAGAAATAGTAAATGTTTGTTTAATAAACGTTAGTATTCTTTATTCGTCTTTTGATTTACCTTGCCTTTATATATTGAAATAATAAAATTTAAAAAAAAAAAAAAAAAAAATATAATATATATATATATATATAATAGTTATATTATATATAATAGCAAGGGGTCCCAAGTAGTTCAAAATATGTTAGGTCCCAAGTATGAAAAAGTTGGGAACCTCTGTTTTAGAGTCAAAAATCGTATTATTAAATTACTTTAGAAAATAAATATTCTGTTAAATAACATATTATTTTACTTGTTATACGACAAAAATGATCAGTTTTTGCAATTTCTAGCAACAATAGCTTACATTTTTTGACTATTGAATATGAAAATATTTAATTTTCTTAAGAGGCAATCATAAGAGATATTTTTCCGATCTTGGCTGAAATTTTTGCTCATCTCTTATTCCTTTAAATGCCCTACTGACAAAAATTCCATAAAATTCATTTTTTTCAAAAATCATTTTCATGGCAAAATTTTGGGCAGTAGTTCTAAAAATTTGACGAGTAGTAGGTTGGTCCTTTAGGGAAAATTTACTCAAAGCTTTCTAATAGGACCAGATTTCGCCTTTCTAGTTGAACAGTTAAAACCTTGATTAACAATATTGTATGAAGTGAGGTCAAATATTTTTTAAAATATTAAAATTTGACCTTGTGGGGAAAACGGTTTGGGAGATCGCAGGGTTTATATTGATAGGACTATTTTTTTTGTTCTTTTGAGGGGAGTGTACTATCAACTCTTTCTGGTGGACACTTTATATGAACACCCTGTTATATATTATATATATATAATATAAATATATTTATATATAAATATATATATATATATATATATATATACTATATACAAATAGGAAAAAACAAAAAGATGACTTATCAGGACACTTTAGCTTTTACAAACCATAACTTAGTCCTTGCTGAATTATTCAATAGTTAGTTGATAAATTACTATTAATTAAATAGTAATTAATCACTATACTAATAAAATAAATAAAAAATACCCAGAACCCCTATACATCTAAAATATTCTATATTAATCTTAACTCGAAAAAATAACTATATTCTAAAATAGTTATTTATGCTCCAAAGAAATAAATAATGATGTTATTTCCCTCAGCAATAAGTTCGTTTCAAAGGCGAAATCCGAGGAACAGTGCATTTGACTCCCGAGGCAAAACCAAAGGACGTAATTTATAATTTTGAGGCAGTAATTATACAACTCTCAAATATATAGATGACGCCACATGATATTTTTAAAACTGTGATAATAAATAACAATAACATGATTGGACTTAGCAAAATAATGCTTATTTTGCAACCTTAAAAAGGACAGAATGAATAAGGCGAAAGATAGATTACTTATCTGAGCACGATAAAGCAATATTACACTATAATCATAGCAGAACAAAAAGGGGAAGACGTTGCTAATAAGCACACCTGCTTAAGCATTTTAAAGCGTCATTGCTTTAATACCTTGTGAAATATTTTATCAGGTATAAAAAAAAGAAAAACCAAGTTAAATCTTAACGTTATTTTTTCCTTAAGACTCACCTTGCAATAAATGAACAGAACGTGAAAATCATAGCAAAAATTTGACTTAAAAATCGTGCACGGGAGACCACGGAACAATAGCTCGTATTCACTCACTTGAATTCGCTTCGCTCGTCCTGAGAATATAAAAATCAACTAATTTTTACTGCTACACGTCTTAGGATTCGCTTCGCACGTTCTCAGACAGTAAATAAATTCATCTTGAAAACACCCAAAACGGATAATTTAGGTGGAATCTCGGCTTCGGATTTATATTGTAAACACAATAATTTTCCTATATACACACAGTAAATAAAGAAAACAATTAATTATTAAGTAATAATAAGCCGTAATAGTAGGCCGTGGTTGAATATCCACGGCCTTCTAGAACATTGGATCACCAACAAACATTTTTTATAACCTTTTTTTTCAAAATTCAGTAATTTGCCGGAGTTTGTGATAAATGAAGCCTATTTCCGTAATCGCAACGCTCTTTTTGGTAATTCTCAGAGTATTTACTTCCAACGATTTATTTTAATCTAACTGGTCATACATAACTACTGTTAGACGTCAATGTTATCTACCTGATTTGTATTATATTTTTGACATGTCATATTTTGTTCAACATTGACGTCTAACAGTAGTTATGTATGTACGCAAGTTAGATTAAAAAATATAATCGTTGAGTGAATGTAAATACTCTTTGAGTATTAACCTCAAAGAGCGTGCAGGATTACGGAATAAAGGCTTCATTTATCACAATCCGGCTACTTACTGAAAATTTAAAAAAAAAGTATAAAAAAGTTTGTTGGTGATCCAATGTTTCTAGAAGGCCGGGAATTCGACTCGCGCACTTATTAGTAAGTAGAAACTAAATAATAAGTTTTTGTTGTTATTATAGAAGCTGTTAAAATTCCCTATCAAGATGTGGGGAGTTATAAAAAATAAAGAGTGTTACAAAAGAGAAATTACTGAAAAGACGAAAAGTAAAAAAGTATCAAATCTCACAGAAAAAATCGGGTACGGGGTCCCTCGGAACTATTTCTCATTACATCGGATTCGCTACGCTCATCCTCCCTGCTTTGAACTCGCTTCCCTCGTCCTTAGAAAGACAGTTTGCCATATTTATACTGCAACATGTCTTTGGATCCACTTCGCTCGTCTTCAGATAGTTACGGGTGTATATCCGTAAATGATACGGATATGCACCCGTATCATTCTCAGCAGGCACTCATACATCACTGACAAAAATCATTCAAGATCCAACAAAAATCATGGATATACTTGTTCTATTGAAACCAGACTTACTGTACTTATTTATTACGTAATAATATACACTTGTACCAAATTTCGGTTAGAGTATGATAAGAGACCCCCGTAAAATCATAAAAAATAAATTTCCCTACAAATTTTTTGCCATACAAAAATAAATAAATTACAATCCATGCTTGGTATCGTAGAAAGGGCTTTGGGGCTTTGATAGTGGCATATATAAGGGGATAATGTAAGAGAATACTTTACATTACAATGTAAGAACAATATTTACATATAAAGGGTGGGTCACACTTATTCATACTATCTACAATTGGGGTTAAGAGTATTTATAGGGACCCACCTTAGATATACAATACATCTATTCCCTTCTTTGGGTTTGGAGAAAGGCTTTGGGGCTTTGAGTAAAGGCATATTGTAAGGGAAATAATGTAGGGAAATAATGTAAGCAATAATCTTACATAGATTAAGACAATGATGATCCAAATATAAAGGGTGGGTCCTTAATCATACCATCTACAAGGGGTAAGAGTAATTATAAGGGACCCACCTAGAAGAAACAATAATCTTTCTCGAGGTTGTAGAAAGGCTTTGGGACTTTGAGTAGGGCATATATAATACTCTCATCTGCTAGTAAATAGTAGCATAGTTAATAGGGTAAGAGACCCAGTCTTCATTAAAAGTAAAACCTTCTAATTTAAAACATTATTGCTTTCAACTCCCTATGCCCCACTAAAAGCACCATAACCTTTCTTCCAACCCAATAAAGGGTATATGATATACTTCGTTTAAAGTAACAACCTTCTTATTTTGATTACATTATTGTCTAATCTTCTATATATGCCCTACTCAAAAGCCCCCAAAGCCTTCTACAAACCCGAGAATAGAATGTATTGTATACTTCCTAGGGTGGGTCCCTATAATACCTTACCCTTTGTTAGATAGTATATTAGAGACCACCCTTTAATATTGGATAATCATGTCTTTACATGTAAATTGTAAGAGAATTCACTACATTAATCTCCCTTATATAGTTCCCTACCAAAGCCCAAGGCCTTTCTAATACCCGAAATGGATTATTTATTATTTTAATGTTTACAATAAGTCCCAAAATGTAAGGGAAATTTAATTGTTTTGATTTTGGGGTGGGTCCTTATCATACTCTAATCCTAAATTTCAATTCAATTGGACTATTTTCAATTTTTTTAAAAAACGTACACAAGTCATTTATTAAAATTAAACTAATGCTGATAACGAGATGAAACTTATCACATATGTTAGTCTTATACATAGTCACATGCGTGCCAAATCTCAATCCTATCCCATCATTTTTCCGTATTTTATTAATTTTCGCTGAGTCATTATTGCGGGTTAATAAAGTCATAAAAAATTATTTCCGAATAGCAGCTAACTACAGGTGGTGAGATCTGATTTTTGTAAAATTCGTTTGAATACTCTCTAGTCATTAATTATCAGTCTGGAGCACGATGATGAAAACACTACACAACAACGTTTCTAAACCATCAGGAGCCTAAAGAAACGCTGAAACGGTATAATTTCCAGTTTCATCCGCGTTCGGATATTTTTGCAAACACAATAACTTTTTCCTATATACATACGGTATAAATGAGAAAAAGTAACGAAACAAATCTCTGGTTGTGAGTCAGGTAAGTGTGCTTCGTTAAAAAGGAGTCGCATACCGCTTCTATCATTGTATGATAGAACTGGTATCATGGAAGTCATCGATTTCCATTGATTTTTGCAAATTGATGACGACATTTTAATGATTTAATGACTACATTAATATCGTATTATAAAATAGAAATTTAAGATTTACACATATCCGGATCATTCTGATCCGAGAAAGCATTCGAAAGTGAATCGATTATACTGCAAGCATTTAGAATGAATGTTAGATTATATCTGCAAGCATGAATTGTGAAAACGGTAAGTTAGAATGAAATGTTTAGATTATACTGCATAGCATTTGAATTTGTTGAAACGGAAGTTAGAATGAATGTTAGTTATACTGCAAAGCATGAAATATTGTTTGAAAACGGAAGTTAGAAAAGTGTTAGATTATTACTGCAAGCATTGAATTGTTGAAACGGAAGTTAGAAATGAATGTTAGATTTTTATACTGCAAAGCATTTTGAATTTGTTGAAACGGAAGTCAGAATGAATGTTAGATATTATTACCTTGCAATGCATGGAATTGTTGATAGAAGTTAGAAATGAAATGTGTAGATTAAATACTGCAGCATTTGAATTATAGATTGGAAGTTTGAATGGAATGTGACATTATACTGCAAGCATGAATTTGGTTTGATATGGAATGTTAGAATGAATGTTTAGATTATATACGGCAAGCATTGAAATTGTGAACGTGAAGTTAAGAATGAGATGTTAGATATATTAGCATGCAATTGTTGAGCATTGAATTGTTGAAACGCAAGTTGTTAGATGATGAATGTTAGATTATACTGTCAAGCATTTGAAAAACGCGAAGTTGTGATGAAACGGAAGGTGAAAGGAAGTTTAGAATGATGTAGCTCTAGAACATGAATGTTGAGATTATATTTTATACTGCAAGCATTTGAATTGTTGAAACGGAAGTTAGAATGAATGTTAGATTATTACTGCAAGCAATTGAATTTGTTGAAACGGAAGCTAGAATGAATGTTAGATTATACTGCAAGCATTGAATTGTTGAAACGGAAGTTAGAATGAATGTTAGATTATACTGCAAGCATTGAATTGTTGAAACGGAAGCTAGAATGAATGTTAGATTATACTGCAAGCATTGGATTGTTGAAACGGAAGTTAGAATGAATGTTAGATTGAAAGACTATAGTGAGTATAAAAAAATTGCTAAGAAAGAAATCTTAGCCAAATACATAGGACGAAATATAGAATTATTAGTTTAAAATAAATATTTCTTGGTTTAGAATAAAATGTTGTCAACAAGAAAAAGACTAATAGTTAAATAGAACTAATTAAAGAAGAGATAAACTTGAGATTTCAGCAGTCAATTTAATCTCTGATTGTAGCGGCCAATCTGTTACAGAAAAATAAGAGTGGGTTTATCCCTTACTCCAATCAGTTTATATTCAAATGAGCCAGAACAGTGTCGATTTAAAGATAATCCCTACCTTAAGTATAAAAAAAAGATCTAAAGAAATTTTTCTTAAAGTTAAAATTTTAATTTAAAATTTTCTTTCAAATTGTAATTTGATTTCGCCAAATGGATTTTTTTAAAAACGGGGGCTTTCTACCTCTGGCTCCGCGGAGGAGAAACAATAGTTCCTTTATACATAAGGCAGTGGGAAGAGTGTAAACAAATCATACCCATACTTATTTTTTTCGCCATAAAGCAGATAACAAATCAGTTTACCTGAAACATAATATATAAAGGAAAATTATTAGACAAAGATATTAAAAAGGATGCAAAGGATAAGAAAATATAATAATAAATAGTAGTAAAAAGTAAAAGTATAAACTTAATTGAATAATAAGAATAGTAAATTAAAAGCAAAATAAAATACGAGTAAATAGTAATAACGCAAACAAATTTTTATCCAAGAATAAAAAATTATGGTAAAAAATAAGAAGAATAAATAATGATAATAAAAATAAATAACAATTATGATAATATCAAAAACGGTTAATAGAGTCATAATAGTTATTTATGCACCAAGGGAGTAAAGAATGCTATTATTTCCCTGAGCAGTTAGTTTGTTCCTAAGGCGTAAGCCGAGGGTACCAAAGTATTTAACTCCAAGGCGAAGCCGAGGAATTTTATGTGTTTATCCCCGAGGCAAAGACGAGAAGTTATGACTATTAACTCCCGGCGAAAGCCGAGGGAGGTAATTGCGAGGGGGAATAGCATTTTACTCCAGAGGTGACATACAAGATTTTATCCTCCAGACGTTGATTTATTTAACATGTGTGAAACGGATTTTGAGCCAATACAATTTTTTTTTTGTCGGCTCCCCCTTATAAATTTTAGGGGTGAAAAGTGCTTCTTTACTCCCTAAAAACTAGTTAATAAACTTAACGTTATACACCGTCTGGAGATAAAGTATTTTTTATGTCACGACTAGACCTAAAGATTGATTTAGTACTAAGTTTATACTCTTTAAAAAACGAATTAGGGGCTATAATGATAACAGACACAAACACACCTTCAGACAGACAACTTGGTAAAAACTCCTCAGTTGGACCCGAAAGGAATAATTTAGGTAAAAATGTTGGGTTCGGTATTTTTAATAAACACATGCCGTATAAACATACACCAGTAAAAATGTATCACAAAATAATTGTAACTTTAAAAAAAATAAAAACTAATCCAAATATTGTATTTGGGAAACATTGCAATGAAGAAACAATCAATCTTACTTCTTACAAAAATAACATCAGTATAAAAACAGGGTCCATAGATAGGACCCTGTGGAGCACACAAACATTTATTTAAATATGTCAAGTTTCCTACACAATATAAAGAGATAAAAAATATAATATGAGGGTCTCTAAGGAAAGCATAGAGGGAAATAATTTCCTCCATACGAGAGGCCAGTGAATGCCTCGAAATCGCTAACCCTTGAAGCACTCCG
>JACMZG010001863.1:62016642-62017900 GCA_018340805.1 Microvelia longipes | reverse complement strand
TAAAAATTAACGAGCATATAACTCAAAGGGCTTTCCTCTACACAAGTTAAGCCTTTTATTTTCCTCCTGTTTTTCCTTAATTAGATACACAGGTAATTAACGGGCCGTTTTTACACCTGAAGTTTTCTACCTTAACACCCAATATTATAAATATAACGGAGAAAAAGGATAAAGTTTAACCGTTGAATAGAGTTGGAATGTTTCGAACAAATTTGTTAAATTTTATTTAAGTAGTAAAATTAATTGTTTACTAAACGTAGGAAATAATATTTATATAATATGTAATAATTAAATTAAACATTATGTTGGATTTGTACCGAATTCAGTACAAGTGTATACCATAACGTATTATAAGGATTCAAATAAAGGTCTATCCACAAATTATAGTTTTAAGCATATAAATGATTAGTTAAAACCGGCTTTTCAACCAAATATAAGGTCATCCTCAGTACCGGTTGAGAAGAAAATTATTTTTTCTTTTTGAGGCTAGTAGTTATTACATTTGAGACAGAATGCAGACAGCGGTTTACTATCATTATATGCTTACAACTTATTTTGTTGAGTCAGACCTTGGTATTTGAATTCCTTATAAGTATGGAATCACACTGGCGCTAACGTCACTCATAACGTATTATATAAGTACACCAAGTTTCATTTCAATACGATAAGTATATCCATGATTTTTGTTGGATCATAAAAGTTAAGTAGATTTGAGAGTGGTCAGTGCTGTATGGATGACCGCTGAGAATAAAACAGAAGCATTTACTATCTGAGAACAAGCAAAGCGGGAGTTCATAAATAAAATAAAAATCTTTATTTGCATAAAATACTAATACAAGTACAATGGCAAATCGTCAAATGTACAAAAATTAGAAGTAACATAAATTACTCAAACATAATTTTATTAGAGAATTACTCATTAATACTACAAAAAGGCTGCTCTGCCAAGGCTTTTTTTACGGCTTTTTTTGAAATGATCTATTGGCAACTCTTGAATTTTTACATCTAAATGATTAAAAAGTTTAACCCCCAATACACTATGACCCACTTCTGACTTCTTAAGTCTATGAGTTGGTATTGTAAGTACATTTTTATTCTTTGTATTATATCTATGATAATCAGTATTGGTTTTAAATTTATTAAAGTTCTTTTTTTAATAAAGAGCACAGAATTAAAAATAAAAAGAACATATTGCATTACATTCAAAGACATATTGCATTATTAATGTGAGGAATTGAATTGGAATTGACAAGCGAAG
>JACMZG010001863.1:61989142-62011642 GCA_018340805.1 Microvelia longipes | reverse complement strand
GTTTTAACTCTTCAGCATGAATACAGCGGGTTTTATGCGTGACACAGATGCAACGAGTTACATAGTCTGATTTCGTACAGTGTTTTAACTCTTTAGCATGAATACAGCGGGATTTATGCGTGACACAGATGCAACGAGTTTCATAGTCTGATTTCATACAGTGTTTAAACTCTTTAGCATGAATACAGCGGGAGTTATGCGTGACACAGATGCAACGCGATTCATAGTCTGATTTCGTACATGTTTTAACTCTTCAGCATGAATACAGCGGGAGCTATGCGTGACACAGATGCAACGCGTTTCATAGTCTGATTCATACAGTGTTTTAACTCTTCAGCATGAATACAGCGGGAGTTATGCGTGACACAGATGCAACGCGATTCATAGTCTGATTTCATACAGTGTTTCAACTCTTCAGCATGAATACAGCGGGATTTATGCGTGACACAGATGCAACACAACAAGTTACATAGTCTGATTTTGTACAGTGTTTTAACTTTTCAGCATGAATACAGCGGGAGCTATGCGTGACACAGATGCAACAAGTTACAAACACTGACAACAATATGAAAGCCACTCAGAACGTCATAAGAGTGGCTAAAACGGATGATTACGGTGAAAACTCGGTTTTGGATTTTTAAGGTGAACTCAATACTTTTCCGATTTGCCTACGGCGGTAGACGAAGAAAGTTAAATACTAATACACTATGAAAGTAAAGAAAAATATTGAAATAGATAAAAAAAGTTTATAAAAATTTACTTCATCTCTTTGTAAGTAAGCAGCACACGTATCTGGCTTTGCAAACTTCAGGTTAAGGAGCATATTGAAGAGTCAGCAAGGGGGTTATTATATAAACTTTCTTACTTTCTAATAGCTTTATATCGCAAGGTTAAAAAGTTAGCTTAGCGGAGCCGGTGCTCTACTACTAGTATGAGTTTCCTAAGTGCCACATTCACTACTCAAGAAAATATCGCAAGGGGGGAAAATTTATCTCGTAGGTACCGCCTGATACAGACAGGGTTTCCTACTGCCTTGCTGAAATATACTATTCAATTTATCTTCACCAGACATTATTTGGTAACTCCCCCCCCCCTCTCCTCTAACATCTGTGAACATCTCTTCAAGCTGTTTTCTTCACTAGTTTTAAACTAAGCATTGGTTTTTCATCAGTAAAAAGAAACTTGACCTTCGCATAATACCAAAATTTCTTATAAAACTCATAAAAAATCTTCATGAACATCTAGTGTCGTAGAAAATCTAAAGAAATAATTCACATCATGTTTATAAATCATGGTATAATCATATGCCAAGAACAATTTCCTGGAGATAAAATACAAATAAACACATTGCATGCATAATAAGTAGAACAAATCTCATCAGTTATATTATAGCTCATAATAAGACTTTTTATCGATTTTTTTGCGGATGACTATAATCCAAGACATTATCAGTACAGATTGATTTTAAGATAAGACGATATTTGATACTATTATTCTTGTGTGTTGTTTCGCAACGAGACTCAAGCAGTGTTCCCTTCGAGGCTATCAAAATGTATTCAAGTATTAGTCGGGCTTATCAAAATATATACATTACATGACTGTAACGTTATGGCCATGAAAATGTATTATTGCTTTCCTTTTGCGGGTCGTAAACTCTGGAGCATACAAAGCTTTACAAACGAGGAGTATAAACAAGTTTCAACGTAGGCATCTTCAGAAAGAGGATGACTCCTGAGAATCGGAAGGTTCGTCTACTTGTGCCTCAGGTGGCGAAACCCCGGCTTACCATACATTTTGGCGGAGTGGCCGATTTCTTGTCTTGCCGATAAAGAAGCAGCGAATGTAGCCACACCCCACTAAACTAAAAGGCAACCCCCCCCCCTTTCCCGCCAGGCACCTATCCCCTATAGATAAGGAGTTTTGGGGCCTTATAATGCTGTTGTGCCTTCATGTGGCGAAGACCAGCTTAGCCCATCTGTTTGGTAAGCCCGGCTTACCAAACCTTTTTAGGGACTGTCCGACTTCTTGTCTTGCCGACAAAGAAGTAGCCTTGCAGTAGCCTCACATCACTAAACTAAGAAGTAACCCCCCCTCCCTCCCAATGGTGTTAAAATAATTATTTTATTCAGGGAACACGACAGTATCCCCATCAAGATTAACATTCATTGGCGTACCATCTTTTATGGGAGCATCTAGAGGCCACTATAAAGCCGTCAATACCCATCTTAACTAGAAGATATTTTTAGCAGTCTCTGACACTCCATGCTGAGTCTAATCATCCTCATGTAATACCCCTATATCCTTTACATGATGGCATTTGCTCTCTTAAAGGGGCTTCAAAAGTGGAGTGAGGGAGGGGAACACATCTCGGCGTTTAACTTATTTTTAAGGTAGACTTAGTTTTTTACACGCATATGTTTTAAATAGCAATTTATAGAAGGTTTATCTGCTCAATGCACCTTGACTTTAATTTTGACAAGGCAAATAAAAAAACATAAATTACGCAGGATACGGACACTTTTACTAAGTTCTGTCAGAACGTCTAGCACACTTTTATTTTTACCATTTTAGAATTATTATCAAAGTTTCCTAGCATAATCATTGGCCACTACCAAAAAACACAAATCGACCCCCTAGATTTTTTACCTAAACCGACACTGAACGTTCGTCATAGCTTTTAAAACAACGACCGAGTTAGTTTTTAGAAAAGCTCAGTGTAACCTATTTAATAAATTGAACCAAGAAAGACAAAAGGCTAGTACGAGCTATAAATCTATAGAATTAATCTAGAGATAAATCAGATATGAATTCTCTTCGAATTTCCCTTCATCAACTATTTCATATTATAAATCTCATCCTAACATTCCTAAACAATAAATCACAACACAAGCACAACCTCCTGTCTCAGTGAGAAACTACAATTATTTATAAGCTAAATGAAATATAAGTTTACAAATAAATAGAACCATTCAATAAATAAACGGTCCATTCAGATAAAACAACTAGGTCTATAGATTTATTTTTGCCCTAATATCCCATCACATACAAACGATAAGCTAAATGATAACACATACGTACCACTTCGTAAGAACATCACAAGAGGTCTTAACAATGACTGAGTCGGATAATTTCAAATTGAAGGAAATCAGAAATATTGATTAGTAATGTTTAGAGCAAACACATTCGTTTTTCTCAATTATTATTATAGTAAATGTTAATGTATTAGCATGTAGTATTTTGTATAACAGAATAAATAAGGAAGAGCAACAAGTTCAAGTAACCGCACTAATAGATACGCATGGGTTTTTGGTCTAACCAAAGAATATATAGATAAAGAAAGATAGTCCTGGAATAAAGAAATATATAGATAAATAAATATGGTCCTGGAATAAAGAAATATATGGATAAAGAAAGATGTTGCTGGAATAAAGAAATATATAGATAAAGAAAGATGGTCCTGAAATAAAGAAATATATAGGTAAAGAAAGATGGTCCTGGAATAAAGAAATATATTGATAAAGAAAGATGGTCCAGGAATAAAGAAATATATAGATAAAGAAAGATGGTCAGGAATAAAGAAATATAGATAAAGAAAGATGGTCCAGGAATAAAGAAATATATAGATAATGAAAGATGATCATGGAATAAAGAAATGTATAGATAAAGAAAGATGATACTGGAATAAAGAAATATATAGATAAAGAAAGATAAAAAGAAATATATAATAAAGAAAGATGGTCCTGGAATAAAGAAATATATAGATAAGAAGATGGTCCAGGCAATAAAGAAATATAAGAAATGAAAGATGATCATGGAATAAAGAAATGTATAGATAAAGAAAGATGGCCCTGGCATATAAGAAATATATAGATAAAAAAGATAGTCCTGGATAAAGAATATATAGATAGAGAAGAGGCCCTGGAATAAAGAAATATATAGATAACAAAAATGGTCCTGAAATAAAGAAATGTATAGATAAAGAAAGATGGGTCCTGGAATAAAGAAATTATAGATAAAGAAAGATGTCCCTGGAATAAAGAGATATATAGATAAAAAAGATAGGTCCTGGAATAAAAAAAAATTATAGATAAAGAAAGCTTGTGCTTGAATAAAGAATATATAGATAAAGAAGATGGTCCTGGAAAAGAATATATAGATAATAATAAAGAAATATATAGAAAGAAGATGGTCCTGGGTAAAGAATATATAGATAAAGAAAGATGTTCCTGGAATAAAGAAATATATAGATAAAAGAAAGATGGTCCTGGAATAAAGAAATATATAGATAAAGAAAGATAATAAAGAAAATATATAGATAAAAAAAGATGTCCTGGAAAAAAAATATATAGATAAAAAAAGATAGTAAAAAAATATATAGATAAAGAAAGCTGTGCTGAATAAAGAAATATATAGATAAAGAAGATAGTCCTGGAATAAAGAAATATATAGATAAATAAATATGGTCCTGGAATAAAGAAATATATGGATAAGAAAAGATGTTGCTGGAATAAAGAAATATATAGATAAAGAAAGATGGTCCTGAAATAAAGAAATATATAGGTAAAGAAAGATGGTCCTGGAATAAAGAAATATATTGATAAAGAAAGATGGTCCAGGAATAAAGAAATATATAGATAAGAAAGATGAAAAAGAATATATAGATCAAGGAATAAAGCATGAATAAAGAAATGTATAGATAAGAAAGATGATACTGGAAATAAAGAAAATATATAGATAAGAAAGATGGTCCTGGAATAAAGAAATATATAGATAAAAGAAAGATGGTCCTGGAATAAAGAAATATATAGATAAGAAAGATGGTCCAGGAATAAGAAATTATATAGATAATGAAGATGTCATGGAATAAGAAATTATAGATAAAGAAAGATGGCCCTGGAATAAAGAAATATATAGATAAAAAAAGATAGTCCTGGAATAAAGAAATATATAGATAAAGAAAGATGGCCCTGGAATAAAGAAATATATAGATAACAAAAGATGGTCCTGAAATAAAGAAATGTATAGATAAAGAAAGATGGTCCTGGAATAAAGAATATATAGATAAAGAAAGGTCCCTGGAATAAAGAGATATATAGATAAAAAAAGATAGTCCTGGAATAAAAAGAATATATAGATAAAGAAAGATGTTCCTGGAATAAAGAAATATATAGATAAAGAAAGATGGTCCTGGAATAAAGAAATATATAGATAAAAAAAGATAGTCCTGGAATAAAGAAATATATAGGTAAAGAGAGATGGTCCTGGAGTAAAGAAATATATAGATAAAGAAAGATGTTCCTGGAATAAAGAAATATATAGATAAAGAAAGATGGTCCTGGAATAAAGAAATATATAGATAAAGAAAGATGGTCTGGATAAGAAATAATAGATAAAAAAAGATAGTCCTGGAAAAAAAAATATATAGATAAAAAAAGATAGTCCTGGAAAAAAAATATATAGATAAAGAAAGCTTGTGCTTGAATAAAGAAATATATAGATAAAGAAAGATGGTCCTGGAACTTAATACTTTGGACAAGAAAAGGTTGGTTCCATATCCAGTTAACAGGAGGGCTAGTGTATAATTTAGAAGTTATACCGTGCCAATAACAAGAATGCACCACTGTTGCATTTCAGCAAACTACTTCTGGCACATAACTGGTTAATCCAAATATTTGCTTTAAATAATAATGACCACTTTTAAGTAGATACTCGAATCGTTAAAATGGTAATAAAAAACGACATGATTTCGTAATACTATACTATAACACACGGTTTAAATCAGTTGACAGCGAGGAAAATTAGAGTTAAGGAACCAACGAGGTTAGCCTGATTTCAAATTATAAGTGTGGTTAAACATCTAGAGGTAACCTTATTGGCTCCCTCCCATTATTACTCCACGCTGTCATCTGATTTTAATTTTTATCTATATTATAACTTAAAAAAGAAGGAAAAATGATACGGTAAGAAGAATTAGTTTCAAAGCCACCGCTAGATGCCAGCATCGAGTTCACCCCCACCTTCAGTCGTACTCTGTAGTACATCTTCCGACATTCTATACTTACCATATTCTTTGGGTCTAACGTTCAAATACATTAGACCGGCCAAAGAATGAGGTAATCAGTTTAGTTTTTACCACCGTTATACAGCTTAACTAGTTATTGTCAGCATTTATATATGCTAAAGAAATATAATGTTATACACTACTCTGACAAAGAGTGTTAATTGATATAAAATTAAAACAAACAAAGAACTTACGACGAAGAAGTCAAGGTTTTAAGGTGCTTCCACACTTCAGATATTAGTTCGCTGAAGAAATAAATGTCAAGGACTTGAAAAGATTGAAAACGGCATTAAAGCAGAATCACGTTTTAGATTAACTTTTTATCACTTATCTCGCCAAAAACAAAGAGAAAAGACAATTCCAAATCAATTATCCGGATCAAAAGATTCCGATAATGGCGAATCACCGACTCTTTACAACGAAGAAAAAGTTTCAAACGGATTTCAAATTTAAACAGAAAATGTCGAAAAAGATAATTTCGAAAGTTAAATATCCTTAGATTTTTTTATTATTTGGTATTTTCTTTTATTGAAATGCATTCATTATAGTATGTATAGTAAATTTCGGCGATCACCGCCATATTTGAATCTAAAAAATTATTTACTTTTATAAGCTTTTCTTTTTCTTATTTAAAATGTGACAATTAAAAATACGTCTTCATAATGTTATTTCACTTTGTATCAGTAGAACATTGATTAGGCTTTTCAGCGTCCATAAGGTTATTTACGATTTATTTACGAAATAATGTTGTTTGAAAAAAATCCGAAGCCGGGTTGAAATCGGAATTATCCGTTTTCGGCCTCCTGAGTGGTTTTCGCAAAGTTGTCTGTATGTTTGTGTGTATATATATGCATGTGTGTGTGTGTGTCTGTTATCATCGTAGCGCTCAGTGTATTTAGGTAAGAGAGTTGAAAATTTGTATAAAAATCAGTCCACCGCTTTAGTTGTGGTATTCGGAAAATATTTTTATTATGACGTCATTAACCCGCAATAATGACTCAGAGAAAATTACGAAAAATCATAAACGATGAAGAATGCAGCCATCAGTTTGAGATTTAGCACGCATCTAGCCATGTATAAGACTAACATATGTGCCAAGTTTCAATTCATTATCATCATTAGATCAATTTTTATTGAATGACTTGTGTACGTTTTTAGGAAATTTCTAAAAAATCGGGAAATAATCGAATTAAGTTATAATTCCGTACAAAAGTATACCTTCGCTAAGTTTCGATTAATACGACAAGTACATCTATGATTTTTGTTGGATCACATAATAAGGAGCATCGAGCGTATTTAGTGCCTGGATGGGTGTTGGAAATAAATTTAAATCTCCCGGGTTTTCTAAGTCTAGATCTACTTATTGATAGATGTCTTTTTATTGTATTGGTAACACTGAATTGAAAATATACATTAATTTTTGGTTATCTTGTAAAATGTGTGTCTGGAGTATTTTTTATTTTATTTAATTATTAAGTGGTTCGATCCCAACAAGGTTATGGGCCCAGTTAATTAGTAAATATTAAAAACGATTAAAATATTTATAAAATAAAAATAAAAATAATTGGTATCTATTCCGGTTAACCCGGTGAACAAAAAAAAGTTTGGCCATGGATTTAACGTCAGTGCCTAAATTTAACGGAATAATTACGAAAGTTGGAGTTATAGAATAAATATATTAGAGAGTAGAGATCTGTATGACCACATTATAAAAGAACAACAAGTGATTCTAAATCGGATTGGGAAAAACATGATGCCACTTGCGAAAAGTGTTTTTAACCTGTACGATGGCGATGCGCAATTTCACTCATTTTAAACAAACTACAGCCAAAGAAATTTGGGATTTTAAAAAACTATTTTCAGCTAAAACGAAAGAAAAAGGTTGAAGCCAGTAGTGACGTACAGAGATTAAAAAATGAGTAAAAGTGAAAAATGGAAGATTATCTGGAGAGGAGAAAAACTGGTCGAAAGGTACGTTGTCTAGGTGCTGCAGTTACCTATACAGAGTTCATGATTTCAGTCTTAAGAGGACTTCCTCACAAATATAATTTAGTCGCAATGCAATTCGACAATTGCCCTCAGGCTACGGTACAAGATCTAAAAAGATCATTAAAAATGAATGACGAAAGAAACGATAAAACTGATGTTAATCATGACTTGCTGCGCTAAGCTTACGTATAGAAAACAGACAACCCTGCAAATTTTGTTCGAAACAAACCATCCTTCAGAAAAGTGCTGGTTCAAACCAAATAAAGGTAACAATAATAATTTTAATATAGAAGAGGAAATCGTATAGTTACAATAACAAAAATAAAATAAAAATGAGACTTCAACTAAACCAGAAGTTAAACTAGCTGAAGCTGAACCAGGTGTAGAAGCAGCATGGACTCTATCTATTAACAATTCCTGTGATGGATGGATTATAGATAGTGCAGCAACGATGCACATGACATCGGATAAACAGTTAATCCGTAATGTTAATAAAGATGAAGGATCAATCAAACTAGCAAATGGTGAAATTATTAAATCTGAAGGAATTGGTTCTACAACAATTACTGACTCTAAAAATGAAAATTTATTACTTGATGAAGTTCTATATGTGCCAGATTTACGTGGAAACTTAATTCCTGTTCCACAACTTACTAATAGATCTTATAGTATATCTTTCCAGTCAAAAACGTGCATAATAGAAAATGAAGAATCACAAAGAAAAATCATTGCTGACAAAGTAAGAGGTTTTTATGTTATATCACCAATACCTGCCTTTGCTTGTAAACATGATGTTGAGGAGAAGTGTACTTCTTATCAAGATAAGACTAAGATATCTTCAGAAAATTGGCATAGAAGATTCTGTCATGTCAATATTAAATACATAAAGCAGCTCAAAGAAAACAACATGGTACATGAACTACGCATGAAAAATGACAAGGTAAATAACCCTTGTACAGTATGTTTAAAAGCTAAATATGCTAGGAAACCTTTTAGAGAGGTTACAAGTCAACAATCTAGCTATTGTCTAGAGCTAATACATACGGACGTGGTAGGTCCCTTACCTATCACATCAATAGGAGGGTCTAACTACATGTTAACAGTAGTTGATGATTTCTCGAGAAAAATGTTTACATTCTTCTTAAAATCAAAATCTGAAGTGTTTACAAATTTAGAAAATTTTATTAATTGGGCTAAAACAAACTATCCTGATAACATTATTAAGCGTATTCGTTCTGACAATGGGACTGAAATGTTATGAAATGTTAATGAAAATGTTATAAAATTATTAAAGCAAAACGGTATCACTCATGAACGTACATGCAGTTATTCGCCTCAGAGTAATGGCACCGCTGAGCGAGCCAACCGTACAATTGTTGAGGGAGTACGTGCAACTTTAATCGACTCAAAGCTGCCAAACCGTTTTTGGGCTGAAGCAGCTGGAACTGTTTCGTATATAAAAAACTGAACCCCTACAAGAGTTATAGATTCTATGACTCCAGAAGAAAAATTTACTAATAAAAAACCTACCTGAGACTTACATAGAAGCCACCACATCTTTAGAAGCAGATGAATGGAAAAAGGCCATAAGTAATGAAATAAAATCTTTAAATGATTACCATACTTGGGAAATTGTTGACCTGTCCCAAGGATCTAAAAGTATAGGCTACAGATGGGTTTTCACCAAAAAACTGAAGGTAAAATTTTAAATAAAGCTAGTTTAGTCGCTAAGGGCTGTTCACAGCGACCAGGTATGATTTTTACCAAACATTGCCCCTGTTATATAAAATTATTAAAGCAAAACTGTATCACTCATGAACATACATGCAGTTATTCGCCTCAGAGTAATGATTCTTCAAGCTTAAGAAGCATAATAGCAGTTACTGCTAACAATGGGTGGAAAGTTGAACACTATGAAGTTCAGTCAGACTATTTATATGGTAAATTAGACACACCTATTTATATGAATGTACCTGAAGGTGTATCGGTATCTGAATCAGATAGTCCAAAAAGGAAAGCATGTAAACTTATTCAAGCTATTTATGGTCTCAAACAAAATGGCCATGTATGGCATGCTACTTTAAGTAATAACTTTAAACAATTTGGTTTTGAACAATTAACTACTGATAAATGTGTTTATACTTGGAACATAGATGAGTCTAAACTAATTATAGAGACTCATGTCGATGATTTTATTATTGCTTTTAGTGATGAATCTATTTTAAATAAAGCCATAGAACTTATTTCAAGCAAATTTAAAATTAAAAAACTTGAAAAAGAGGCAAAACTTCTTGGTTTAGAATTAAATGTAAAAAAGGACTACATTACAATTACTCAAGAAGAATATGTGTCTCAATATTAGAACGTTTTGGTTTAAAAATTGTAATGGTGAACACTCCTTAGATGGTAAACAAGATCTTGACATCTATGAAGACTCAGTTAAAATAGATTCTAAACACTATCAAGAAATGTTAGGCTCCCTAATGTACTTGGCCATACAGACTAGGCCAGACCTAGCATATCCAGTTAGTCAATTGTCCAAGTACAATAGTGACCCTAGGATGATACATCTTAATGCTGCAAAGCGGGTTATGAATTATCTGAAAACAACTCAAGAGTACGGACTTAAATTTCAAAAAGGACCTATACAACTTGATTGTCATGTAGACGCCAGTTGGCGTGACGGAAAAGGTTCACAAAGGTCTACAATTGGATTTATCTATAATCTAGGTGGTAATATTATACACTGGACTTCTAAAATTAAAAATACTGTATGTTTATCAACCTGTGATGCAGAACTATTGGCAATCAATGAAGCTGTGTACGACAAGGTGATTATTTGAGAGCCTTTATAGAAGAGCTACTAAACATAAAACTACGACAACATCTTTATTTTGTGATAACAATGCAGCTTTACAGCTTTGGTATAAATGGAACAACTTCTTCTAAATCAAATCATTTGATTAAACAAGTTGCTTCATTCATCAAAAATATACTAGTAAAGAATTTGATTTGCTAAGTATTGAATCAGCTAATCAGGCTGCTGATTTCCTAACAAAAGCCTTATCAGAACAATAATTAAAACTTTCATTTACATTAATTAAATCAATTATGACAAACTTTTAATTTTTTTATTTAAAAAAAATAATGTAAAGTAGTACGATATAATGAAAGTACATCTAATTTAGTTAACAAGTATAATTTCACTTAGTAAAAGTAATTGATAATTTTTTTGTTTAAATTTTATTTTTAAAGTAATGTTTTAAGTTTTCTAATTAATACAAAATTGAAAAGTCTAAATATAAAAGGGTTTAAAAATAAGTAATTTTTAATTTAATTTGATATTTTTTTTTATTTTTATGATAAATTTTATTTTAAAATTTTAGTAACAACTTTTTATGATTTAAATTTTATTTTAAGTTCATATTAATCAAATAAGTAATTTCATTTAATGCTATTTTTTATAAGTATAAAATAAATGGATTATTAATTAATTAAAATGCTATCCATTACTTAAGTACACTTATCATTTCAATTTATTTTTAGAATATTTTAATTTTAGTTCGCTTAAGCAGTTTATTATTAGTTCAGAAAGAGATTTAAATTTAGGGAGGAATTTGTTGGAAATAAATTCAAATTCCCGGGTTTTCTAAGTATAGATCTACTTATTGATAGATGTCTTTTTATTGTATTGGTAACGCTGAATTGAAAATATATATTAATTTTTTGGTTATCTTGTAAAATGTTGTCTCGAGTATTTTTTATTTTATTTAATTACTAAGTGGTTCGATCCCAACAAGGTGGCCCAGTTAATTAGTAATATTAAAAAACGAATAAAATATTTTTTAAAAAAATTAAAATAATTCGATATCTATTTCGGTTAACCCGGTGAACAAAAAAAAGTTTGGCCATGGATTTAACGTCAGTGCCTAAATTTAACGGGAATAATTACGAAAGTTGGAGTTATAGAATAAAGATATATTAGAGAGTAGAGATCTGTATGACCACATTATAAAAAACAAACAAGTGATTCTAAATCGGATTGGGAAAAACATGATGCACTTGCGAAAAGTGTTTTAACCTGTACGATGGCCGAGCGCAAATTTCACTCATTTTAAACAAAACTACAGCCAAAGAAATTTGGGATTTTAAAAAAAAAACTATTTGCAGCTAACAACGAAAGAAAAAAGGTTGAAGCCAGTAGTGACGTACAGAGTTTATTATTAGTTCAGAGAGATTTAAATTAGGGAGGAATTTGTTGGAAATAAATTCAAATCTCCGGGTTTTCTAAGTATAGATCTACTTATTGATAGATGTCTTTTTATTGTATTGGTAACACTGATTGAAAATATATATTAATTTTTTTGGTTATCTTGTAAAATGTGTGTCTCGAGTATTTTTTATTTGATTTAATTATTAGGTGGTTCGATCCCAACAAGGTTATGGGCCCAGTTAATTAGTAAATATTAAAAACGAATAAAATATTTATAAAATAAAAATAAAAATAATTGGTATCTATTTCGGTTAACCCGGTGAACAAAAAAAAGTTTGGCCATGGATTTAACGTCAGTGCCTAAATTTAACGGGAATAATTACGAAAGTTGGAGTTATAGAATAAAGAATATATTAGAGAGTAGAGATCTGTATGACCACATTATAAAAGAACAAACAAGTGATTCTAAATCGGATTGGGAAAAACATGATGCACTTGCGAAAAGTGTTTTAACCTGTACGATGGCCGATGCGCAAATTTCACTCATTTTAAACAAAACTACAGCCAAAGAAATTTGGGATTTTTAAAAAAAACTATTTTCAGCTAACAACGAAAGAAAAAAGGTTGAAGCCAGTAGTGACGTACAGAGATTAAAAATGAGTAAAAGTGAAAAATGGGAAGATTATCTGGAGAGGAGAAAAACTGGTCGAAAAGGTACGTTGTCTAGGTGCTGCAGTTACCTATACAGAGTTCATGATTTCAGTCTTAAGAGGACTTCCTCACAAATATAATTTAGTCGCAATGCAATTCGACAATTGCCCTCAGGCTACGGTACAAGATCTAAGAAGATCATTAAAAATGAATGACGAAAGAAACGATAAAACTGATGTTAATCATGACTTTGCTGCGCTAAGCATTACGTATAGAAACAGACAACCCTGCAAATTTTGTTCGAAACAAAACCATCCTTCAGAAAAGTGCTGGTTCAAACCAAATAAAGGTAACAATAATAATTTTAATAATAGAAGAGGAAATCGTTATAGTTACAATAAATATAACAAAAATAAAATAAAAATGAGACTTCAACTAAACCAGAAGTTAAACTAGCTGAAGCTGAACCAGGTGTAGAAGCAGCATGGACTCTATCTATTAACAATTCCTGTGATGGATGGATTATAGATAGTGCAGCAACGATGCACATGACATCGGATAAACAGTTAATCCGTAATGTTAATAAAAGATGAAGGATCAATCAACTAGCAAATGGTGAAATTATTAATCTGAAGGAATTGGTTCTACACAATTACTGACTCTAAAAATGAAAATTTATTACTTGATGAAGTTCTATATGTGCAGATTTACGTGGAAACTTATTCCTGTTCCACAACTTACTAATAGATCTTATAGTATATCTTTCCAGTCAAAAACGTGCATAATAGAAATGAAGAATCACAAAGAAAAATCATTGCTGACAAAGTAAGAGGTTTTTTTATGTTATATCACCAATACCTGCCTTTGCTTGTAAACATGATGTTGAGGAGAAGTGTACTTCTTATCAAGATAAGACTAAGATATCTTCAGAAAATTGGCATAGAAGATTCTGTCATGTCAATATTAAATACATAAAGCAGCTCAAAGAAAACAACATGGTACATGAACTACGCATGAAAAAATGACAAGGTAAATAACCCTTGTACAGTATGTTTTAAAAGCTAAATATGCTAGGAAACCTTTTAGAGAGGTTACAAGTCAACAATCTAGCTATTGTCTAGAGCTAATACATACGGACGTGGTAGGTCCCTTACCTATCACATCAATAGGAGGGTCTAACTACATGTTAACAGTAGTTGATGATTTCTCGGAAAAATGTTTACATTCTTCTTAAAATCAAAATCTGAAGTGTTTAAAATTTAGAAAATTTTATTAATTGGGCTAAAACAAACTATCCTGATAACATTATTAAGCGTATTCGTTCTGACAATGGGACTGAAATGTTTTGAAATGTTAATGAAAATGTTATAAAATTATTAAAGCAAAACGGTATCACTCATGAACGTACATGCAGTTATTCGCCTCAGAGTAATGGCACCGCTGAGCGAGCCAACCGTACAATTGTTGAGGGAGTACGTGCAACTTTAATCGACTCAAAGCTGCCAAACCGTTTTTGGGCTGAAGCAGCTGGAACTGTTTCGTATATAAAAAACTGAACCCCTACAAGAGTTATAGATTCTATGACTCCAGAAGAAAAATTTACTAATAAAAAACCTAACCTGAGACTTACATAGAAGCCACCACATCTTTAGAAGCAGATGAATGGAAAAAGGCCATAAGTAATGAAATAAAATCTTTAAATGATTACCATACTTGGGAAATTGTTGACCTGTCCCAAGGATCTAAAAGTATAGGCTACAGATGGGTTTTCACCAAAAAACTGAAGGTAAAAATTTTAAATATAAAGCTAGTTTAGTCGCTAAGGGCTGTTCACAGCGACCAGGTACTGATTTTTACCAAACATTTGCCCCTGTTATATAAAATTATTAAAGCAAAACTGTATCACTCATGAACATACATGCAGTTATTCGCCTCAGAGTAATGATTCTTCAAGCTTAAGAAGCATAATAGCAGTTACTGCTAACAATGGGTGGAAAGTTGAACACTATGAAGTTCAGTCAGACTATTTATATGGTAAATTAGACACACCTATTTATATGAATGTACCTGAAGGTGTATCGGTATCTGAATCAGATAGTCCAAAAAGGAAAGCATGTAAACTTATTCAAGCTATTTATGGTCTCAAACAAAATGGCCATGTATGGCATGCTACTTTAAGTAATAACTTTAAACAATTTGGTTTTGAACAATTAACTACTGATAAATGTGTTTATACTTGGAACATAGATGAGTCTAAACTAATTATAGAGACTCATGTCGATGATTTTATTATTGCTTTTAGTGATGAATCTATTTTAAATAAAGCCATAGAACTTATTTCAAGCAAATTTAAAATTAAAAAACTTGAAAAAGAGGCAAAACTTCTTGGTTTAGAATTAAATGTAAAAAAGGACTACATTACAATTACTCAAGAAGAATATGTGTCTCAAATATTAGAACGTTTTGGTTTAAAAAATTGTAATGGTGAACACTCCCTTAGATGGTAAACAAGATCTTGACATCTATGAAGACTCAGTTAAAATAGATTCTAAACACTATCAAGAAATGTTAGGCTCCCTAATGTACTTGGCCATACAGACTAGGCCAGACCTAGCATATCCAGTTAGTCAATTGTCCAAGTACAATAGTGACCCTAGGATGATACATCTTAATGCTGCAAAGCGGGTTATGAATTATCTGAAAACAACTCAAGAGTACGGACTTAAATTTCAAAAGGACCTATACAACTTGATTGTCATGTAGACGCCAGTTGGCGTGACGGAAAAGGTTCACAAAGGTCTACAATTGGATTTATCTATAATCTAGGTGGTAATATTATACACTGGACTTCTAAAATTAAAAATACTGTATGTTTATCAACCTGTGATGCAGAACTATTGGCAATCAATGAAGCTGTACGACAAGGTGATTATTTGAGAGCCTTTATAGAAGAGCTACTAAACATAAAACTACCGACAACATCTTTATTTTGTGATAACAATGCAGCTTTACAGCTTGGTATAAATGGAACAACTTCTTCTAAATCAAATCATTTGATTAAACAAGTTGCTTACATTCATCAAAAATATACTAGTAAAGAATTTGATTTGCTAAGTATTGAATCAGCTAATCAGGCTGCTGATTTCCTAACAAAAGCCTTATCAGAACAATAATTAAAACTTTCATTTACATTAATTAAATCAATTATGACAAACTTTTAATTTTTTTATTTAAAAAAAATAATGTAAAGTAGTACGATATAATGAAAGTACATCTAATTTAGTTAACAAGTATAATTTCACTTAGTAAAAGTAATTGATAATTTTTTTGTTTAAATTTTATTTTTAAAGTAATGTTTTAAGTTTTCTAATTAATACAAAATTGAAAAGTCTAAATATAAAAGGGTTTAAAAATAAGTAATTTTTAATTTAATTTGATATTTTTATTTATTTTTATGACTATAAATTTTATTTTAAAATTTTAGTAACAACTTTTTATGATTTAAAATTTTATTTTAAGTTCATATTAATCAAATAAGTAATTTCATTTAATGCTATTTTTATAAGTATAAAATAAATGGATTATTAATTAATTAAAATGCTATCCATTACTTAAGTACACTTATCATTTCAATTTATTTTTAAGAATATTTTAATTTTAGTTCGCTTAAGCAGTTTATTATTAGTTCAGAAGAGATTTAAATTTAGGGAGGAATTTGTTGGAAATAAATTCAAATCTCCCGGGTTTTCTAAGTATAGATCTACTTATTGATAGATGTCTTTTTATTGTATTGGTAACGCTGAATTGAAAAATATATATTAATTTTTGGTTATCTTGTAAAATGTGTGTCTCGAGTATTTTTTATTTTATTTAATTACTAAGTGGTTCGATCCCAACAAGGTGGCCCAGTTAATTAGTAAATATTAAAAACGAATAAAATATTTATAAAATAAAAATTAAAATAATTCGATATCTATTTCGGTTAACCCGGTGAACAAAAAAAAAGTTTGGCCATGGATTTAACGTCAGTGCCTAAATTTAACGGGAATAATTACGAAAGTTGGAGTTATAGAATAAAGAATATATTAGAGAGTAGAGATCTGTATGACCACATTATAAAAGAACAAACAAGTGATTCTAAATCGGATTGGGAAAAACATGATGCACTTGCGAAAAGTGTTTTAACCTGTACGATGGCCGATGCGCAAATTTCACTCATTTTAAACAAAACTACAGCCAAAGAAATTTGGGATTTTAAAAAAAAAACTATTTGCAGTTGACAACGAAAGAAAAAAGGTTGAAGCCAGTAGTGACGTACAGAGTTTATTATTAGTTCAGAAGAGATTTAAATTTAGGGAGGAATTTGTTGGAAATAAATTCAAATCTCCCGGGTTTTCTAAGTATAGATCTACTTATTGATAGATGTCTTTTTATTGTATTGGTAACACTGAATTGAAAATATATATTAATTTTTGGTTATCTTGTAAAATGTGTGTCTCGAGTATTTTTTATTTGATTTAATTATTAAGTGGTTCGATCCCAACAATGGGTGGCCGCTGGGAATGAAACACATGTAATTTACTATTTAAGACTAAGCGAACCTCGTTCAAAGACTTGTTGCAGTATAAATTTAACCACTTATATATTCTGAGGACGAGCGAAGCGACTCTAAAGTAGGAAGGACGAGAGTAGCGAATACGATTTAATGAAGAAAATTTCCGAGGTACCCCGTACCCGATTTATTAAAATTTGGGTCAGGTGATGAAAAGAATATTTTTGATGAAGAACTGGTAGTGTGATTTTTTTCAGTATTCCAATGTTATTCATTGAAATTAAATTTTTCATAAATAAGTCGGACAAGGGATTTCCATTATTAATCTCAAGATTATAAAGCATAATGATTAAAAGGAGAGAGAAATTCCAGAGAAAACTGTAACCACAAAGAAAAGTGTTAAATAGGAGATTTGGGATTCAGAACTTGAAATCACTGTAAGAACCGGGATTCGATCCTGGGTGTGGGGGGTCTCTGCTTTAATAGGGTAAAACCGAGGAGGATGAGGGAGCATTAACAAAAGGGAGCAAGTTGGAATGAATTATGAATTCAGGCCGAGAGCGTCTGGGAGGCTCGGGTTGAATAGTGATGAGCCGGTGGTCCCGCAATGCACCATCATACCAATATTGAATAGAATCTTTCCTTTATATCACTATAGTATTAGAGGCCCAACTAGAAAATAGATAACTTCTTCTTTTACAACTTACCCTAACTTCTTTATGTTATTTTTTATTTAAATAACTATGACACAGTAGCTTTATTTAAAGTTGAATTCATTTTTCATTTAAAAAAAGTATAGCTTTATTTACAGTTGAATTAATTTTTCATTTAAAAAAAGTATAGCTTTATTTACAGTTGAATTAATTTTTTATTTAAATAACTATGAAACAGTAGCTTTATTTAGAGTTAAATTCATTTTTCATTTAAATAACTATGACACAGTAGCTTTATTTATAGTTAAATTCATTTTTCATTTTAAAAACTATGACACAGTGGCTTTATTTAAAGTTAAATTCATTTTTCATTTAAATAACAATGACACAGTACCTTTATTTGAAGTTAAATTCATTTTTCATTTAAATAACAATGACACAGTACCTTTATTTTAAGTTAAATTTATTTTTCATTTAAATAACTGTGACACAGTAGCTTTATTTACAGTTAAATTCATTTTAAAAACTATGACACAGTAGCTTTATTTAAAGTTAAATTAATTTTTAATTTATATAACAATGACACAGCTTCATTTAAAGTTGAATTCATTTTTCATTTAAAAAAGTATAGCTTTATTTACAGTTGAATTAATTTTTCATTTAAAAAAGTATAGCTTTATTTACAGTTGAATTAATTTTTTTATTTAAATAACTATGAAACAGTAGCTTTATTTAGAGTTAAATTCATTTTTCATTTAAATAACTATGACACAGTAGCTTTATTTATAGTTAAATTCATTTTTCATTTTAAAAAAACTATGACACAGTGGCTTTATTTAAAGTTAAATTCATTTTTCATTTAAATAACAATGACACAGTACCTTTATTTGAAGTTAAATTCATTTTTCATTTAAATAACAATGACACAGTACCTTTATTTTAAGTTAAATCTATTTTTCATTTAAATACTGTGACACAGTAGCTTTATTATACAGTTAAATTCATTTTAAAAACTATGACACAGTAGCTTTATTTAAAGTTAAATTAATTTTTAATTTATATAACAATGACACAGTAGCTTCATTTAAAGTTAAATTCATTTTTCATTTAAATCACTATGACATGTTTTTATTTTCATAGTTTCATTTTCATATTCCATTGTCAAATAGACTTTTATTATTATTATTATATTACTTATAAATGTTTTATGCTGATTTTATATTATACTGTATGTATGCTTTTAAAATAATAAATAAATCTTAATCTAATCTAATTAATTAACATAGCAGCTTTATTTAAAGTTAAATTCATTTTCAATTTAAATCACTATGACATAGTAGCTTTATTTAAAGTTAAATTAATTTTTCATTTAAATCACTATGACATAGTAGCTTTATTTAAAGTTATACACAAAATAAATATTGTATTACTTTTGCCAATAAAGAACTTGTTTAAAAAAAAAAAAAAAAAGTCATCTATATTTATCTCGCAAAATTTAATTATTAAAAAATAGTAATGGTTTTCATTAAATAATAAAAAATCTGGTACGAGGTGACAAAGTACTTTTTCTCACAACTTTATGCTCGCTTAGATCATCCTTAGAATATCATGATAATCCAAAGCTTAAGGTAGCATTCGCTTAGCCTCGCTACGCTTGACCTATACGCTAAGCAGTATAGTTTAATATTTATCATATAATTTGTTAATTTATTTATATTATTTTATTGCTGTTAAACGTTACATTTATCGCACCAATAAGTATATATTTTCGCCATTAACGTACGAACTAAAATTTAATATGCTAATATAAAATTTAATATTAAATATATGCTATCTGACGATACGTCAAACAAAACCAACAGTACAAAACCATAACAGTTATTTCCCATCCAAATTTATAATTTTAAATAGGTATCGATCTAAAAAAATATTGTCTTCCGGGAAGACAACACCACACAGACACACACGGAAACTATGATAAAAAGCATTTAGAACGTCATAAACCAGAAACGGATGATTAAGATGAAATTAAGGTTTCGAATTCTTAGGGTGAACACAATTCGTTTCCTATGTACCTACAGTAGAAGATGAAGAAAAATGAAAAAAAAGTATGTCTACTACGAATCCACCCTTAAACGATAGTATATGCTATCTTAATAACTGCAGGGTGTGTTATTACAATGTTATACACTAAAGCTATCTATGGATATACAAAATTTTATTTTTATGTTTTAACAGACACAAACAAAGAACTTAAACAGTTCGAAACGTTACGTTTTTATTGTAAGTTTTCTAAATGTCTCTATTTATTTCTTTATAATTAAGTATATATTATTATATATATATATATATATATATATATATATATATATATATATATATATATATATATATATATGTATATCCACTTGTTATAATTAAAGAAAGAAAAGTAATATGAGAAAAAGAAATCAAAACAAAGAAAATTAAAATCAAAGCAAATCAATCAAACAAATTCATGTCAATAATTTCCCAGAGAGACGAGGGACTTATAGTGACAGAAAAATGAATAAATTCACGGGATATAGGAAGGAAGTCACAAATCTAATCTATCTGAGCGGGTCGGATTAAAAAACCCTGCCAGTGGATTTCAATCAAATCAGAACACGCATCGTGGCCTGTCTCATGGCTTAGCATTTCCCTCCGTATCGAGAAAAATCAATCATCGGAGCAATATCTAGGTAGAAATATAAATGAGACTTTTCTACGTCGGTCGTTATATGGGTTTGTAATTTTTGTTAAACGAGTCACTGAGTCTAGTCAATGCTTAATACCTGATGGTCAGGTCATAGCCAATATTATACAAGATTGTAATCTCAGAATAATACTAATATAGATAGAGTAACCCGTGGTGTAGTGGTTAAGGTACGTGGCCAATACACAGAATAAATGGACTTTAAACTTCCGTGTTTATTTAGTCATGGGTTCAATCCCAGCACGGGCCTCTGGGATTTTTATGAGAGGGATAAAAATTCTGCGTACCATGTCCTTCAGAAGGGACGTAAAGCCGGTGGTCTCGAGCCTGAGGGTTGTTAGGTACTCGTTAAAGCAATCGAAGAACCTTTTTAATTTTTACTCGTTAAAGATCCATTACCCTAAATGAAACTGGGTATAGGCAAAATTTTGGACCCTCATAGTAGACTCATTATAATACTATAGTGTGTCTGCCTTGTAGCTTAAAGTGTATGGAGGTTTAGTTTAACAGCGAGGGCACGTGTTGTTTCTAGTTTTCAGGAGTCAGTGAAAATATGTATGATTGCTTGAAAAAAGCATGAGAGGAACCATAGGAATTCACGGCTCTTCTCTCTAGATTAGATGAAATATACCTTCAATTGAAATTAAAAGAAGTTGAACACTATCTTAGGGAGCTGGCAAAAAGGCCCAACAACGTGGCCTACTTGTTGGTAGTTACTACCACTCCCCCCTATATTACTTCTAATATAGAAGGAGCATATGACCTATAAAAACAATGTAATTCTACTGATAACACGAAAGCAAGTTGACTGGTGGTCATAAGTAGGGGTACCACTTTAACAATTAAACATTATTTTAAATATTTTAGTATATTATGTCATAAATATACTAATGAAGGAAGATCGTAAAGAACAAATATAATAACTTAAATCACCTACTGAGTACTAAATAAAATCGGTATTAGATGGAAAAAGGATAGCGGAATTCAAGAATCTACATTTAGTTGACAAAGACTACTTTTAATATAATTTTAATTACTACATTAATTACTTTAAACTACGATTTAAAATGCTTCACTCTATCATATTACAGGGTAAAATATCATTCTTTATCTCATATATGTTTGAATTGCCATACCGTAGTGTTTTTCATGTTATATTACTCTCCTATTTCAAGATATTAAATTTATAAAAAAGAATACTCATTAATAGGAGGTATAATAATCCATGTGGTCCAATGTAAGAGGTCTATCCATATTTTTGTAAGAGGTCTATAAGCATTTATAGACAGAAGGATATAAAACACATTACAGACAGAAGGATATAACACACTTTAAAGACAGAAGGCCTGTCCTATTATATCCTTCTGTCTGTAATGTTTCTTATATCCTTCTGTCTGTGATGTATGTTATATCCTTCTGTCTGTAAAGTGAAAAAGAAAAGAGGTCTATAAGCATTTATAGACAGAAGGATATAAGATATATTACAGAGAGAAGGATATAACACACATTACAGACAGAAGGATACAACACGCTTTACAGACAGAAGGATATAATACACCTTACAGACAGAGGGATATAATACACATTACAGACAGAAGGATATAACACACATTACAGATAAAAGGATATAAAACACATTACAGACAG
>JACMZG010001863.1:61906642-61984142 GCA_018340805.1 Microvelia longipes | reverse complement strand
ATCATTCCGCGCTAATAAAGTAGAAACTTATGTTTAATGCTTTCTTTGTAATACTCTTAGGGAAACCTACGTCACATGAGATATATTACACACTGTGAAACGAAACCCTTTTCAAATTTGGAACAGTTTGACATTGAGTAATAACAATATATATAATTATATTTATTTGTATATAATTTTTTAAAGGGCTCAGCCTAAATTGGGTGTCATTCGTGGCGCTCCATGGAGCTCCAACGATATGGGCCAATGAATGGCGCGCCAAACGAATTGCCTGCACTTACATTTTCTCGCGTGATTTCTCTAAAAATTTCATAGACGCTCCAAGTCGTTGGCGCTCCAAGTTGTTGGCGCTCCATATCGTTTGAGCTCCATTTGAAATGGAGCTCGAATCGATTGGAGCGTCTATGAATTTTTTAGAGAAAATCACGCGAGAAAATGTAAGTGCAGGCAATTCGTAATTCGTTGACGCTCCATATCGTTGGAGCTCCACTTTAAATGGAGCTCCAACGATATGGAGCGCCAACAACTTGGAGCGCCAACGAATTGGAGCGCAAATGATGGCGCGCGAACGAATGGAGCTACAACAACTTGGAGCGCCAACGACTGGTACCCCCTAAATTAATTAGATCAATTTGATATGAGGAATCCATGTTTAATCATACGAATCAGTATTGCGGGTTTGCATTAATAACAAAGGCTGTAATCTTTGTATCTGTGAATCAAAGATTTATTTATTTTTTATGTTATCTAATTGACTGCCCCCCCCCTCTACCAAAAAATAGTATGCGCTGCGCAACGTGGCTGTAAAGCGATTTTAATGCTTAGAAATTTAATTATCGACTTGGTTCGCTCGTCAAGAAACAAATTTTATCCTCTATAAAATCTTATTTTTCAGCCTGATTACATTCTAAACATCATTCATTCTAAATTAATATATTTTACAAATATCAAAAATTACCTTGGTTATATAAAAATTACCACTTAAAACAAAAAAGGAAAAAAATAATTTCTTCAAAGAAAAACATTTTAAAAAAGATAATTTTTTGGGGAGGAAATTAACGACCAAGTTTTTTCGTGAGACGAAGGCAAAGAAAATATACCTATAATTTTCATGAAACGAAATGATAGTCAAGTCTAGCAGAAAGTAGTTGATTTTCTTATTTTTCCCTCGCTTCTACTTTACGGACTCCCAGTTTCTTTACGGACCATAGATTTCTTTATTTATTTCGTTATTTTTGAACTTTTCTTTGGGATTATTTTTTTACCTGAAAAATGAGTTAATAAGATAATTTATTAGGTTATTTTTGTTTAATAACATTAAAAATAAATGTTGTTTACTTGACTAAGAGATGGAAATAAATAAGTCCTTTTATTTTTAAGGAAAACTACTTAAAACATTTTCCAGTACGATAGGTTTAGAAGCTCTTAAGTGTATTTTCGGATAAAAACATAAATGAAAATACACTTTGAGATAAACTAAAATAAATAAAAATATAATCATTTGTTTCCCCGAGTATTTTCAAAGAAACAAGTTGTGCAAAACAATTTGCCACATTTGCTACCAAACTTGGTGCAAGGCTATAAATGGATGTAAGACATAGACACTTTGTTTGCACCATTGTTTGCCGAGGAAGAGATAACTAATTTAACCTGTATGAAGAAGCCCACTTTTGTGGGGCTGTGTTTATTTCTTAAAGTTGTTTAGGATCACATGCACACATGTAGGAAAACCGGGGGGGGGGGGGGGAAATGGTCAGCATATGCGCCTACGACACATACAGTCCGGGTTTAATCGCCGTGGAATCCTCCAGAATTTTTATGTGAGTTATGGAAATCCTTTCATGTCAAAGAGACTAATACTTAGGAGGAGGATACAAGAAGTCTCATCATTCCCTGGGTAGCTTGGTACTAAAGCAGTAGTACTAGTATTAGTAGCAGTACTAAGCCTGTAATTCTTAAAAAAATGTAAACCCTCAACTTACAATCGTTATTAACATCCCTTTAAACTGTAACTTCTCATTCCCATCATAATCATCAACAAATTTTATAAATTAATAGATATATATTTCACTTATTATCTAAGTCGTAGGTAAAATTTAATACCCGACAGGGATCGAAGAATTTCAGCTCTCGTATTGTCTCCCTCGGCTAGGCCTTGGGAGTCAATTTTAGTTATCTTCCTCGGCAAAGCCTGAAGAGCTAACTTGTTTACCTCCCTCGGCCTTACGGCCTCGAGTGGTAATAAAGTTTTCATCTGCGGCTTCGCCTTATGTGAAAACTTAGCCTTCAGCTGTAAAACTTTCTTCTCCCCATTGCCGTGTTGCATTAATTATTATTTATTATAATTTAAGAGGACTTTTTAAACTAAGGTTTGTACCGTGGAGCTGTCGCGCCGAAAGATGTTGCGCTTGTGTGGTGTCGACACTCCGCCCTCACGGAAGAATATTCTTTTTTTTATAGGTTCTTTTTTTGATCAGTTTTTACGTTTTACTTTTAATTTTTCTTCAGCGTAGTTGGCTGTTTCCTTTTAATTTATGAATTTGTTTATGATTATATTTAGTTCCTTTAAAACATAATAATATGGAGTTTAACGAGTTTGTAGTAGGAGTAGGAGTATTAATATGAGAGTTCAAAAATTTGGAGTTTTAATAACTTACCAGTATTTCTTTCTTTTGTTTTTCCGTACGCGGTAAGTAAATCCGTTTATTTGTTTATTTCTTTGTTTATTGATTTTAGTTGGGGAAAAAGGGGCAAATTTTTATTTTATGATGAATACTGATGTTTGCCGATTGTAGTTTCAGGCCAGGGGCCTAACTGAAAAGAGTCGTTTGCGGATCCTGGATTTCTGGATGTGGAGTGGACTCATCTGTTGCAGATTTCCCCCGACAGACCTGACTTACCCTAAATATAGCTAAGGAATCTTGTATAGATTTGAGGGTTATGGAAGGATCTGATCATCGTTCCATACCGTCCCAGACTCTCTACCTCATTCCCTTGCCCAGGTATTAAAATATCGTTATAATTTTATTATTTTTTATGAATTTTTAATCTAAATGAAACAATAAGACTGAAACCCCTTTCCTTCTATATACATATTATTTCATGAATTAATTTTTTTAATATATATATATGGATTCTTTCATTTGAGCAAAATTCTCTCTTTTTTTTCTCTCTTGTATTTTCCCCTTCTCAGAACCCTTGATGAGCTAGGCTGAGGGAAAAATATTGCATGTGTCTTATTAGTAGGTCACAGGTTTTTGTATTTATTGCATATAATAATTTGTAAAAACTATATGTTATATACAAATATAGATTATATTAATTACTATAACAGTACATTGGTGACGTAATGTTTTTCATAAAATGTACAATTTCACATAAATATTACATTAATTTTCGACTATTTTGTCTTAAATTATGTAAAATGAATTTAAAATAAATAATAATAAATAAATCGTTTATTTATATCTAAATATTTGTTTACAATAATTAAATTACAAATTATATACAAATAAAATAATATATTAAGCACATGCTAAGTTGTGATTATTATCTATTGCATACATTTAATAATTATCTCTTGTATATAGTGATTTAACGTTACGTCACTGAAAAATGCCCGCCGTTAGTCACCGATAGGAGTAGTAGAGGGGTAGGGACTCTCTAGTCTCCAGTCTCTGGTAGAAGTAAGCGCCGTTATGGCACCCAATCGGAACTGTTACACTTCTAGACCCCTTATTACTGCGTTATTTTGACTAAGTCCTCCCTCTAATTATTAGTCTCTTTAAGGAAAAATAAAAAACAAGTCTCTCCACTGATGTTCAAGTATAATGACAAAGCCAGCTTTCAGACTTAACAGTCCATCATCAGTGCCGGCGAGATGCGAATAAAGTGTTAAGAAACGGAAGTGATTGAGTCGTCCATCAATCAACGAGTTAGACGACTCAATCACTTCCGTTTCTTAACACTTTCTTCGCATCTCGCCGGCACTGATGATGGACTGTCAAGTCTGAAAGCTGGCTTTGTCATTATACCTTAACATCAGTGGAGAGACTTGTTTTTTATTTTTCCTTATATCTGGACTCCACAACTCTGTTTTTTATTATTAGTCTCTTTGTTTTTTTTATTATCTGTCCTTCAAAAGAGACGTTAAGACGATTATTACGAGCCTGCGCGATCCCTAACCCTAAATGAATCTGGGTTTGGGCAAAAGTTAGCATATATGCAAATATATAAATGATTATACCTAATAGTTTTGAGGGCAGGAAAACTTAGTCTGGCAGTGAGCACGTGTTGTTTCTAATTGAAGTTATTGGTGGTAAACTTATAGTAAAGTTTGTAGTAAACTTATAGTAAAGTTTGTAGTAAACTTATAGTAAAGTTTGTAGTAAACTATAGTAAAGTTTGTAGTAAAACTTATAGTAAAGTTTGTAGTAAACTTAAGTAAAGTTTGTAGTAACTTACCTTATAGTAAAGTTTGTAGTAAACTTATAGTAAAGTTTGTAGTAAACTTATAGTAAGTTTGTAGTAAACTTATAATCAAGTTTGTAGTAAACTTATAATCAAGTTTGTAGTAAACTTATAGTAAAGTTTGTAGTAAACTTAAAATCAAAGTTTGTAGTAAACTTATGGTAAGTTTGTAGTAAACTTAAATGGTAAGTTTGGTAGTAAACTGATAAGTAAAGTTTGTAGTAAACTTATAATCAAGTTTTTTAGTCAATTATAGTAAAGTTTGTAGTTTTATAGTAAAGTTTGTAGTAACTTTATAATCAAGTTTTAGTAAAAGTGAAGGCATTTTTCACGGCAGAAAAATGCCTGTACTAAGACTAATAAGGTATAACACTATCTTATATCTAAAAGAGTCGAGGAAAAGGGGCGAACAACGTGGTCTACTTGCTAGATGATCTATCCCAACTCCCTAAAATACTAAGCATCACCATAACTAAGTTGTAAAGAACAAATAAATTCACTCTTAACGTTGATTAATTCTTTAGAAACCCAGTATCAAGTCATTTGAAGGAAAAGTTGTTTGTCTGAAACAAAACTCGGCTCTTTTACAGCCCTTATTGTTTCTCTTTGCCTGTCATTGCTCTCTTATGTGAAGGTGTTTCTTTTGTGTAACATAATATCGACTTGGGTTTTATACACCCAGGGGATCTCAGACATAAAAGAGTTTAGAGAAACGCTACATAGGTGGCGCTAGTATCTGAGGATGACGTGAAACTTGACAAACATCTCTCGCCTTACTCTACTCTCTCTAAGGGTTTAGTAGCACCAAGAGGTTACTTCACTAGGGAAATCTTAGCCCGTTTTATGTTTGTCTTTTTTTACACTCGTTATCGCTAAATGATCTAAAGCTTTTTTAAACTTTTACTTATCTCTTTTGAATTCTTTGTCGACATTTTTGAGACAGGACTTGATGTTTCATCTTATTTTAATCTAAAGTTCCATTTAACTATCTTTTCCACTTTATTATACACGTGGATTTTTAAAGAATGTGTGACATACGAAGTGTGAAAATAGGAAAATTAAAAATGTGTTAATGTCAAAGTGTTTTTCTTAAAAATCTGAACCCTCCATGTTCTGAAAATCCAATTTCATTTGGACGTTCTAGTTAGTTGCTAATTTATACAGCAACTCGTCTTCGGACTCGCTTCGCTCGTTTTCAGACAATAAATACATTCGTTTTCTTCCCAGCGGTCACCCATACAGGCGCTGATCACGCTCAATACTGCTTAAAGTTTATGATCCTGTAAAACGCGTAGATAAACTTTGCTATATTGACACGAAGCTTTCGATTTATTACGTAAAGGAATACACTAGTACCAAATTTCACAAGAAATTAACAAATTTATATAGTAGTAACACCTTACGAATTTAATAGTTTTTTATGCTTAAACCGGTAGGGTCATATTGATGTTTCTCCTGACTCAAATCTCACTCAACTAATTCAACCTAGAATATGTACACACCCAATGATCTAGGAAGCATACTCTCCGTACTACAATGTGCCCAGTTCATTTAGACCGGCTAGACTCTGGCTTGGCTCATTGCTAGAGCCTAACGCCGACTACCAGTGGAACAGTGTACTTAGTTCATCTAGTCTAGTCTTACTAGCTCCTCTGATCAAATTAGGTCTCACTTGACCCCCCTCGTTTAACCAGTTTCACCATTTCACCAATCTCATCAGATCCTCTAGCATCACCAGACTCTAGCTAGGCTCACCGCTCTGGCTAGTCCAACGCCACCCAACAGAGCAACCCCAATGTCAGTGTGTGCAAACTAATTCTTTAGCCCTGACCTAAAAGTTAAAGATCCGTAGTGCTACTCGGAGACGTTTGTCTTCAAGAACCAAGCGCGCTTCGTTCCTAGTGACTTACGTCACTCGAGCCCCGGCTTCATTTTCACTGACTAAGTTTTCGGACATACGAAGGCTCAGTACATATTTTCAACCTTCATCTCCATCAGCCCGCAGAACCTTGACTATTCGTGAGTTGGAGACAACGAAAACGTGGATCCAGACTTCTCTCAGATGAAACTAGATCGAACCCCGAATTTGCGTATTAGCAGCCAAGGAAACCACGTAAAACCCTGGCAGGATTGGCCGACCTTGAATTCAAGATCTCCCGAGTGTACCTTACAAGGGGTAACCTTATATTAAGGTCCTCCCCTGGCTGGATTTGAACCCTCGACCTCCAGGTCGAAAAGCAAGTTCTCTATACCACTGAACTACCGGACTCGGTAGAAAATAATTGTTCTTTAAAAAAATAGTTATTTAATAGTTTAAAAAAAAAAAAAACATAACTGCAATAGAAATTTAAATTATAATGTAATCTTAACACGCTTTCACCACGACACCTTTGAAATTTAAAACTAAGATAAAAAATAAACATAATAAATCAACTTCCGCCATTGAAAATTTATTCCCAGAAGCGCCGCATAGCCAAAACACAACCCTCTGTGAAAAACTAGAAAAGAAAATCCATTAGTAGATGGACGATAAATTAAAAAAAGCTCGGGAAAACCTCAGATTCAGTTCCGAGGTAGAGAGATAAACACAACATGGAAATGAAAACTAGCAGAGAAAATTCCTTTAGATTACAACGTCATCGCAACGCAATGCACGATAAATTCTCCTTTTCCCTTGTTTTTCTCAAAAACAACAACAATTGTATTAAAGTTTCATATTTTCAATTAAAATTGCATCGCATTCAAATTTAATTTTGGGATATAAAACAAAAGAATTTTAATTTGATTTAAAACCCTTTATGTAATTTGAACGAAGAAGAAAAGATTATTGCTATTAAACATACTAAATTCAAAAATGTATCATGTTTTTTTATCTTCAAAAGGTAATAAAATTACATTTTTATCAGTACTTATGGTAACTTTAGGTCCCAAAATATTGCTCTCTTTCTCTTGAAAAAAATATAAAACCTAAAAAATGTTTTTAGGTTTTAACTAATTTTTTTTTTACACAAGGTATAAAAATTAATTACTATAATTAATTAATTAATTACAGTTATATTTTAGGTTTCACCTCGCCAAAAGCTAATTACCGTATAATATTTTTAGGTTTTAACCTGGGAAAGACTAACTAGAATTATGTTTTTAGTTTACCTCGGGAATGCATAACCCAATCCAGTCGGCTTCTAATCGAGAATACATAATCTAATTGACTAGGTTACGCCTCAAAAATAAACAACCTAATTGACTCGGCGACACTTAAATTATAAAGTTTTGATTGCTTAGGCAATGTTCTCAAAATTAGGAAGCATGAAGAGTGTTAAAGCTTTATGCATTTCAATCGATTGTCTAATATAACATTTAGAATATAAAATTACAAATACCTTGGCAATGTACCCAAATGACAGTTATTTTACCTGTAACAAAAAATTATGCTTGTCATTAACTTTATTATAATATAATTTTGTAATATATTCAATTAAAATATCGGGTACGGGGCGCCTCGGAACTTATTTTCAACTCATTAGACTCGCTTCAATCAACCTAAGAAATTGAGAACTACAACATTTATATTGCAGTACATCATCAGGCTCATTTTGCTCGTCATACTGTAAAAACATCCGTTTTATTCTTAGTGGTCACCCATCCAGACACAAAATTCGCTCGATGCTACTTAAAATGAGTAATTTATTAAAAACATAATGCTAAGCGAATTAACATTAAACTTAGTATGCTTCTTTATTACTTGATAAATAAGCATTGGATACTCTTGCACCAAATGTTTACTCAAATGAGGGAAAGGAATCTTTTAAGTAGCTCTTCCACAATAGTAGTACACTGAAACTCAACTTAAGGTCGAATTGTGTAAAACATTGTTCTGACTGAGATTCGAACCCAGGCCTATTTAGGTATAGTTGTGTTGCAGAGGGGATTACAAAAAATATACCATTTGATACTACCGAATTTTGCAAAGCATGAATAGTTGACACAATATAATTGTGCGAGAGACACATAGGAAATGTAACAAGCAAAATGCAATGCTACATCTGGGAACTGTTCCATCATTCGACATTCGTCATCATTGATAGCTCGATATAATGTCATGTCCGATTCTGTTTCGTTACGTCTAACTCATCAGGGTGCCGACAGAGCCTGAACTCACTCTGACCTTCAATTAATTCCGAAGAATATAATGTGAAGTATTTACCAGAGACGAGCGGTGCTCTTTTACCGTCATCATGCATGGCAAGCAAACATTATCATTTGATACTACGAGTTTTGCAAAACATATAATAGTTTGACACAAAATAATTGTGCGAGAGCAACTAGGAAATGTAACAAGCAAAATGCAATGCTACATCTGGGAACTGTTCCCATGATGTCATCATGATTTCTGTTCCCATGATAAAAAAAAAATAAAATTCCTGTTTTGGGGCCTTACGGCCCATCAGGGTATTAACCCTGCGGGAACCACCTCAGGTGGGTTGCATCTACTACACTCTAAGAATTAATTAAAGTTGGCGAAATCATTTTAATACAAATACTATTCATAAAATCTTAAGAGCATTGCCCGGGCTGCAAACCCCGGACCTCCGGTGCCGAAATCGAACGCCTTTACGATCACGGCCACGGAGGCAGACTGTTCCCATGATATTTGTCATTAATGATGACGAATGTCGAATGATGGAACAGTTCCCAGAAGTAGCATTGCATTTTGCTTTGTTACATTTCCTTAGGTGTCTCTCGCACAAATTATATTGTGTCGATTACAAAAAAGTCAAAATAATTATGTTCACCATATAAAAAAGAAAAGTGAACCCCTAGTAATTTGCGGATAATTATTTACAATTTTTAGAACATTTATTATTTCCCAGTAAAGTCGTTATCCCCACAAACTTCTGTGGTATAATTACCATTGTTTATAAATTACCATTAATATTCGTTTTTTTATCTAACATAATTAGCTTTCTTTCTTATTATTCTTTTATAATTTTTTTATCTAAAAGAAAAAAAGAGTTAACTTTTCGTTCCAATTGGAATAAAAAAGTTTTTTTTATTTTTTGTGAAGTTCTTTTCTGGGTTAGGGTTGATTTATTTAGCGGACTTGCATCGAAAGCTGTAAATTTTGTTATCAAACAACACAAGTTCTTTTCTAGAGGAAACTGGCCCGCAAAACTTTAATCATACTAGTAAATCACTCTTTTTCTCTTCACTTTTAACTTTGCCTCCCCCTTTTAAACTTTTTCTCCCTTGATAGAGAAAAACAAGAATAGTTTATACAAAGAGAGTAATAAAAGTAAACTTGATTAACTTGCATTCCTCTTATTTCTTTCTTTATATCTTATTCTTGCATCTAACTTTAATGAAACTGTGCTTTTCTAGCATAAAGTGGTTATATCCTTCTTGTAACGACTGACTATTTCAACGGCTCAGCTCCAAAACCAGAGTTCTACACTGAAGCTAGAAATCTTAATATAATAGATAGAATTTAGGATCATTGTCAGCTGATTATTATTCATTTAGGACGTCATTGGTTTCTCCTCACAACAATGGAGACTAAATCTCTATCAACAGGAAACTTCTAAAACTAATATATAACATAATCAGAGGGTCATATATTTTATACAGTGGTTCTTCAAAGATAAAACATATTTTTTTACAATTACATATAGGAAACCATTAATAACAGTGGCAAATATATTTTCTTTGCCAATGGCGAAGATAACACTAATTCTCTCAATCTCTTAATCATCCATTAATAACTCTAACTCTCTCAATCTCTAAATCATCCATTAATAACTCTCTAATTATCAAATAATAACTCTCTTAATCATCCAATAATAACTCTCTTAATTTAATCATCTAATAATAACTCTCTCAATCTCATAATTGTCCATTAATAACTCTCTCAAACTCTTGATCATCCATTAATAACTCTAACTCTCTTAATCATCCATTAATAACTCTCTAACTCTCTTAATCATCCATTAATAACTCTCTGAATCTCTTAATTATCTAATAATAACTTTTTCAACCTCTTAATCATCTATTAATAAATCTCTTAATCACCCAATAATAACTTTCACAATGTCTTAATCATCCATTAATAACGCTCTTAATCACCTATTAAAAATTCTCTTTTAATCATACATTAATAATTTCCTTAATGGTAGAAAAAAATTCAGTTTACTACGCAACTCTATGTATGCTTTTTAATGTCATCTTAATAAATGATAGAAAATCTTCCTTTAATTTAATCTCAATATTTTTATTGGTTTTATGTAAAACCAGGTATTTCAAGATGATTTCTTTATAAATATTTCCTTTATTCTCATCCATTAATGATTCTCTAAATATTTTCCCAACTCTTCAGAACTTACTTCCGATAAGTTTCTTTGCACATTATTAACTAATTATTATGACCAGCGATGGGTTTAAAATATTGTAAGGGTTATTTTTTTATTATAACAATAAACGTCGTAAATAAATTACAGTTCGCTGCATGAGGGTATGAAAAGCAAATGGAAATCTCGAGTAGTTGTACAACCTTCGCTACACTATTGCTGCAAATAAGGAAAAATGCATTTTTCTTCACTAGAATGCAATATAGCATTGCATTCACCAGGATTCATGGGATAAACGTGTTTTCCATAACAACAAACTAAATAATATGTAGCAAAATAAATCTCAACATTGCAATACCATTCGCATCCATCGTACCAAAAGTTATCAAGCCAGCGACTTTAAACAGATTTATAAGCTCAATGCTCATCAAACATTCATAGTATACAGAAGGGAACGCGAAGGATCTTTCAAGTCTTAAAGATTCAGGGGCTCGTTCCACTAAAGTACTAGTCTTGTAGTAACAAAAACAACTTTAATGACAAATGTTCAAGTCACTACAACATACAGATGTTCAAGGAAACACTTGAACATCTGTAGCATTTAAGCGAATTTTCAAAGAAAATATAATCTTATGAGATTGGGTTCACGGAGACTGGAGAGAGAGAGGTAGATCTTTATATATATATATATATATATATATATATTATATATATATAATATATATATAATATATATATATATATATTATAATATAAATATATATATAAATAAATATATATAATATATATATATATATATATATATATATATATATATATATATATATTAATAGATGTTTTTTCCATTTTCCTTTTAGTTGTTGACTAATTTCCTTTTACCTTTAGTTTAGTTTTTTGTTCTAATTTTTTTAACATAAAAAAATTTTATGTTTTTTGTTTTTTTTTAAACTTTTTTATTAACGTTTCACTGATGAATTTTGATTTAAACATTAGAACATGTAAGATTAACTTTTGAGTTTCATAAATTTACCAATCTTTTCCTCCTTTTCATAATTTGTTTTTTTTATTTTAGGATTTTGGACCCCCTTTTATTCGAATTTTATGACAAAGTTACCTTGATAACGGATATGTAATTTGTAAGTTTTATTTTCTCTTTTTAACATGACTTTTTTAAATTTTATTAATTTGAATATAATGTTAACATTTTCCATTATGTAATTAGTTCATTTCCTTTTTCTTTTTTAGATTTTTGCTTGATAATGCTCTGTGTTAAGAGTGAAATATTGCAATAAATAATTAAAAATACCTGGTGTCTCATTAGTGCCTAATTTCTAATGTATTTCTAATGTGTGTGTGTGTGTGTGTGTGTGTGTGAATGTATGTAAGGATTTTTGTGTCCTAGACGTTTCTATGGGACACGATAACTTTTGAACGCTTTCTTGGATCGAAATGAAACTCGGTACAGAAATGAACCATGCTAATGTCCCGAACCCTATTGTTTATGAAATACGTGTGACGTCATTAACCCCACAAAATAACCCCACAAACATTTCAAATAATCACATCTTTATATATGTGATGTTTTTAATATGACTTTTTCCTACTTTTTAAATAGGATTTAGATTGGACTGAAATGTTTTACACACATACTACTATGTGTGCTTCACAAACAGACGAAGTTTAATGTATTATCAGTATTAATTCCGGATTTATTTATTGACATATATATGTAAACAAAACATTTCGTCATTGATGGACATGTAAACAAATTAATTTTTATCTCCAATACATTCAAAAGTTCGCTTATATCGTGGCAGTATGCCACTTATAAAAAAGTACAACAACCATGTGGCGCGGGGCGGCAACAGGGAGACGCCGGGGCCGCCACGATAATTTATATTTTAATACTATTACTTGTAACATTCATTAGCTAAATTTCTACCCAAGTACGAACCTAGGTAGACTGAGTTACAAGTTCTGTTATTAATACAAAACTTAGATTTTATCGCTAACTTTTAGTTTATTAGTAATCTAGTGCTCATTATGAGTTTGTAAAACGTTTTACATAAATATTACTTCTTGTATTTTATAAATAATTGCATTCGAAATAATTTATCATTTAAATGAATCTGGGTTTCAATAATAGTTTGGCACATTGTTTACAAAAACTCTTGTAGGGCAAGCTGATACAGTATAAGGTGATTCAATTGAAGGGTTTTTATGAATGAAACAAATTTTTTTGACATGTTAGGTTGTCCGACGGTGACGTCATTGCAGGAATCAGTATAGACAACTTACATAATAATACTAACAAATAAGAGCACTACTACTTAAAAAAGAAAATTTTATAATACATTTTCAGAAATTATTCCTCAGGATACATTCATAGAGTTTTTACACGTCAATATTTATTTAGACATGTTTAAAAACAAATAACTGATTTTATATGGTTAACCTATAAAATTTAGTTTTGAAAGTTTATGTATAAATTATTGGAACCCTGCATTTGTAAGCTTACTTGGCTCAGGGGTCAAAGTGTTCGCTCAGTGTCTCGAAGGATAGCGGTTCGATTCCCAGCCGGGGCGTAATATTTTTTTGTTTATTTTTGATCTTTTGAATATTTCTGAGGCCAAGTGATTTTTGATCGAAACATTTTTCCGCGTATTATGAAACGATCGCCGGTTAATGATGTTAACAACATTATTTACCGAATAGCACAACTAAACCTTTTTTTTTGTACCAAGTTTAAAAGTCTCTCTACCATAAATGTTGCGAGAGCTACTATAGTAACGCACACTCACATGTACAGAAAGACGACTAATTGGAAGGTAAATCTCGGTTTCAGATCTAAGTGCAGGCATAATACTTTCCCTATTTACCTACTGTATAAAATACTTTCCTAGAAAATACATACGGTATAAATGAGGAAAAGTAAAAATTATGCAACAAAAGTTTAATCTTTTTAATAAAAAATAACTGAAGACTTGAGGATCGAACCCGCAATCTCTTGTAATAGAAGCGAAAGCGTATCCACAACGCCATCAAGGCTTATGTATTTTTGACTGATTATTTTCTAATAAAAATGTAATGTAAACAACTACTACATTATAAAATGTGTTTATTTCACTAAAATGTTTAGTAAAAATTAATTATTTCTACGTAAATGAATCAATCTTATGTTAGCAAATAATCTCAGAAATTTTCGGCCAAATATTTTGCTTATTCTGTTCACAATTGGTAATTATTCATAATTTTCAATGTAAGTCGCCTATATCGATTCCTGCAATGACGTCACGCCATTCATAAAAAAGTCAGGTTATAACCTCCGACTGTTTTTGGTTTGTTTACATCGAATTGTATCACCTTATACATTTCTATCATCTTGCTTGTAGGGTTACTATAAATTATAATGATATTCATGAAACGCTTAATTTTGTCACTAGTAGTTACAAGTTTGTACAACAGTTTGTAAGATTTGTAGGGGAGATAATCAAATTTGATTGGAGTTTGACACAAAGATGCTCGTTTGACACAAACCGTTGCTAGTAGACTTAGAATAATACTTTATATAGAAGGAGCACTACTGATAACACGAAAGCCGGTTGACTGGTGCAACTAAGTAATGCTGCCACCCTTACAATATACAATTTTGTAAAAAAAAAAGTTGGCGATACTTCCGGTTGCTGAATTATTATGTTCTATTATTAATTAATGATTGATTATTCATAAAATACTAATATAAATATCGGTGCATTACAATATTTAAAGCATTTTAAATATTAGTTTAACGTATTTATTAAAATTATATATAATAAGTAGTCCTCGTCAACTAAATGTAGATTCTTGTATTCCGCCACCCTTTTGCCATCTAAGACCAGTTTTATTAAATACTCAGCAGGTGTTTTAAGTTATTATATTTGTTCTTTACGATCTTTCTTCATTAATAGATATTTATGACAAATATTTAAAATAATGTTTTGTTGTCAGGTTGGCAGCATTACTTAGTTGCATCAGTCAACCGGCTTTCGTGTTATCAGTGGAATTACATTGTGTTTACGGTCCTGTGCTCCTTCTATGTATAGTATTAATCTAAGCTAGTAGATTTAAGATAAAACTCATGTAACCTTAATGTTAATGTAACCTTCCAAGTTTTTTTAATAAAATTGTATAAATACTGCTAGTTATGACCAGTCTACACTTGTATATTAGTGAAACAAAATTCTTACAATTATTAGTAAACTTGTAGCTTTTAACTTGTAGTATACAAGAATTGTACTTGCGTGAAACGAAGCCCTGCATTTCTAAAGACTGAATATATGTTAAAAGTAAAGAGGTTATATTTGCCGTTAGTTGAAGAAGCAATTGGACAATCAGCTACCGTCGATACTTGCTGCTGGACATTGATATCTCCGAAACGGTTTTGGGTAAACGAAAGCGCCAGCAGTAAGAGCAACACTTGAGGTGTCAAATAATAAAGTTTAGACAATAACTTCTAATTTTAACGAGCCCTCTTAAGATAAAAAAAAGGGAAGGAGAAGGATTATTTAAGGTAGTGTGAACCTGAATCAGGGCCGTGACTCTAGTACAACGTTATTAGCTAAGAGTTTATGACTTGCCCCACTTGCTGATGATAGCGTTAAGCTATCATGATGAAACCGGTCCAGAGATATTAATATCCAAAAGTAAGTATCAGCGATAAATTCTTCAATTATAATAAAAAAATTATTAATATCGCAGCAGGATAGTTAGAGCGGTACGAAAGTCCTGCGCTCAAATCCTAGCAAAGGACATCATAACATTATAACACTTATTTAGCCAATAATACTTCAATTAAATTAATAAAGGATAAAAAAAACTGATGAAAAAAATTTAATAAAATTAGTCAACATGAATCCAAACAGATTTAAAAAAAAATCTTAAAAATCCAATTATTTTAATTTTGTTTGACAACTTTCTTTCCCTCAAAGCTTAACAAAAGATTCATTAATTTAGGAAAAGGAATAAAGGAAAATCTTTGGACCTTTTTATTTTTTTGTTATCCTAAGTTTACTCTCATTCCTCTTTTCCACCCGTAGCGCCCCCTCCCCGACAAGGAAAGGTGGAGATTCTCTCTTTTTTCAAGTTCTTTACTCACTAACACCCTAACCTAGTATACAGGTACTCCTAGAGCCTCGATTATTTTTCAAAAAAGATTTCTCTTTATTCCTCGAATACCCTAGAAATCCCCACTGCTTAATTATAGGGCTTTAAGAGTCCCACCAATAGGTTAGTTCAAAGCCAACATAATTGCAAACTTGGAGCTAGTTTTCCAAATCCTATTTAAAGCCAATCTTCACTTTCTTCGTTTATTCCGAAAGTTAGAGGAAAAAATGTGTTTGAATTTATAATCAAAAATCGGCGTTTCAACCGAATTATCCGTTTAATGTGTTTTAAGACATCCTGATTAAGTTTCATCATGTTATATGTGTTGTACCATCATTGTAGCTTTAAATGGATTTATGCTAGAAAGTCAAACATGGTATAACTAAGGTGAGCGTTAATGGAGTTCATCTTAATAAAAGAGAAAGAAGTCTCTCCACAAAAATATATTCTTAATAGCAAAGCGCTTTCAACCTAACAAGAGGTCATCATCCTATCAAAGATAGACTCTCTATCTTTGATATCTGATCTATAAGACTCATCTATCACCCTCTTCTTTATTCAACGGCTAGCACTGATGATGACCTTGTTAGGTTGAAAGCGCTTTGCTATTAAGAATATATTTTTTGTGGAGAGACTTCTTTCTCTTTTATCAAACATGGTACGATATAATGTTCTGTCACGGTCACCATAATGTTCCGAATATTAATGGTAAATGTATAATAAAGACACTAGATAGGACGTTAATTACTAATAATGGAGACATACTAATATTTATATTAATGGTAAATTTAAAACAGGTTCAATTCTTCGTATATTGAACAAAACAGTTAACAGATGGACAGTAAATTAACAACTCACAAAATATTCAATCTTGAACTTAATGTCATCAATATTATTATATATATATATATATATATATATATATTATATATATTATATATATATATATATATATATATATATATAAATTTACATGTTCATATATTAAAGGTATATTTACATATACCTTTGTCATTCAAATTACATATACTTTGGTCAATCTTGAGGTAAATGTGCTTCCCGAAAAAGAATTATGAAATGAAATTAACCGTCATTAATGACTATGCAAGAAATTCTAAAGCGTCCAGAAATGAGCGGAACGGTTCGAAATAGCAAAACAGCCTAGCAAAAAGACTAGCAAATGTGGGAAGGCTCTTCTAATTATCAGCATTAGTTTGGTGTCGATGTCTATATGTTTAGTGATTAATCCTTAAAAATAGAAAAAGCAGAGTCCGAAATGGTGAAGATAAGTGTAGCGAATGCGAGGTAAAATAAAAAAAAAAAAACAATTATACACTATAGTAAAAATAATTTTCAGCAGTTAATTCCCACATGCCCACAAGATATGTGAATGAACAAATTAATATTAATCACTTTAAAATTAATTAAATCAAATTAATTAAATATATAAAATCACTTTATTCAGATAAATGCTAAATGAAAGTTGATTAATGCTTAAAACAACCATAAAATAAGAGCTGCTAAATATGCATTTATATTATATAATGCTAAAATACAAAGCATTTCCATATAATTATGATTCTAACTGAGAGGCATTCGTTATGTTAGCCACTCCGCGGCGTCATCAATAGGTGCTGTTTCGCGGCCACCGCAACTTCTTTTTCTGCTATTGCAGCCATATATTGTTGTGGCTGTAGTACTAGTCTTTTAGTACGTTCACACACACACTTTAGATACACGTATCGTATAGAGTACGGTCTCTCAATACGATCATTTAAGCTGTATGAACCATGCGGAGGGGATCCGATCGCAAACGCTAGAACTAGGGAGATGGAATCTAAATGGATCCCCAGATACGCTGTCTTTTTGTGTGTGTACCTTTAGAGACGATCGTATTTAACGGCTAACCTTCTCGTCGAACTTTTATTTCACTTCTATATAACCGTTTTTGATCAAATAACTTTTGGAATATTATTTTTTTTAGTGTAACTTTATTATTATGCAAAGAAATCACAATTTAATTAAATATATTTTTTGTTTTAAACTTCCTTATAACCAAAAGTGAAGGATCACTATACAAAACGCCATGTTTTGGCGGGACCAGTTATCACTCGATCGACTAAACAAATACGCTGCAAGAACCGTGAAGTTAGTTGACCGTATTGTATACGTATTCTATACGATCCGCGGATATAGAGTGTGTGTGAACGTACTATTTTTAAGTGGCATACTGCCAAACTATAAGCGAAATCCAATCCCTTCTCCACCCGTATAACCCTAATCTCATTAGCCCATTTTTCTTTAGGAATTTTGCTAAAAGCAATCTAAATCCACTTCCTGTCTAAATAAACATAAATTGTTGGCGAACCTAAAGTATAATGCAAGTTACAAAAATGGTTCACACTGTTTTTGAAAAAAGCAAGGAATAGAAACTACCAAAAAGGATTAAATACGAGAAATTTCTCTCTTATTTAAAAATAAGAGAAAACTGCTTAAAACAAAAATTTCAACTGCTTAAATAAGTAAATTTCAGCAGCATTTAAATGCAACTTAGCTGTACGTTAAATAATGTATTGCAAAACTATTATTTTAAACATAGAACGTTAAGAAAAGACTTAAAACGAAGTAAGCATTAACAGTGAGCAGTGTACTTCGTTTAAGTCTGGTGTTCCAGTAAAAAAAGTAAAATAATGTAAGTAGTAGAACAAGTAATTGAATAAAGTCACAGCTAAGGGAATGGTATGGGCAAAGTACCACCTATACTACTCTATCCCCACTCCACCTAACCTCCCCACTCCAACCATCTCTAGATAAATCAAGGAATACCCCACTCTCCTGTCCATTGACAGTAGTGTAATTGAATCCAGCGAAACCCAAAGCCTAACTGTTAGTGCTACCCTTCTATAAATTAACGCAATCTAGGATTAAAATCCATTCCATTTACCTTTTTTTTAAGGTAAAACCAATTTTTTCTACAGCTCTCTGAATTTGAGACCTAACTTTTTTTTAAAAAATAAATATAAATCTTAAAGAAGAGCTTTTTAAATGGTTATATGCTTTTTTTAATAATGGTTATACTCTATTAAATAGGTAAAAAAATAAAACTATATTACTTGTTGGAGAAAATAAAAAGCTTATTAATCTTCTTTTATTAAATAAAAATAAATAAGTAAATAAAATGTTATATCTTAAATTGATCATATTTCTATTATTTTTATGCACCTCCTTAGGTTCATATTAATTTCATTAAATGCAGATATTGTAAATTTTTTTTTTATAATTTTTCACACAATTTGTAATGTCTTATGAGGACACCCCCTTTGTAAAGACTGTAAGTCTATGACAAATAAATATATTATTATTAAGTAAATAAGGACTTAAAAACTACCAAAGAAGTTCCGAGAAGAAACCATAGCTAGTTGTTTTAAGTATGGTGATTTATCACCTCTTCCATACAACTTTTACTATCACCATCAGAAAGACTGGAAAAGATAATCTGTTATTACACTACCTCTATAATCTGAAAACAAAGAATGCGGGTCTTTATAGTGAGACGATGATTTAAGGTACATAAGATAAATGCCGACCAAGAAAAAGGTAGTGTAAAGAATAATACAATGATAAGGAACGAAAAATAAAAGATGTAAATGTTAAATTAGAAAAAAAGAAACGATAAATTACATATAGCTTGAGGCAGTTTCATTTCTTCTTTGATGTATTTTATTATTTATTCTGTTCTGGTAAAATACATTCTGGAATTGTATTTATAAAATAATAGTTATTTAAGCACAAAAAGAGTAAGAAATTATTTAAGATTGGCTTGATTTGAAACTGAGGGCGTGGTTTAACGTCTAGGACTAAACTCATTGGCTCCCTCGCCTTATTTTCCCATGTTGTCAACTGATTTCAGCCGTATGTCGTATTATAGTCAAGTTTACGATTTTTTTTTTTTTTGAAAGATAGGTCAAAACAAATAATGATTTCAGCAAAATAGATAAACACAGTCTAAAAATGTAAACTTCTAGGAAAGGCAATTACATCTTATGTCTGATTTATGTGCCAAGTTTCAACTCTCAAGTATAAACACAGCTGGAGTTATGCATGACGCAGACAGACAGACAACATAACAAAACCCAATTAAAAAGTCATAAAAGTGACTAAAACGAATTATTATAATAAAACCTTGGTTTCAAATTTTCAGAGTGCATACAATAGTTTTCCTTCATACCTACGGTAGTAGATAATAAAAGGTAAAAAGATAATATTAAGAAAAAAAAATTTAAATTATAATAAACGATTTTCAAGAGATGAGAAAAGAAAGATGTTGAAAAATTAGAATAAGGCTTTAAAGCAGGCACTTGTGAGTCTTGTTCAGCATTAAGGACAAGTGCCTCGTCAAGCCTGGTTTAGTACGAAATGCAATAGATAATGAAGAAACGCCTAGGAGAGATTCGAACCAAGTACCCGTGAGATTGAGATAAGTGGAAAACACCTATTAACTTTTTCCCTTTATAAGAAAATTACTTTATTTTTAAAGTGCTGTAATACTAACAGGGAAAAATTCGCTAAAAAGCTTCAAAGTATAAGAATTTAAATTAATGTTAGCCAATACTAATAATTTTGCAATTATATTAGTAGTCTGTCTAGGCATTGTAGGGTAGGACAACGACTAGAATTAAGGTCTTGCTAATTACAGGGCGACAATGTATATATATATATAATATATATATATATATATATATTATATATATTAATATATATATATACATATATAATGTTTACATATTTTTTCGTTCTTATGGACCTCCAAAACGGACTCAAGCCATACTCAAAAATGCTATTTCTTCTTTTTCACCTATATCCTATTAGCGATTTTTTACACAGGATATTTGTTAAAAAGATAATGCATACCAATCTATAAGAAAATTCACTAAAACCTCCATAATAGTTCCATCGTTACGACAAATAAGCACAGAAAATTAAATTTAAGGAGAATTTTTTTTTTCTATAAAATACCAACCAATTCAAACTTTTGAAAAAATTCCAAAGTTTGTTTTGTATTAAAACAAAAAGTACTTATTTTAAAGAAAACAATACCTCATTTTCGGGAAAGGGCAACTACTTTAAATTCATTTACCTTCAAAATGGAACTACAATAATTAAACTCAGTATATCCCAAAAATAATGGACCATTAAACTCATTAAGTCTTAGATATTCTATTATTAAAGTATTTTAACTAATTAGTCAAAATAATTAATTTTTTAAAATAATTATAGGAGAGCCGCTTAGACGAAGTTGTCTCTCGCACAAATTTAGTACCAACTGGGGCCCAGCTACCCAAACAGTCAGGATTCGATACCAGAAGGGGATTTTAGGATTTTCATGTGAAGGATAGAAATTCTTTTATGTGTTATCCTTAAAAAGGGCATAAGCCGAGCCTGTGTGACGTCAGGTACACGTAAAAGATCCTAACTTAAAATCAAACCGGGATCAGGCAAAATTTAGCACTCATAATAGTAGCATATGTGAAGTAAAACATGTTTCAATCTTATAGTTTCCAGAGCAGAAAGGTATAGTAGGTAAGGGTACCGAGGTACCTTACCCTACCTAGGAAAGGTACTAAGGTAGTACCTTACCTAGGTACCTTACCCTACCTAGGTAGTACCTTACCTAGGTATAGGTAAGGTATAGTAAAGGTAGTCTGGCAGGTGAGCACGTGTTGTTTCTACTTAAAGATATTGTGGACAAGATGGGAAAATGCCAAAACTGTTGACTCTTGACATAATCAAATAAACAGTACCAAATGACGTTTGAAGTACAAAAAAATCGGGTACGGGGTACCTCGGAACTTTTCCTCATTACATTGGATTCGCTACGCTCATCCTCCCTGCTTGGGACTCGCTTCTCTCGTCCTCAGAATATCCAATTCGCCAAATTTATGCTGCAACATGTCTTCGAACTCGCTTCGCTCGTCCTCAGATAGTAACAGCATCTGTTTCATTCACTGACAACGCTCAATGCATCTTAATTTTTATGAGCCAACAAACAAAACAAAATCATGGATATACTTGTCGTATTGAGACGAAACTTTGTGTACTTATTTATTAGGTAAAGAAATACACTTGTACCAAATTTCGATTATTTTTCCAATTTCCAAAAATTGGATTATTTTCTTATTTTTTTTTAAAAACCTACACAAGCCATTCAATAAAAATTGAACTAATGCTGATAATGAGATGAAACTTAGCACATATGTTAGTCTTATACATGGCTACATGCGTGCCAAATTTTAATCGGATCGCATAATTTTGCTGTGTTTTATGATTTTTCAAAATTTTTGATGTGTTGCGGGTTAATGACGTCTTAAAAATGATTTTCCGAATAGCACAACTACAGCGGTAGACTGATTTTTAATCATAAATACACTGGGCGCTACGATGATAAAAGACACATACATACACATACAGATCGACAACTTTCCGAAAACCACTCAGGAGTCCTTAAAAACGCCTGAAACGGATAATTCTGGTTTCATCCCGGTTCCGGATTTTCTTGCAAACACAATACTTTTCCTATATACTTACGGTATAAATGAGAAAAATTAAAAATGTGCGAATTACGGACAACGATTGATTAGTTATAACGTTAACAATTAGGTTACACATAGCCAGTCTCTGAGAGCCCCAAAAAGATGTTTCAAGCCTCTCAATGTATTATTAAGATAGGATGTACATATGCCCCCTCTAGAAACATATCTATGTCTCTAACAATATATTAAACCTTCTACCTTTTTAATAACGTCATACTCTGTATATTCCCCTCGTTTCAAAAGATAATCATGTATTTAAACATTATTTAACTTATTGTATTCGATTATTATTTTTGGATAAAATTAAATAAAATACAAATATTAGGGGACTGTTGAATTTCAAATAATCTTGTTTTAAGGTTTATGTCAAAAGGTTGTTGATGAAAATTTGTCAAACAACGTAAAGGTTCAACTTTTTTCTTCATAGTAGTAATCTAAGACATCGACGGTTAAGTTATGGTGCTGGCAATGGGTTGCGATAATCGAGTCTTTTATCCAACCAGCTAACGCTTATCTATCTTTAACATCAGTCAGATCATAAAGATATATTACTAGAGAGGCCCTATTGGTTACTAAAATTGTAACCTGACCAGCTTCGCTTATAAATATTATTAAATAATTAGTACAAAAGCAAACAAGCCAAGAAGAGCAATTTTATACAAAAGATAAAATTGACTCCAACAAGAAGAGTGGTGTTTATTCTTTGAGGTGTGGAGGGTGTAACAGCACATATGTTGGTTAAACTGGTAGAGCTTACTTTACGAGACTTAAAGAACACTTTCGCCGAACGAACAGTAAGTTCTACCAGCACATACATGAGGAAGGCCATGTTAACTTTCAGCATGAGGCTGCTTTCCTCCACATGACACAGAAAAGAAATACCATGACCTTTTTGGAAAATGAGGAGATTTTGAAGAACGTCAAAGAAAATGGTAATAAGGCACTTAATAAGAGGGCGAAAGTGGCGAGATAACGCTGATACAAAGCGGCGGCTACTTGGTTCCCGTCAGTCAGCTACAAACCTCTAGACAAAACTATAACCGCTGTCTCCTAACTCTTTTCTTCGCTGCTCGCCGGTAGTTATTTTTATAAAAAAATAGAAAAGTTATTAGGTTTTGGCCATGATAATAAAACACATTCGTGTCAACTTGTTTTATTTATCATGACCAAAACCTCATAACTCTTTACTATTTTTTATACGTATGGTCAATAATTGCTATTTGTTATTAGTTGTTATTTTTATATATGTAATGTTTTATATTTTAATTTATTTCGTTTACTTTATTTATTTTTATTTGGTCCATGTATTTATTTTGCTTCCCTATATTATTTTTATTTTAATTTTGCATTCATCTCATTGTATTGTATTTCTTTTTATTTCTAGTATGTTATTTTTATTTAGAGTATTTTATGTAATACATTTTTTACTTTGTTGGTTAGGCACAGATGATGATCTGTTAAGATTGAAAGCTGTCTATTTTTGTGATTATTGGTCTCCATAATAGTTCAATATTTTTGTTGTTAGGGACACTAAAGAGACTACTTAATGGTTGTTAATTTATTTATTCATTACGATATTTCGCTTGTATTTCCAAGCATATTCATGTATAATCTAAAAAAGAAAAAGGAAAATACAAATGCTTTAAATATTAATATGAGTTATTAATATGGTAGCACTAGCTTTTTAATTTCTGACGTAGTTAGAACTTTCCTAACTTATTATCTTTGTAAGTTTTTAATTCATCTTGTAATTCATACTCATTTGCATGACTAAGTTTCCAATATTCCAATGAATATTATTCTAAAGCATTTGTATTTTCCTTTTTCTTTTTTAGATTATACATGAATATGCTTGGAAATACAAGCGAAATATCGTAATGAATAAATAAATTAACAGCCATTAAGTAGTCTCTTTAGTGTCCCTAACAACAAAAATATTAAAGCTGTCTATGTCAAATATATATCATTAGTGGAGAGACTGTTTTATTTCATTACTTGAAACTCCACAACTCATTTCTTCTTATTAATAATGGAATAATTGTTATAATAACAATGGAACTATTTTTTATAACTTTTGACTTTATTCAGTAATATTGTTGCTTTAATAAGGCAAATTTCAATAAAACAGGCTGCCAATCATAGAACGAGATTTCCCTACCAATACAGGCTTAAAAATTATTGTACAAGAAATGTCATAAAAATTATTAACATACAAGAAACGTGCACATCGACTCACGCGCACTAATTGTGTAGGCATATAAACAGGTTTGTCATATTGATGTATATCCACACTGCATATATACACACACCAATTTGTTTCGATTTTTGGGATCTGTAGGGAATGAAACGTCCAAATTTGATAAAAAATGTGTCATTCATTTCGCTAAAGCAATGCTCCCCTTGCTTTTTAGAAGTAAGGACTGTTATTAAAAAAATTAGGATTTTCTTTTTAATGGTCAAAAATTGCATTAATATAAAGTCAACAAATTTGAAAAAAATCAATAGTTAACATGTGGGAGGTGGGAGAGAAATATATCCCTTATCAATATCATATATTTTGTCGCCCTTGTCTAAAATTTACTTATTTATTATTTCACATTTGTAGTAATTAACCTTGTAGATATCAACGTTAAGGTAACTTATTCTGGTGACGTCACACAAAAATCCTCCCATTATCTGTCTGAATAACGAAATGATATTAAACATCCTATCTATAATAGCTCTTAATACATTACTCTCAAAAATAATGAAAATACGATAGGGTTTATTGTGTCAGGGGATTAATCATTTCGAATCTCTGAAACAATAGTTTTCTCAAATATGCTCCCCACTAATTATCAAACAAAAGTTCTGGTAAAGGATTAGTTTTTCCGAGTGAGTTAATATTTATGAACAGTTTAGATTTATAAATTCTGCAACTATCACTCGGATATTCTGACATGATAATAAATCAGCACTTATCCTTTTCTTAGACACCGTCTATGTATTTAAAAAATCTGTTCATCCATAAATTAAATATGCATACATACATAACATAAATATATATTATATATATATATATATAATATATATATATATATATATATATATATATATATATATATATATATATATATTATATTATATATATATATATATATATATATATATATATATATATAAAGTGAACAATTACTCCTTACACGATAATCAGCAACAAATAAGCACTAAAATCGAAAAGTTAAGGATTATTTTTATACATTCATAGCGAATTTTTAGTGGGATAGGCGAGATCGCGGGAGTCGTATCTCGGACCATAGTCACAGTCCGTTTTAAACCCTTAAAAACCTTCAAAACTCATTAAAGATTGACAGAAACATTTAAAGATGAACACTAACTAGGCTTTAAACAAGTACAAATATTAGGAAGATCTGCCAATTTTAGAGGCACAGTTTTGTATAACTAACAACAGAATAATTATGCGTATTTCCTTAAAAAATAATTCTGGCGCGGTGGTCCGAATGTCAAGTGAATTTCCTTTGGAAAACGCGTTTCTGCAATTAACAATCCATTTCTTGCTTAAGGTTCTGGTTCTCCTTTATAACTTAATAAGTTTTATTTGATTACGACATGTAATCCATGAATTTTAGTGTATCATAAAATTAAGCAGCATCGAGCGAGGTCAGTACCTAGATGGGTGAAAGCTAGGAATGAAACGTATCTATTCACTATCTGAGGAGACGAGCGAAGCGAGTCCGAAGACGTGATGCAGTATAAATTTAACGATTTGTATATTCTGAGGACTCGCTTTGCTCGTCCTCAGAAGCTTATCCTCCCGAAGCTGGGAGGATGAGCGTAGCGAATATAATGAAATGAGGAAAAGTTCCGAGGTGACCTGTGCCCAATTTATTTCTGTATTTTTCAAAGGAAAAGCGCATATCTATCCTTTTGAAATTTACCAATTTCTACTTTTCCTGATTAATGCTGTAGGTATAAAAGAAAAGTATATGTTTGCAAAAAAAATCCGAAACCGGGATGTCATCGGAATTATCCGTTTCAGGCATTCTTAAGACCTCCTGGTTTTCGTAAAGTTGTCTGTGTTGTATTTGTGTGTGTGTGTGTGTGTGTGTCTGTTATCATCGCAGCTCTTAGTGTATTTATGCCAGAGACTTGATGATACAATGACGCCATGTATAAGACTAACATATGTGTCAAGTTACATTTCATTATCAGCATTAGCTCAATTTTTGTGTTGTAGTATAAATTTAACGACTTGTATATTCTGAGGACGAGCATAGCGAGTCAGAAGCTGGGAGTAGGAGCGTAGCAAATCCGATATAATAAGAAAACGCTAAGTGGCACCCTGTACCTGATTTTTTTTTAAATGTTGCTGACTCAGCGAATCGGGTAATGACATCACACCGACCTTTTATCTATAGAGTTCGTGTCCTCCACAAGGCGTATTTGTAACTAAGTTTCCAAAGAAGTATATTATTTGATACTACCGAGTTTTGCAAAACATGAATAGTTGACACAATATAATTGTGCGAGAGACACCTAGGAAACGTAACAAGCAAAAAGCAATGCTACATCTGGGAACTGTTCCATTATTCGACATTCGTCATCCAGTATAGGCTCTGTATGCGCCCTGATGAAATAGACGTAACGAAACAGAGTGGGACATGACATTATGTCGAGCTATCAATGATGACGAATGTCGAATGATGGAACAGTTCCCAGATGTAGCATTACTTTTTGCTTGTTACATTTCCTAGGTGTCTCTCGCACAATTATATTGTTCCAAAGAAGTGTCTAAACACAAACACAAACGATTCAATAAATAGATAGGCGTCATAGCAGGAGTAGAACCTAGGATCATGACCACAATCAATTTTAGATGTCCCAGATCAAGAAAAAATACATTATGCAAAACTTTATACATATCATTGATTCGTAATCAGGGAACTATGAAATGGGTTTAGTCATGATCCAAGATTCGACTCCTGCCATGAAGCCTATCCCATCGAATTTTTATTACGTTATTATTGAATTTTTTCCTTAGGAAATTTTCTAAAAGGGCAGAACTGAACTGCTCGCTTAAGGCTGTAACTGCCTTACTTGTGAGTACATTTACAGGATTAACAACGAGTAACTTTAATAACATAAATTTGTAACTAAAAGTTTTACTGAACGGGATTATGACAGCGCAAAGCTGTTGGGAACAATGCAAGGTGGTTTGTGGCCAGTTTTTGCTCTGACCCATTATTACACAAAGCTCTTTAGGGTATTTTTGATTAGGGTAAACACTATAAATTTGTTGACCAAAAAACCCCAAGCTCCCAGGTAATAGGGGAAGAACATTTTCATCAATTACTGTAAACTTTCTAACCACAACATATTTCTCGGTAAAGTTTTGTGAATTATTATTATTCAGTTTTGAAAGAAAAAAACTTACTTTTAAACAAAATTATTTATACATTATTTTTTTAATACAAAAAATGAAATATAAATAATAGTACACGAATGAGAACATTCTAAACAAAATTGTATTCAGATTTATTACTTCGTTTTCCACTTTAAGGGCTTTAAGGGTCATAACTATTACTATATCTATTACTTTAAAAACACGATACCAACTCAATCAAAAATTTATTACTGATCAGTATTGAATATTTAAAATGTTCACTATTAAATTCATTCCTATGAAAAGACTTTAAATATATATATATATATATATATATATAATATATATATATATATATATATTATATATATATATATATATATATATATATATACATATATATATATTATATATATATATATATATATATATATATATTGTGTGTAAAAATATTTAGATTAAGTAAGTGGACTCCTTTTGCCAGTCTTACTACTTCTAGATTCGTACCCTTTTAAAACCATTGAATCCTTGACCATCCTCCTTTCTTCACACACTTGATACAGGGGTATACACACACACACACACACACACACACACATATAAATATATATATATATATATATATATTATATAATATATATATATATATATATATAAAATTAGCTTATAAACAGTTTAAGTTACATGTCACTTCGTCCCTGTAATTCTTTAATACATTTCACATTATCAAAAAAGTCTAGTTAAGAAAATTGTTTATTTTTTTAAATGATTTGAAATGCCTTGGTGGTTGAGTCGAGTTTGTCGAGGGTTATTCCTCCCATTTGCAATAAACTAAACTCGTATAGAGAGAAATTGCTCTCTATTGCTAAAGCTCTGAAGCATTCCCTTTTCATTGCCTTTATGTTGTTATTGGTTTGAAAGAGAAAGAACATATAGAATCCGTTAGTTAGAAGGAAATAAAGATATAGAGAATGCGGCTCGAAGGACCAAAATGTAGAGTTTTCCCTCACAGTCTCTTTTGTATCCAAAGCTCATTTCTTTTAATGAATACGCGTCTCTCGTTGTTCAAACCTTAGATTACGTTTTATACCTCTCTAACTATTAGAGGTTTTTTTTCTGTCTATTCTTCCATTCTGTCAATTCTCTTTTTTTCTGTCAATATCCTTATTTTTCCGTCAATTTTCTTTTTTTTTCTGCTTGTTAGGATTTGAAATGTTTTCGATTCAAAACTACGGGATTTTTACTATAACCTTTTTTCCTGTTGGAATTTAATTGATCATTAAAAACAGTTTAGATACGTTGTTTTAAACGCTTATTTAAAAAAAATAAAGACGATCTCGAAAAGACTGCGTTAGACAGCATAGAAGGAGGGTAAGATATGTGGTTGCCTTTAACCCAATAGTAAAATTATATTCTAATATTATTTTTATTTTATTTTATAGTAAACTCCTATATTCAAATATTTGCTAACCTTCCAATTATACTTAACATACTCATTCGCTATCAATTACCTCTAACATACATATCTCTATCTATTACATCCGATAGCATCTATTAAAACAGATGCTTAAAACTTCACTAACTTGAGTACACTGTTGTGATTGTACACGTGTAGTTATGTATAAGAATTAATTCAATTTTTATAGAATGACTCATATACTTTTTTAAATTGTTAAAAATCGAAAAAAAATTAATTAGGTTGAAATTTGGTGACTTCCATATTTTGACGACGAGCAAAGCAAGCCCGAAGTGGTAAGGATAAGCGTAGCGAATCCAATGGGGGAGAAAAAGTTTAGAGTTAACCTGTACCCAAATTTTTTCAACATTATTGATTGACATATAATGTGCCAAGTAAACAGAGAAATTTCGACTAGATAGTAAATTTAAAAAAAAAAAAACATTTCAATGTGGTCGAAACAAGAAAACAAATTTCAATGTTGTCAAAACAAGAAAAAAAATTCAATGTTGTCACAACAAGAAAAAAAAATCAATTTTGTCAAAACAAGAAAACAAATTTCAATGTTGTCAAAACAAGAAAAAAATTAATGTTGTCAAAACAAGAAAAAAATCAATGTTGTCAAAACAAGAAAAAAAATTCAATGTTGTCAAAACAAGAAAACAAAGTTCAATGTTGTCAAATCAAGAAAAAAAATTCAATGCTGTCAAAACAAGAAAAAAAAGTTCAATGTTGTCAAAAAAAAAGAAAAAATAGGTTACAGCACTGAAGTTCTTCTATTCGGAAACTTACTTTGTTTATATCGTTTCGATTACTGTTCCGTTCATCCCAGAGTCCCAAGCACAATGAAGCAAATCTTTTTCGGAAAATATACGTTTCCGAAAAACAACGAACTTTACGTTCGTAAAGCAAATACGTTTCGGGAAATATCAATAAGAAAAATGTTGCTCTTAATGTACAAGTTCCTTATCATAACTTAAATCGATTTTAAACCACTTTACAAACGTTGACCACTTTATAACATCATAAACGTTGAAATAAACTTATTTAATTATATTACTTTTACAATATATTAAAGTTAGCTTTTATTAACTTATTTAAAAAATGATAAGGGAAGGCTCCAACCATCCAGAAATGGTCTAGTAGCCTTCAGAAAATTCAGTAATTGTCTATCAATTATCTATTAATTTAACAGAGTTAACATTAATGCTGATATATAAATTATTAGCTAAAAACATGAAAATACTATATTTCAAGTGTTCTGAATTATTTAAAGTAGTCATTTTATATTCCAATTTAAATTGTAAATCCCTTTCAAGATTAAACTTCGAATAGAGAGTGTAAATCGATGGAGCGATAAATTAAATAATTAATAGTTTTAAACGGATTAGAACAGAAACACCGTCAAAACTAATTTCAAATAAGTATTTATTTAAAATTTAATGGCCCGTCAAGATCGTTTAAAACCTGTTTTAACTTGTACGGTAACTACAAAAAGGAAAGGTTGCCTTTTGGATTAAATAGTGCTCCAATTGATTTCCAATGAGTATTAAAATAATTACAAATTAACTAAGTTTTATATGGTAAAGTTTGGTAGTGACTTTAAACTTTTCTCGCAAACTTTTGGCTTCAGATAATTTCAGGAAAGAGGCTTGAGTCTTAAATTTATAGTAAAAGTTATTCTACTAATTGGATATACATTTGATCAAAGTTGTTTAGTAATAGCAAAAATGTATAAACAGGTACGTACATTAAAACACACAGTAAGAGCAATGTCTTCTTCACTAAGTGTGTTTTATTTTTAGCAGCGTGAAAATAAAAATAATATGTAGGAAAAGGAAATTGTTTTTTGGCGACTTTTTTGTGTTTGTACATAGAAAATGCAAGGTTTTTCATAATTTGCTTTTTCATTATTTTATTTTTTTTAAAGTGGCGAACTTTATGTGCGAAATAACGAAAGTAGAATTTACTTCTTAACAGATCATTCGTTCTCTAAAAAAAGCAATATTTCTAATTTAAAAGCAATGTCTAAAACAAAATTGCTTCATATTTTTTAGATCAATTTTCACTTAAATAAGAATTGTATAGTTCTGGGAAAAAGTTTCACAAACAATAACATATTGCAGAACAAAATGATTTTTGTTTTTCAGAAAATATCTCTCGGTGTGTTTTCAAAATGTCGTCTAAAAGAAACTTTTCCGAGTTTAAAAACTTCGCTATTTTTCTTTCGCTTCTATTTTTTAAGAATTAATAAGTTAGAAATAAGTTTTATGTGGTTATAAGCTATAAAAAATATATCGATGAAAAATAGGTCAATACCTTGAAATATTCGTACTGAAAAATAAGTTTTCTTATTTCATATATTAAACATCATAAAGAAATCATAGCCTTCTCTACGGATACAGTATTTTAGACATAATTATGATCTGGACCTGCAATTTTAGTTAAGCTAAAATTTGATGTATATGTATATATATATATTATATATATATATATATATATATATATATATATATATATCTGTGTGTGTGTGTTTTCTTTAATTTAAGTGTTTGTATTGCTTGAATATAATTTTACTAATGGAAGGGCATTTTAGACTTAGATACTAATTATTATAAATATTTTCTTTGCTTACAGATAGTGGTGCTTAATAGACAAAAATGAGTTCTTATATTTCAAAAATGTTTCAATGTAAGTTTGTCATATTATTACAATAACTACCGTCAACATTTTGTTAAAAGTTCTTGAAGTTAAAAGTGTAAGTAAAACCTCATTAGATGTCAGAGATAGTTTTGGTAACAAACAGACTAATTTTAAAAATGGAAAAGTTAACATTTTAAAAACTTCAATATTTAAGATTAAAACATAAAAAAATATAAAAAATGTTATTAGGAGACGTGTCCTAAATTAGTAATTTTTGATCTGAAATATATTTCAATAGGTAAAAATGTAGATATTAGTGCTGCACAAGGTCTTGATGGAACGCATGCCTTGTTTTAAACGGTTTAAAAAGAATTGTAGTACAGCTTGTCATTGTAACTTGGTTTAAGTTATTTTCCCCTCTTTTACCCCAAGCCCTAAGAAAACGCAATAAACCAAGTCAACCAAAAGCTCTGTAATCCAGGGGGCAGAGCACTGGAACGCTTGAAAAAACTTGGCGTCTGATCCCTCAACCCGACATGATCTGCCCCGGCTTTCCTTTATCTTTCCATCCTTTCTATCGAACCAGCAACTTACCGAAACTTGAAGATAACAAGAAAGTAGTAACTTGGAATTAAACTAAATAGCATTGGTTTAACAAAAGCAATAGAGACAGTAGCATAAGAGAAATAATTTATCTACTTGGACGGACTCTATTCTTTCGAATAATACCTTAGTCTTATTCAGCATTAGTCTGTTACATAAAAATACATTGTATCCCAACAAAAAAACTTAATCCAAAATTAGGGCCACAGAAAAAACGCTTAGCACTAATCCTTAGTTCAGTCTTTTTATCATGTTTTAGAAATCTTATGTTTCCCCTCTCAAAGGTCAAGCAACGAATCATGCAAACTACTCAAGCAAACTAACAAAAAGTCCTCCACAGAAGTTACAAACAAAAGAAAATTTAAAAAAAAACTTGTGTCCCAATTTCAAAGGTGGGTCCACATAAACATGTTAAGATAACAACTGTGGGGGATTTGACATAATTCTAAAAGATATATATATATATATATATATATATATATATATATATATATATATATATATATATATATATCTGTGTGTGTGTGTCTTTTGGATAGTCCATTATAAGATCTGACTAAGATGATTAATGACTAATATTACTACCAATGAGTATACGAGTAAACTGCGTACAGTTGCTGAAAACTACTATACGGGTAAACTCGTACGGTTTTAAACTCATTAGAAGCTAGAGATGCTATTGTAAATCCTATTTTATCTCCCGACAAGACGTTAATAACATTTCACTATTCTTTAATGTCCACATTGATATAGGGATAGAGATTATTTATCGTCGGTTGGAAGAAATAAATCTTTTTACTGATAATCCTGAAGACTTATTTATCGAGATCAAAGAGATAAGATTACATGTGAAACGCGGTATTTTAAGTTTCAACGTAAATACTTTGAACAGATCTTTGGGACTCCAAAGGGCAGCCCCTATAAGTCTTTTGATGAAGGACGTTATTACCACATCATTCGTCAAAATTTAAATCCAGGTTAGTCTATGCCACCTTTACGTTGATGACATGATCCTTAACAAACCTCGGTAACCTTGAATTGTACCGATTTTCAAACATTTTACTGACTTTAGCAAACGTCACAAAAACGTGGTTTTCGATAGGGTTCGTGTCGTCCCTAAGGATGATTTTTGTACCAAGTTTAATTAAAAATATTTATTATTTAATATATATTATTTATCCGTTCAAAAGATAGCGTGTATACAAGAAAGTGTCTAGAAATATATATATTATATATATATATATATATATATATATATATATATATATATATATATATATATATATATATATATATATATATATATATATATATATATATATATATATATATATATATATATATATATATATATATATATATATATATATACATTTTGCGTAAACGGATTTTGGCCATAGTCCGATGTTCTACACCAGCCATAAAGCCTATTTCATTAGAGATTTCGTTCTAAAGGAAATTCGCTAAAATAAATGGAAAATGTATTCCTATTACATATATTTCTCATTTTAAAAACGATACGGAAGTAAGAACGCGAAAGGAATTTTTTCTTCTATTAGAAAAAATAGAAAGATTGAGTAAAAATTCATTAACGCGGTGATAATTTGTATCAGTCAGTAAGATCTGGGGATCAGATAGTTTACGTTTCAGCCCATATCGTGAGAGCAAATGATTCATCAACCAAGTTCTACCTTACAGCAATTTATCAGGTTTTTCTGGCTTCAGAAAAACTAGAGAAAACTTGCTTCATAAAAACCAAGAGGAAAAACCTCTGTAAAACTTGCCAACATGTCAGGGAAAACGAGGAGGGGCAAAATGATTGATCACACCGGGGCGACAACTTATATCTAATATAAAACATATTAAAGTCAATTTCTGATTATTGACACTTTGCTAACTTTCATTTCCTCTAGTCAAAACATAATATTAAAGTTCGATTAGCACGCATTGTAAAAAATAAACTAATAACACTTCAAACTCATTATTTTTTTCTTCCTGGCTTCTAAAAAAGAGAGAGTTACTTTAAAATATTAAAGAAACGTTTAATTTTAGTAAATTTTGATTTAAAATTTCGCTCATGATGAGGCTCGTATGCTTTTTCATAAAACATATTTATTTAGCTCCAAATCTAAAACGTATCTGTTTTATATTTACATCCATCAAAAAGTTTATTTAAAATTTATGAAAAATATTAACTTTTATAAATCCCCAATATAATTATTTTTTAACCATAGACAGTGGTAATAGCCTTATTTTGTACTACATCCAACCAATTGTTTCTGAAACTTTACCTTCAATTATGAAGGAAAAGCATAGTCTGACTATCTAGACACCAATAAATTTACATTTTTTTTTGCAAGAGCTATAAATTTAGTGATAGTTATCCGATTTCGATAAACACTCGTTTTATAGAACATTTTGTCACCTTATAAAATGTTGTTTCATGTTTTGCACACGACCTACAGGGAACTACTAATTGCAAGAAAATTAAATCTATATTATAAAATTTTAAACATTCGCAATTTAAGGCTAATTTTCTGAAAAAATTGGTTTGAAGTAGTAAAAAATTAGTCTCATTTTTTCAGGTTCGGCTCTTAGAGTACTAGTAAGGAACTAATTCATTGAGCCGATGCGATATTTACTCTATAAGATAAGATAGCAGGCCACTGTTAACAATAATTAAGTGGCGCACATACTCGAGTAAAAATCCTACGGAAAAATTTTAGACGATTTTTCAAACCTGGGCTATTGCCAGATCTACTTTGCAATATGGAACAAAAGCAACACCCGTCCTTTTACGTCAAACCCATATTTCGGTCTTTAAAACATCCAACAAGTCATAAAAAACGAATTTATGAAGACATGAATTAACGATTCATGTCTGATTACAAATGAAATTCTCTAATTTCAAGAAACGTTAGAACCCAACGAATAATTTAGAAAGATAAATATGACCTGGGGATTTATTATTTCGGACAAACAAGTTAGTTCCGTAGCCAGTTAATAAGGGCGCTAGTATGTAATTTAGTAGTTTCACCATGACAACTAAGAGAATGCGCCACTGTCGCCTTAGTAAACTAATTAATCCAACTATTTCCTTTATATAATAATGACCAATTAGATACTCATGTCGTTAAAATGGTAATAAAGAATTCGATGATTTCATAACATTGACTTAAAAAGTTGGAAGAATGTTATGGTAAGGAGAGTTACATCCAGAGGTGCCGCTAGATGCACCGACTTTACCCCTGAACTTATGTCTGACGTTCTATACCTATTATATTCTTTGCTTGAAAAAAAAAAATTGAAGAGAGTGATTTGACATTAAGTACTTTCCAAGAAGGAAGGATAAGTAAAAAATTCAAAAATTAAACCACTAGATATATAACTCTGTCAAATTCAAAACCTCTATTTAAATTTAATTTAAATTAAGAAGATTAACAAGTCACTAGCTATCCAATATATCCACGAATTGTCCAATGCCAAGGAAATGAAAATAATTTTAGCCAAAAAGGTTTTTAATAACAAAATGCTTGATAGTATTAAAAAATTGGAAAAAAGTACTGAAGTCCTTACTCATATAATACCACATTTCCTTACTTACCTCATAGAATAACTGGAAAACTAAGACTATCTTAAAAAAAATTGAATATCAATTAGGCTTACCTGTAACAGAAAAATAAAATGACATTAGAATACAACTATTATGCAATTGAAGTAAACCAAGGTAGAAAAACTCTTGAATATTTGGTCAGGAACTCATATAGTTTATGAAAATACTACTTTCAGAAAGGCTTGGCTGCGTGTCCATGGAAAGATCGGCAATCTCTGAGACTCCATCCAGTAATAGTCAGTGTTAGAAAAGACACTACCGTACCCACGATATTTACAACAAATTCTGGCGCGGTTGTGTTTTTTTTAAATAAAGTACTCGTATCGACTCGGGGGCATTTATATTCAACGTACTTAGAGTGGTCGAACGGACTTGGTACCATTCGAAAAGCATAAATAAAGACCTTTTTCATAAAATTGAATTTTTCCGATTTCTTAAAAAATTTGGTGATTCAGCAAATCAGGTTCATGATGTTACAACAACTTGGTTTTCAATAGGGTTTGTGTTTGCATCGATTATTGTACAAAGTTTAATTAAAAAATACGTTTCGAGAAACGTGTTTATTGTAATCAGGGATCTTTGAAAGGGACTTCGGTTATCGTCCTCGGTTCGACTCCTGTCATAACGCCTTTCCCATTAACCATTTTTTCCAAAGAAAATTCGTTAAAACAAAATATTCTTTCTACTAGAACATTTTCCTTAATTTTCCATCCTTGGTCCGTCCTTAATCAACAATTATTAGTTTTTCAACTAATAATACACTCATATAAACATTATACAATAAACCCGCTTTCCTTCCCTCTTACAATTGCCCATAATCTCTGAATCGTTTTAATATTAAAACAAATAAAACTTAAGAAGATAATTTGAATTTTTCCATATTACCAATTTGGTGTGGAGAAAGAAGGAGAGAGGATAAAAACCATATCGTTACACGTTTTAATAAAGATATTATAACAAAAGCGTATTATTTTGTATTTAAATTGGCGATCGTTTAGATAATTGGGGATATTCTCAAACAATCCCGGTTAATGTTTTAAATACTTAATTTTACGAAGTTTTAACCATTTATTTTAGATACTCAAAACATACTAACGTAATTTTATTTCAAAATTATTGTGCCTACTATATTTATATTATACATGTATATACTATAGCTATATATTTATAACTTAAATTATTACTATTTTCGTCTTAATGCAGATTAAATTTAGCATTCTCAAGTCATGTATTTACATGGAAAAAACTTATTTAAACTATCTCCAAAGAGTTATGTTTATTGAACTTAAAAACATTAAGCCCATTTTAGAGCGTTTAGTTAAATGTTTGAAATTAAGTTTCAAAGTTAATAACGTCATAAAAAATATTTTTCGGATATCAAAAGTACAGCGGTAGACTGATTTTTGTACAATGTTTCAACCCTCTAGCATAAATACGCTAGGAACTACGATGATAACAGACACATAAACACACACAGAAATACTTACACACATATAGAGACAGAAAACTTTTTGCAAAAACCACTCAGGAGGCCTTAAAATCACCCAAAACGGATAATTTTGAAGACATCCCGGTTTAGAATTGTTTTGCAAACAAAATACATTTCCTAAATGCATTCAGTGGACTCGTACAGTGTGTCAGTGGACTCGGTCAGAGTAACAACTTGTCGTGATTTCTTACGTTCAAAGGTAATCAAAACAATTTACTGCGTGATATAATAGTTAAATTACTGATTAATATATCAATAAATTCCGTTTTGAATTAAAACTTATCGAACTAAAATCTAATTATTTTAATTAATTGCTCACTCTAAACAGATTCCTGACCCTAAATTGCTCATTTAAGGTTATTGAGTTGATTTTAATTTATATTTTGAAAAATTCTTAAAATGTCACTAGTCTCGGTGTGCAGAAAGTGTAATGAGAGTATCGAGGAAAAATTAATAGTTAAATGTGTGCAGTGCTTATATCATTATCATCCGAATTGCTCAAGAATTAAAACATATGAAGCATGGTCAAAACTTGGTACTAAAAAAAATACCTGGACGTGTAATGAAGAATGGTGCCAGAAACCTGATCAAGGTATATTATTTCTATCAAAACAGTTAATGAGCCTTAATAGTAATGTTAAAATGATCCACAATAATATGGCTACTAAAAACCAAATATCGGAACTCAATGAAGATATTCAAAAATTATATCGATCTTCAGATGAGCAAAGGAAAGTTGTGGACAAAAACAAACAAGACATAGAAGATCTGAAAAAAGATATGGAGGTTTTGAAAATGAATAGTGAGAAAATGTTTGATGAAATAAAACTGGAAACAGAAGATTTGAAAAAAGAACTTGAAATTTTGAAAGTGCTAAATGAAAAATTGAAAGTTAAAAATAATGCTTTTGAAGAAAAAGTTATAAATCTTGAGCAGAGAAGTCGATTGAACAATATTGAAATAGTTGGAGTGCCAGTAACAAAAAACGAAAATTGTATAGACATTGTTAAACAAATTGGAGAAAAAATAGGGATTGCAGAAGCACTGAACCATATTGAAGTGGCTCATAGAACTAAACCGTTTAACAAAAACAGACAACAAGCAATAGTAGCCCAACTATCTTCGAGAAAAATAAAAAACCAGTGGATTGCTGCAGCAAAAGAAAGTAAACTTACTCTTAAAGAGTTAAATGACACTTTTCCAGAAACCAGAATATTCGTGTTTGAACATTTGGCTCCAGAAGTCAAATTACTATTGTCGATTACAAAGAAGACATGTGCTCCAAACAAGATTTGGTGTTGGGCAAGAGAAGGGAAAATATGGGTTCGATTTCCAGAAGAAGGCTCAAAGCCCATACCCATACGAAACTATAAGGATCTTGAAAAAATTCAACTTCCATCTGGTCCATCAGCAGCTTCATCTCCTTCGGCATTTCAGAATTAAAATAGTACTTCTGATTTCTAATTTCAAAACAAAAAGTATAATTTTTTTTCATTTTATATTTTTATTTTCTTATAACAAGAAGTTTATTTTTAATTTTATTTTCATTTTTATTTTACCTTTACAACTTAAACTAAACAAAAAACTTAAAGTGTGTCATAATAAAAATAATATACAGATTTGTTTAAAAATAATATACATATATACCCTACTAAAACACTACAAAATTTACATCAAGACCTATTATCCAAAAATAAAAAACAAGTATCACAGAATTAAAATTAGTTCACTGAAATATCTCATTGCTACTCATGACCTGCAACAGAAAAGATAATAAAGTTCTTACCATACTACATCAAAACATAAGAAGTATCAGGAGGAACTTTGACGAATTGTGTGTTTTACTAGCTGCTTCTGAAGTTAAATATGACGTCATCATATTGACAGAAGCACGCATCTCGTCGGAGCTCCCCCTGAACTTATTCAAATTAAGAGGATTTACATTACTATTTACCAAGCATTGTTACAATCAGAATAGTGGGATTGTAGTGTACGTGAGGAATTATTTAGTGCCTCATATAACTTCTGAAGAACATTCACTTTCTGATTGTAATTGCTTAACCCTTAATTATAAAAATAAAATCTCCATTATAGCAGTATATCGCTCACCAAATGGAAATGTTGACTTGTTTTTAAATGAAAGCCAATCGGTTCTATCAAAATTCTCTCAACAACAAATAGTTTGGATCGGTGATGTGAATATAAATATACTGGAAACGAACAATAGAATGTTAAACTTAAATCAGAGCAATTACCTAAATATGATGACTAACAATAAATTAATATCTCTAGTTAATTCTGCTACTCGTGTTACAGAGAGCTCTGAAACTCTAATTGACCATGTATTTGTAAGCGATAGACTGCTATCAGCATCCACAGCTGAGGTGAACAGAACATATGTTACCGACCATTACTCCTTAAGTGTAAGCATTCTAACTGTAAATAAAAAAATAGATAAAAATAGTTTAAAAGAAATAAATAAAGTTAAAAATAAATTTAATAAACATAAGTTTACAGAATATTTACAAAAGGAGGATTGGTCGGAGATTATAATGGAAACTGAAACCAATAAAATAGCAGATAAATTTCTCAATAAACTTCAAATATTTATTAATAACAGCACCACGCTCGTTAATACAAAAACAGGTAATAAATATGTGAAATTAAAACCTTGGATGACTAGTGGTCTGCTCATATCTATGAGAAAGAGGGACCAAATGGGAATTCAACTGAAAAAACAGCCGTTCAATAGTGAATTGAAAATAAAATTTAATAACTTTAAAAAAATAATTCAAAAACTTATAGAAAAAACTAAAAATGATTATTACAAACAAAAAATTATAAAAAATAAAGATAATCCTAGGGTATTATGGGGGGTAATAAATGAATCTATTAATGGTGAAAATAATTTTATTAATCATATCAAAGAATTAAAAAACGGTGAGGGTATTTCTATAGATATTACAAGTAATCCAAAAGAAGGAGCTAATATTATGGCAAGTCATTTTTCTTCTATTGGAGAGAAGATGGCTGATAAAATAATACAGGAGCAAATTATTAAACGTAAAGGTAAGTATAATATTAGTAATGTAAATACTAACACTGTTACCTTACAGACATGTAAAGTAACAGAACAAAATGTTCTAGAGGCTATGAATGATTTGAAGGGAGGGTCAGGGCCAGGGCATGATGGTATAACTGCGGAAATGATTAAAGAAAATACAAAATACCTAATAAAACCAGTTCTTTACCTGGCTCAGGTCTCTTTTCAACAAGGCATCTTTCCTAACATTTTAAAAAAAGCAATAATTGTACCTATTTATAAGGAAGGGCCAAAAAATGAACCTACCAACTACAGACCCATATCTTTGCTTTCAAATATAGCCAAAGTATTAGAAAAGATGCTTAAAAAACAATTAGTTAATTTTCTTGAATCAAATAACATAATACCATCCAAGCAATTTGGTTTCAGAAAAGGACTGAGCACAGAGGATGCAGTATCTGAAGTCAATTCGTTTCTGATTACCCAGTTAGACAAGGGCCTGAAAGCAGCGGCTTTATTTTTAGATCTGTCTAAGGCCTTTGATTCTGTGTCCCATGACATATTGATTCTTAAACTTAGACAGGTTGGAATACAGGGTCCATTGTTAGACTGGTTTATCAGTTACTTACTAAATAGACCACAAGTAGTTAAAATTAACGATGTTCTGAGCGAAAACTACTACTCTACCTATTCTATACCTCAAGGCACAGTACTAGGCCCAACGATGTTTTTAATTTTTATTTCTGATTTATTTAACATTAAATTACATAGCACTGTAGTGGGGTTTGCAGACGACGTAGCGTTTCTGTGTTCAGGCCTTGACCATGTGCAAATATTGCAAATGATGGAGGGAGACATGATAAAGGTAAAGAACTGGCTTGACACTCACCTACTTACAATAAAATATAAATAAAACTAAAATACTTACCTTTTCACTGACGAAACGTGGACAGACAGACTTAGACTCTATTAGCTTACATGACAGAGACCGTTGCTTGACTACGTTCCCACAAAAATGTTTTTGTCCAAAAATTAAAATAGAAACAAGTATAAAATACCTTGGTGTTTATATTGATAATTGTCTGAATTGGAAAGTACATGTTCATTTTTTACAAAAAAGACTTCGACAGATGATGTATATAATGCTTAAAACTAGAGGCTTTCTTACTGTAGAACAAAGAAAAATGCTTTATTATGGAATTATTGATTCCATAATAAGATATGGATTGATTGCATGGGGATCTGCTTCAGCCACAGTAAGGGAACCAATCTTTATACTACAAAAATCCATAATAAAAATAATGTTATTCAAAGATAGGCTCACTAAATCTACCCCTCTGTTCAATAAACTTAAAATATTAAAGTTAAATAATATGTGGGAACTAGTTATTAATTTACAACTTTTCAAAAACATTAGTAACATCACTACCATTCAAGGACCAACAAGAGCTGGACATGACATGACGTTAGCAGTACCTCACATGAACACTACCTCTGGACAAAAGCACTGGTACTACTCTGCTTTGAAATCATTCAACCAACTGCCTCAAACTATTAAAACAAAAAAAACTAAACTATCTTTTAAAAATAATTTAAAACAACATTTAATTGAAGTTCAAAATTCAATTACCTAATGTAGTATGGTAAGAACAATTTCAAACAATAGTGAACTAATTATAGTAAACATAATATCGCAATCTTGGTTGCATAGATTGCAATACTCATTAATGTTTAATTTATTAAATGATAAAAGGGATTGCCTGCATGATAATATTATTATTATTTTACAAATATTGATAAGATGACACACTCTGACTGAATCTACAACACACCTTCTACAACACAAGGTAACCTGTTACCTTAAAGTAGAAGTATTCCTTTAATGAAGAACACAATATCTATATTATGCAGAATGTTAATTAATATATTATTATACATGTAAGTGTAAAAACATTTGGAACTAAATTTATATTCATAATAGATATTGTAATGATTAATTGTAAATAGTTATTAAATAAAGGATTTTTTGTTTAAAAAAAAAAAAAAAAAAAAAATCGGTATACATGAGGAAAAGTAAAAAATAAATAAAAATTTGTGGCATAGAATTTCATAACTTGTGACTCGCTTTGCTCGTTCTCAGAATTATTAGATAACCAAATTTCTTTGGTTTTAACTTTTTAACTAAGCAGTCATGCTTGACATTTCAATTCATTAAATGAATAGCAATATATTTCATTATTGTATACCTTGTGTTGTATTTTTTTTTGCGGTTCTATGTTATACTTTTGACAAATGTAAACATACTATCTCTTAAAATTTTAAGTGTCGCACCAATAAATACATATGTTTGCCAATAACTTACAAAGTAGAAATTAAGTAGCTTTTGAATTTTTAGTTATTTATATTTTACGCAATCAGTCAATATGTACGTCAAAAAGATTCAAAGATGAAGATAAACATTTATAGGGCAACAAATTATGAGAATTCAAAATTCAATATATGTTTAACATGGAAGCCAATAATAAGACGAAATTGAGTTTATATACACAGCTCATGGACATAAACATTTGTGTCAAATTTCAACCCGATCGTTAAATTTTCAATTTCAACAATTAAAAAAAAAATACACCGTAAAGTAGGTTTATTGTGACACAATATAATTGTGCGAGAGACACCTAGGAAATGTAACCAGCAAAAAGCAATGCTGCATCTGGGAACTGTTCCATCATTCGACATTCGTCATCATTGATGGCTTGAAATAATGTCATGCCCCACTCTGTTTTGTTACGTCTAACTCATCAGGGCTCCGACAGAGCCTGAACTCACACTAACCTTCAATTAAAATTCCGAAGAATTGTAACATTTTCTAGGTGTCTCTCGCACAATAATATTCTCTCAACTATTCATGATTCGCAAAACTCGGCAATATCAAATGATATATGTTTTGCTTCTCAAGCATAATGACAGTAAGAGAACACTTCGCGTCACTGGTAAATACTTTACATTATTGACACAATATAATTGTGTGATAGACACCTAGGAAATGTAACAAGCAAAATGCAATGCTACATCTGGGAACCGTTCCATCATTCGACATTCGTCATCATTGATGGCTCGACATAATGTCATGTCCCACTCTGTCTCGCTACGTCCAACTCATCAGGGCGCCGACAGAGCCTGAACTATATTCTTCAGAATTTTAATTGAGTGAGTTCAGGCTCTGTCAGCACCCTGATGAGTTAGACGTAACGGAACAGAGTGGGACATGACATTATGTCGAACCATTATGACAACCAAGTTCGAATTATGGAACAGTTCCATCATGTTGTAGCATTGCATTTTGCTTGTTACATTTCCTAGGTCTCCCTAGAAAATATGCACAATATAATGCACAATTATATTGTGTCAACTATTCCTGTTTTGCAGAACTCGGTAGTATCAAATGATATAGATATTTTTCGACCACAATAACGGTCGAAAAATATTACCTTCCGAACAGTAAAATCATTCTTTCATTAGGTTTCAACTTGTCAAAACCTGCAGATGCTATACATTGAAAACTCGTTAGTGTCTTCATGAATGGATGGATATGTAAGAGCTATTAATGCTTGTTATGTTAATTAATGTTATTATTATTGTCATGTTACATTGATGTTATTAATGTAACCAGCTATTAATGGATCGCAATATCAAAGGCGGACAAATTCACAAACGACAATGTTGGAATTCAGTCAACCGTTGATTTTTTGAGTCCGTTTATCTACACAATATACCGCTGAACCCAAAAACGATTATAGTAAAAAATGTAATTGGGAATATTGGTATCATAAGCATGAATAGAATGGTAAAAGATTATAGCACATCGGATAAAAACTTCAATACCGATTGAACTCCTCTTCCCAACATACCAAACTCCGCCAGACTTGCGATAAATATAAATATAATCCAACTCTTATATAAAGGGGAAGCCACATCATAAAATCCAATATTCTAAAAGCTACATTTTTAAGCACATAAGAAAATCTTAATATTCTATCATAAGCCTCCTAGGCATTCTACAATTTTTATCAAACTTTTTTCAAACAAATATGAATTCATATTAAAGCACATATTATAAAAAGTTATTTTAAAAAAAACTTTATCACATATAATTTGTAATTAGTATAGGTGTATAAAAAATATTAAATAGAAATTTATAACTAATAAAGATACAACTTTTATAAAGTGTAATTTTTATTACGTGTAACATGTAGGGGATTATAAAAAAGTTTTTTAAAACCTACTTAATAGCTTTATGTTATAAATATTGTTGAAGTTATATACAGTATTGATTTAGTCTTTTAAAATTATTATATTTTTTACTTTAATAAAGGTTGCCAAGTTTGAAATAAGGCTTATTTTCTAGGAGTAACAGTAACTATTTAAAAGTAGCATTAGAAATGACCATCGGCATTAATAACACCAAATAGGATAATCTAATAACTATTTCCACAACAAGGGGGGAAAATATTATTCTTCCTCCAGGAAAAGTTTTCTCTATAAGAGAAAACTTTATTGGATTCCGTGGCTGCCAGACAAAGAGACTTAAACTACTTAGCTCCCGAGGCGTGCCGAGGGAGTTAACTAGAGTTTGGTCAACTGAGGCAAAGCCCGAGGTGACTAAATAAAACAAAATTTGAAATGTTCCTTTACCAACGACTTGTATTTAAATTGTACCACTATTCATTTTACAAAAAATACAAAACTCATAATCGAATAAAGATGTCATTTAAATAGAATACATAAGAGTAGTGATATTGGTATTTAATTAAAAAAATAAGAAAATATTTTACAAAGATGACTCTCAGTTTTAATATAGATGCAGAATTTGCACAGTAGAGCGGGTAGAGCAGAGTACGCTTTGCATCCCCAGGGACGTAAAATTCATTTATGCGCCATGGTCGGTAACTATAAAAACCTCATGTATGACTTAAGTCGTAAGTAAATTGTATTTTTTAAATGTAATCAAAATCACTGTGAGTCCAAGAAGCAGATCTGAAAAACGTCACTCATTTTATAAATTTCTGGTCAGTTACTGAAAATATACCTTAAAAGATGAAAAATTATAGATATATGATAAAAGCATTATAGTCAACCTATCCGATGCTTAAGGCACTAGACAATAGCGGATACCTAATATTTTAATTTTTTTTTTAAAATCTAATTCCACAAATTTGAATTCTTCTTAACGTTCTTTCCAGGAATAATTGGCTTAAACTACTTTCTTTATTCTTGTTCTTGACAAAACAAGAATTTATTAAAATCGGATTACTACAGCAATTACGATGTTTGCAATAAATTTATCGGGTAATTTGTTTTGAAATTTTTTGAATCCAATCTAACATTAGTAGTAGTGGTTTAATTACAATAAATAAACACTTGTTTTAGAAAAGCTTCAAAATACGCCAATACCAATACTAGTGAAAGTTTTTAAGTAACATTTCACAACTTTTTAATTAATAAGATATTTATAACATAAGAAATTTAATATTTTATCTTAAGATAGGTAAGTGGCTTCAAATTTAAAAAAATAGCAATTTAAGTTGTCTCGGTTTATATAGGTTTGATTAATAATCATTGTAACCATAATCAAAGGGACTTTCAAACGTCCCTAACTACCTCTTGCACATAGATATTATAAAACATAAAAAAGAATTCAAATCTAACGGGTTTAACAAACTTCTGGAATGAAATCCTTTCAAGGGAAGTCTAAGAATTTATATGAAACAGTTTTCATTGACTCTATTATCAAAATCTATACTATTGAAATCTTTTACATAAAAAAAGCTCTTTACGTTACTCTCTAAAAAGTCCCCCCCCATATTTTCTGAAAATTTCTGTTAGTTTTTCCCAAAAAAGAGCTCTTTGCTAAGAAGTTTCCATCGAGTATGCAAATTCGGTTGTTTGCTCGGCTTAAATGGAATAATGGCTCTTTCGTCTGGAAAGGATTAGGAGAGAGGGGGTTTGCCCCTCGAGAAGGGGCATCTCCGGATTCCTGATATTGTTTGGGGAGTTCCCTTCCGAGAGGGCCTTCTATAACAAAATTTTAATACTTTATTACAATATTAATTTTAAGTACTTTTTGTAAAAGGCCACTCTCTCAGCCAGACTTAAAAGCTTAATTGATTAAATTTTATTTATTCAAGTTATATTGATTATGTCAAGATTTTATTTAAACTTAATTTAAATATTTGTATTTTTAACGATAAAAGTAATTGATTTTGTAAAACAAATCATTAGAAGAACGTATATAACAGATAGTCAATCTGGGTACATAGAATTACTACAACAGTAATTAATAGTAAATATACTGGCATTTACTTAAAATTTGGTAAATATTGGTACTGAGTAGAGTAAAAAAAAGGATTTTATGGTAAAATTTTTACGCACGAAAGGAATGTTACCAAAACAGAGAGAAAATGCATCCACACACAAAGATACCGGTCTGTCAACAGTGTTGGATTCAGGGTCTGTAAACAGTGTTGGATTCATGGTCTGTAAACAGTTTTAGATTGAGGGTCAGTCAACAGTGTTGAATTCAGGGTCTGCCAACAAAGGTGGATTCAGGGTCTGTAAACAGTGTTGGATTTAGGGTCTGTAAAGAGTGTTGGATTCAGGGTCTGTAAACAGTTTTAGATTGAGGGTCAGTCAACAGTGTTGGATTCAGGGTCTGCCAACAAAGGTGGATTCAGGGTAAGTCAACAGTGTTGGATTCTGGGTCTCCCAACAGTGTTGCATTCAGGGCCAGCCTAATACCAACTAAAACTCAACACTTCTAGAACCAAGCCTGGAACTGTTAAACTCATTACTTTAGGCAAGGTCTTATCTTAAGCTACATGACTAGCCCCGTCTGTTGTGTCAAGGTGTGTAAAGGCTGGGTCAAGACACAACAAAATGACCAGAGCCACCTCGAAACCAGCCCTGATGGGTTGCCTATTTCAAGAGGAGGTTATATAGGGCAGTCGATAGTTATAACAGCATGTACTGTACAATGTTATTATAAAAGATGAACTAAAAGTCTCCCTAGTACTTTCAAATCTACCAGATTTTGGGTAAAAAAAGAAAATTAGAGGGTAATCTTTTATTGGAGTTTTTTAGATTCTAGGAATGAATACAAGACATTTTGACCGCTATTTTGGTGTGAAATGTGTTGGTTTCTTAAGTATTATGTATTAGGTGTAAGAGTAAAAATGGTATTTTTAGCTTACGAACAGAAATCATTTTTACCTTATCCTCATTTATAGTCATTAATGCTGCTAGATGTAGGAAAATTAGAAAATTTAGTGAAACATTTATGTTCTTAAGCCAATATAAGGCATGAAGATTTAGGTCTTCCGGTGGTGACCCCGTCAATGTAGATGAAGAATCCGACGTTTCGCTTCTACTGTGGGAGGCATCTTCAGGGATGAAGGACACTATGGATAGAAACACAATGCTCTACAAAACTGAACTGATTCTTCATCTACATTGACGCGGTCACCACCGGAAGACCTAAATCTTCATGACAACAACCGCGGATGCCTACGCAGTTTATTATCAATATAAGGCATTTTTACCAATGAGAATTACTTTCTAATGTTAATACTTAAGCTTCAAGGGACACTTAAGGGACTTATTACAGCCAAAAACCTATTAGGTAAAAAACCTAAAAGGTTTTTGGCGACTTAATAGGTACTATCTTAATAGGTATTAATAGACAAGAGTTATCTAATAAAGATAATTCTTGTGTATTTCATACTTTTTTATTTTTTGGCGGTGAAATGTCAGAAAGAATTTTCCAAGAATACAAATGCCTATTTTTAACTTAAAAATGAAGCATATTTACTGGATAAAAGCAGTACAAAATGAGCCACATTTTCCCAAGTTCGGCTCTTGGACAAATAAACCTGCTGGCTGACCACGGAGACACTTAAAAAATACAGAGTCACATTTTTTCTTATTTTGATCTTTCCTCTATCAATAATAGGACATAGCGAAGTAAAATAGAACAATGACCGGGGTTTGACCCTAAGTTCTTTTATTGGTGGTAGAACATTCTAGACCTGTCGGTCTAATTTTCAACTCGACTTATTTCAAAGTGAATTCACGAATTTATATTACGGTAGAACTACAGCAACACCAATTGGACTTTATTTATTCTTCAGATATTTACATTTAAATTGGATATAAAAAAAATCCAATCTACTATTAATCAGAAAAACAAAACCAAATAAACAAAAAAAGAAGTATTAAATAGACAAGAGTTATCCAAAAATGAATCTTCTATACTATACGGGTTTTTTTCTCGTTTTAAATATTTTTATTTTATTGCTAGGGGGATGGGACCCACAATTGCTAACCCATAGCGACGGGATAAGGGGAAAAATGGTTTATGGGTGGACTCAATTAAAAATGGGATTTTTATTTAGTCCTTCCAAGTTTCTTCTGAAGTTAAATAAAAAAACAGCCATAAAGAAATTAAACCCAATTTTTAATATTACTTGGTTAACAAATTGGTTATAATATTTTTTTTCTTTAAATAAAAGACAAGCTGACAGATATGAAACAAAACTTCTATATCGAAACTTATAAGTTGAAAATAACACGAGCCGGTTGCAGGCCTCTATTTTACCTATATTATTTAAATGTGCTACATTCGTGGTTGATGTTTTGTAGGACGCAGAACAGTTATAATACACTAGAAATTATTTATGGAAAAAAAATTTCTTTAAACAATTTATAGAAAATTCAGGAAGCCTTTAGAGATTTATTCCCACCAAAAACCTATTTGGTTTGGTCTTTTTTTTGGTTTTGCCAGTGTAGTTTCACGTCATCATACATCATATATATAAATATATATATATATATATATATATATATATATATAATATATATATATATATATATATATATATATATATATATATATATATATATATATATATATATATATATATATATATATATACATACATATAAACATAAAAATGAAATCAATTATCCCCCTTAACTTTTTCAATGGCGAGGACATAATTGGCTCAATTTGCTCTAAAAATTCGCTAAAAGAACTCTAATATTGAAGTTAAATTGGTTTACCTGAACTTTTTCTGGCAACTATGTTTTCCCATACTAGTATATAGTATCATAATACTTCAATGATTCGAATGAAGCACTGTCTGGGTATTCCTTGACTAAGTCAACATTTTCAGATCTTACCACACGGCTTTATTCTTATCACGTTGTGTAAACTCAGCTTTACTACCACTTCCACTTTACTAAGATCTATTTCATTGAACCATAATAAAAGTAAACTCGTTCAGCAAAATATGCTATTTATTTTAACAACATTTTCCTCATACAGGATTATATTTTTAAGAACGTTCAAAAGATTGTCAAATCTCTTTTCTTTTTAATATAATCTTCAATATAATACTACTTTGAAAATTGTTTGCAATACATTTTCCTTGAATTTTATTATTATAAATCCGTATGTTTAATGAACGTTTTTAATAAGTGTTACATTTGTTATATAAGTATTATAGGTATTCAAATTTACCAAGTAATTTTTTTTATTCAAATTTAACAAGTAATTTTTTCCCATATAACAGTATTACAGCGCTCCAAAGCACCATTTATATAATTTATTAATAAAGTTTTTACACTATCTGACATTTAAGTGAATAGTTATAAATAACAAAAGATCGCGTAAGATATCTACGAAACTTCTCCTTACCATTTTGGATTAGCAATTCATCTACTAAGGCAACCGGTACTCGATTATTTCAGTTATCTTAAGTTATATGAATAAGCTAGGTAGAAATGGTAAAATATTGCTAGTTAAAATAATCTACGAGGTTAATAGTAAATTTAAGAGAGAAAAGGACGTTATTTAAGGAATTAGTTCAAGATAAACAAAGTTTCTTAACTCGCTATCAAACAACTTTCAGACGCATTTAACTAGTGAAATAATTCCTAAAACCAAAATACAGACAAGTATTAATAGTGGCAATTAACATTAAACCAACTTTCTACTCTCGAAAAGTCTTAGAAGCTTTTAAATAGCAGAGTTAAGCTGGAAAAAGAAAAATAATGATGCATTTGTTGAACTAAATGCTAAGAGTTAATGTGCAATAGGATTTACTAAGGGTTTTGTAAAGATAAGGAGAATCGGTAGAGTAAAAAATGCGAGATCTAGAACAGTAAAAGTGTGTACTGGAACAGGGATTTAGTGTTTAGATTTGTCTTACTAAGACTTGACCTTTTTATCTTTCTTACTTCGACCTAATGGTTAAGGTAAAGGATATAAGGGTAAAGCCTCCAGGTTTTTAGAGCTTTATAAAAACTAGTGCAATCGCCAATAAAAAAAATTGCTACTAACCTCCAACTTATAAAAATAGGAAAAATATAAAAAAAATATTATAAAAACTACGATTAGGGAGAGGTTGCACAAAACCTTATATAAACCGGCTATAGAAAAAGTAAAACATAAAGAGACCAATTATAATCACGTATAGATATTTTTTCAATTTTATTCCCCATAGATTAAAGTTACTATATATACACTATACTAATAATATACATTGATTTAGACGGTTTCCAAATTTTGTCTAAATAGAATGAGCCGTTTACTTTGTGGCGTCATAGTTTAAAAATGTTGACTTACAAACATATTTTGCACACCAAAATTGTTGGTTCTTTTAACCAAAATTTTGCTTAATTATTTATTTCAAGTAGTATCCAAAACTGGTCATTCAATTAAAAAAGCAAATGCATTTTTAAAAATACAATGCTCTCCCGCTATATGGAAGCAACACAAAACTATTAAAAGCGAGACAGTGAGCATTTAATAGGAAATAAACTAAGAGGAAAGCTGAAAAGCTATAACAGAACAATGAGGGACTATGTGGCACACAAAGGGTTGGGAGTTATAAATCAAAAGAGGATAATGCATATCAAGAGAGAAATATATCTCCGGCATGCTCTAGTCATACGAAGCATGTCTCTTCAACATGCCAACCATATCACGTACACACAGCTGTAATTGGCTTCAGCTTTACAATGCATTCAGCAAAATAATCTACACTTTGATTAACTGCTATTGGTCTATTTTCAAATGATATTTTATTCAGCCTTTTGTCAACATATGGTATAAGAAATTTAAGTTGTACATATAGCATACAGAACTAACAACGACAATTTAAATTTTCAAAACAATTAGTAATAAAAAAATACGAATACCACTGGTCAAATAGCAGGAAAACATCCGTAATTGATACTAAAGTAGTAGAAAACCCGTACTTAGGATCTTTTTAAGTCGAATAACATTAATATCATGTAAAAGTACAACACAAAGATCCCTAAGCTTAGGCTCTAGCTATCAATATTTATATAACGTCATTGATATAACATCTTTGATACAACATCATTGATACAACATCATTGATTTTAAAATTCAGAACGTTGAGAACAAAGAGACTAATACTTAGAGGGAAGATTTAACAGCTCTTATCGTTCCTTGGGAAGCGAGGTGCCATAACCGTACATTGGTGGTAATTTTTCATAACAATTACAATTTCACGTAAATATTACATTATTTTTCGACTATTTTGTCATAAATAAAGGAAAAATTAATTTAAAATAAGTTTTAATTATTATTTATCGCATGTATTCTATAAATATCTGTGTTATATGAAGTGATTTAATAAGACGTCAATGAAAAATGCTCACTGTTTGTAGAGAGGAGTGCTACGATAGGAGCTTTAGAGGGGTGTAGTGTATCTAGTCTCTCTCTAGGAAGACTATAGTATGGGTAATTACAGTTTTGGCACCTTACAGAAACTGTCTCACGTCCAGACCCTTTGTCAATGTGTTAGTCTGCCTATGTAAGCCCTCTAAGTATTAGTTTCTTTGGTTGAGGATCTCGATATGAGCTACAAATTACTGACAAAGGATACTGTTATAACAAGAGTGGACACAAATGAATTAATTTATCAGGAATCCATTTATTATGAGTTCAAAACTTTTTTGACTTTGTACATCCCTAGGACGTGAACAAAATATTTGAATCAGCAGATTTAATTTGCTTCAATATTTAATTCAAATTACTCGTTTAAATTTCACAGGTCAAAGTTAGCCGCGTACCATAATCACTCAATAACTGACTAACTCAAAGCCATAACTCTTTTTTTAAGCCTTGGTGCCGTTTGAGGCCTACTGTATTTATTTAGCTAGATATCTACGTAAATAATCGAAATTTATATAACAAGTGACATAAGTGTGTCTAGTGCAGCAGGGACTTGTTTTGAGGATCGGAAAGTCCTTTCAAACCCAAGGCAAACAAAATCCAAATTTCACTTAAAACACTTTTATAAAGGAATCTTTTAGGACTTAGCTTTTAGTTTTAAGAAAAGAAAAAGTGTTAGGTTTAGCAAGACTATTTATTATTCCTCCGGCTGGCAGAGTCGGTAGCACCAGATGTTTCTAATGGCGCTAGTCGTGTACTTTTCTCTAACAATTTTTCCTTCCCCAAAGCCCATACTTTCCGACCCATACAATTCAACCCATACTTTCCTCGGTAGGCCTACACTTTCCCAGCACGCGGTACACATTTTCTTAGCTTATTCGCTTTTTCATCCTTTTCTGAAAATTTCATTTCCAAAAAGATACTTATTTCATTATTTAATAAAAAGCAAAACCACAATATGCGTTTTAATATTTTATTAATCTTTAAATTTCTTCAATACAAATATCATTACTTCTTAAAAGGCCACTCAATTTTTTCTCATATTTTACTGAATAATATGGCAATAATTACTACTGTAACATAGTTAACGTTAACAAAATAATGAAGAGTTATACATAAAAAACATTTATTGTTGCATCCAAAGGAAATTCTTCCGACGCCACACTTTTTTGTACTTATGAACATAAAAAGTAAAAATATAACGATAAAATGTTGTCTCCGGAACCAAGATTCGAACATAAGTCTCCGGATTTGAGTCAATTGAGTACTCGGATCGACTACTCAAATCGAAAACGATATCGACATTTCATACCATACTCGACATTTTTTGTTTAACTTCCAAAATTTCTCTTATTTCAAACCGGGTTTAATCGATATTGCAGTTCTGTTAAGCACAGTAACACGCATTTCAAAGAAATTGAAATGCGGACATCCGCGCCAAATGTTTTGAATGTAGAACTAAGTTATAAATTGAAGTCCTGGAATAATTTTTTACCCTTAAGTACAAAAAAGATGAAACGAGAATTAAATGAAACAAAATTGGACTTGAAAAGCATTTTAGTACTCATAACGGAAGAGTAAATTACCCATTGACAATAATATTTAACAAATATAAATAAATAATTTTAAAAGAAATAATACAAACTAAGCGTAAACCTTCTTTAATTCTCTTTTAATTAATTTAATTAGCAAAACAGAGCACTAGAAAATGAGAGGATTGAAAAGCAAATAAAAAAGTAAATAAACTTGAGACAAGAAAGAGAGTTTATACAAAGCAAATCACAAAAAAAAGAAAAAGACAAGAAAGAACATTCTTTTCAAAAAGGTCTGGGTTACTAATGGCGAAATGAAGCAGAACTCTCTCAATTATAATAAAGAGAGTTATTCAAACACTGAGCATACTTGAAGACTGAGAGACAACATTTTTAAAAACGGAGACAAAACCCAGCTTTCAGACAAAAAGTTGAAACTCCAGGTTTTAATAAAGAGAGGTATAAATAATTAAATAAATTGGGGCATGTCTAGTGCGGTTGTACGTTGAATCATATGTATAATTTAAAAGAAACTTTTTAAAGTAATGATAAATTATTTTTAGTTTAATTATGACACGTGTAGAAAAGACATTAAGTAGTAAGCATGGATAAAATATTAAACAATGTAGCATTAATTGAAAATTAAAACTCACTAAAGAAACAAAAATAATAAAGGAAAATAATAAAAATCGATAATTAAAAAAAGAAAATAAAAATGATTAATGAAAAAAGTTAACGAAGAAGGGAGAATTATAAGTTAAAAAAGATGATTAAAGAAGATGAAGAGGATGGCCAACTCGGCTCATTAGCCCCCCCCCCTCCCTCGGCAATAAGAAAATTATCTCAACAACAAATAAACTTATAAAAATAATAATGGAAGGAAAGCTCGTTAGTTTCATCTGAGTAATAATGTGATTAATGACCTAGTAAACAGTTGGTAAGACAGGTTTCTTAAAGAGTAGAGTGAGTTTAAGGGCTATGATGGAGCAAAAAGAGAAGCACGAAACAGACGCGCGGAAAAAATATGAGAAAGTAAAAAAACAATTTAAATTGAAATTATGGCATCTGAAAGAGATAGAAAATTAAAAGACTATGAAAAATGAAAGAGAGACAAACTTTTAAAGAAAGGAAACAAAAACCCAATAGAGTAAGTAAATAAGAAGAAAAAATTGTTTCGCTACAGAATTTATGTAGAGAAAGAGAAAAACAGATATTCTAAGAAACAAGAGGTCTGGTCTCTTGGCTGCTACGCGGCGTCGGCTTTAGGGGTCGCTTTGTAATCATATGAATGTTGTTCTATATCAGTTAGTCGTTATAATAGTTCATTTAAGTTGCATACTGCCATGATATAAGCAATATTGAAATTTGTAAGTCAAAAACTAACAAATAATATAAACACTATGTTATATATGTCAATGAATAAATTGAGAATTAATAAATTTTAATTTATACACATGTGTTAATCATACATATTAATACATGTGACTTACATTTTAGCACAATCAGACGATTTTTTGAAGATTTGTGATTTTTTGAAATGTTTGCCGAGTCATTATTGGGGGTTAATGACGACAAACATACGTCATAAACAATAGGGTTCGAGCCATAAACAAGGTCGATGTTTGTACAATGTTTCATTTCTTGATCAGTAAGTCCCTACTCCCAAAAAATTTACCTTCTCCCCATTCCCTCTCCATGATTTTAATCTCATAAGCTAATTTTTCTTTGAAAATTCGGTAAAAGGAATTTAAGCAATTATAGTGGAACAGGAACTCTAGCAGAAGAAAAAGAGATAAAAAGAATAAGAGGGAACAGTAACTGTAGAAGTGAGAGAAAAGCAAGTAACTATAGAATGAGAGGGAACAGTAACTGTAGAAAGTAGAGTAAGCAGTAACTATAGAATGAGAGGGAACAGTAACTGTAGAAAGTGAGAAAGCAGTAACTATAGAATGAGAGGGAACAGTAACTGTAGAAAGTGAGAGAAAGCAGTAACTATAGAATGAGAGGGAACAGTAACTGTAGAAAGTGAGAGAAAGCAGTAACTATAGAATGAGAGGGAACAGTAACTTTAGAAAGTGAGAGAAAGCAGTAACTATAGAATGAGAGGGAACAGTAACTGTAGTTGACAGGGAGTAGTAACTGTAGATAGTGAGAGAGAGAGAACAGTAACTGTTAAGAGTGTGAGAGAGATAGCAGTAATTGTAAAGAGTGACAGGAAAAAGGAACTGTAGAGAGTGTGAGAGAAAGAAGTTACTGTAGAGAGTAAAAGCGAAAGAGAAAGTCAGAGTGAGTTAAAGATAAGATAAGAGAAACTATAATAAGATAAACAGGTATTCCATGGAGGGTAAGGAATAAACAGTAATTATACTGAGTAAGACAGAAACAGGAAGAAAACAGTGTGAGAGAGAAACAATACTTATTACTTAAAATAGTAAGAGAGAAATAAAGATGAAAGATAGAATAGAGAATGTGAAGAAGAGCGAGAAGCTCCTAAGCTGTAAATTACAGCCCTGAGGGATAATGAAAGTGTTTAATATCCTAATCACTTCATTATTATCGACTACAATGAAACAAATCTCATCTATTATTATATTAATTGATTTCGATTTATGACAGCGAAATATTAGTTTAACAGACCGCCTCTTATACCAAGATTTAGATTATACCAATACGTATAAGGAATATCAAAACCTGCAAGAGTATTACTTCGCTCACAAAAGTCATAGGCTGCACCGTCATGGTAGTAGTATGTAGTAATAGTAGTAGTAAAGGTACGGAAGATCCTAGGTCTTAGCAATTATGTCTCTGGGACGCTTTTTTCCAGACCCAAGAGCGTCCTCATCTTTTACCTAATAGAATCTCTATTCTCTTTGAACCTGTCTGATTCCTAAATGAACTTCAGAACATCTGCCCATGGGAGTTTCACTATGTCGTCGTCTAGAAGAGTGGCTGATCCAAATATACTAAACCTTAATCTGGCGCATGCTTCACACGATCCCAAAAAGTGATTTGTCGTCTCCTCCCCATCTTCACACTTGGTACACATTGGCTCTGCCTTTATCTTCACAGCATGCAAATGTCTCCTGAAGCCAGCAATGACCTGTTAAGATACCCACCAGGTATCTTCAGCTCTTCCTCCCTAAGGAGAGAGCCCATACACTCATGGCTTTGTTGGCTTTCTTCAACATTTTCCTAGCTTGTCTGCAATTAAATGCTAGTAGTATAATAATAAACAATATATTTGTAAAAATCAATAAATGTAATAACAGTTATTTATGTTACAACTTAGAAAAGATGAATTTGCTGACTAGCAAGTCGAAGGCGATAGCGGGCCTTTAGAAATTAGGTAATTTACATTTTAAGTGGCGAGGCCCTTACCCAGCAAGGAAAATGCCATATTCCACATGCAAGATCAAAATGCCGATAAAATATTGTATGCAACAAATATTTTATCTGCTCACTTTAATAATACAGTCACTCGTACATAGTAAGCTTTAGAAAAATAATAACAATTACACTACTACACATTATTCATCGTATTATTATCATAAAAATAAATATGTTATTTATTTCAGAGAAGATAATACGATTTCTAAAACATAATCCATGGAAAATATAAAATTTATAATTTTATTTTTGTGAATTCATAAATAAAAATAAAGGAGTAAAAATACAATTTAACTTTTAAGTAGACTTAAGAGTAGTTACAGGCAACAAAGGAAACTAATGGAATGGAAATTTCCAATAAAATATAAATAAAAAAAGTTCTTCAGCAAAACAATTTTAGCTTTTCTACACCCTAAGGAGGGGGGGAAGTGTTTTATTCTTTTAAAATAAATAAATAAAAATAAAATTCTTTATAGATTTCCAGTTCATAAAGACTTGTCTTGTTTATATGGAAAAGTTTTACAAATGAAAAAGTTAAACAAAGTGAAGAAGGTTTATCATGACGATAACAAAGCTTTCGTCAGGAGAGAAGAGAGAAAAGTTGAAATGTTTAAGTTGTTTACTTAAGAAGCTCAAAAAAACGAAGATAATAATCGGGAGATCTGTCTGATAAATATCTTTAAGTTTTTCATTTCTTCCTGACGTTTTTCTTTTGAAATAAATGTTTCACGGAATGATAAATACAGACGAATTCTAAATGTATCAAGAAGATAAAATATACAAGAAAAAAAGGGAATAGCGTTCAGACTGGATTAGTAAATATATGTATATTTTAATAGCCTTTTTATCACTTTACAACATTAACAATGGATTAGGTTCAACTAATTTTATTTGGGATGTAGGATATCATGATAAGTTCATAATGCTTTAGAAAACTGAACAGATATGTTCAGAACAGTAAAATCAATAGATACCTGCCACAGTAAAAGTGACATTGAACTTGACGCGGTCACCACAAAAAGAACTAAATCTTCACAGCAATAATCGCGGAACCTAATACGCACTTTATTATCTAAATAATACTGATAATATTAATACTCACTAAGTGCTACTGTTCTTCTTTTATCTTTTTTTTCGGATTACTCCCTTTTCAAAGCTAGACTCTACACGTTGTGTTTCCTAATGAGTTATAAGCCCGCACAGCAATTTTACCTATATTTTATTTATTTATACTTATTACAATTATTAACGTATGTTTACTTTAATACCCATGTTAAGTGTTCTTTTCCTGAGCTGTCAGCGTATCTGTACTGTTGTAACACGTTTTATTATTATAAATTATCTCTAGAACTTGTTTATTGAGTCTCGTTGTGTGCTTTTATGTTTTGCGGCATGTTTTTGTAAAAATATGTCTCTCTGCATTCTCTCACTTTATAGCTGAAGGGTGTGTATAAATTGAAAAAAATAAAAATTTATAAAAATACCTATGAAGGTAAGCTAAAACCAAGAGTACAACAGATGTTAGAAGCTACACTCAGTTGTACTCACTAGAGACGATACAGGGTCAAGGACGCAATCTGAGCCTTGGGCTCTACACACTGATCAATTTGTTTATGATGAAACCAGGAACAGCTACACGAAAGACACAATATCAGGTATGTCAGAAGAACATCAAGCACTTGGGCTCTGCAATCTAATGTTACAGGTGACGTAGATAAGAATTAACGAAAGGAAATAAAGGGTATATATAAAATCATTAGATCACAGTATATGAATAAATACATTAATAAGACGAAACGGGAACATAAACTTAAAATTAGTATCACAGTGTAGAGGGCGCCACACCAAGTTTTAACAAGTGGCCTCGTCGTGGTCGAAGCATACTTAACCTATAAAACTAAGGCTAAGATAAACTTACTAAGTATGGTCTTAAGAATAACATCACAAAAACTAAAACTAGAATCACAGTGAAGTATATGACACATAAAGGTTTAACAGATGGTCCCTATGTGGCGGGTGCATACTTAACCTAAGGAAAACTTAACTTAGCCTTTAAGTTAAGTTAAGTTTAAGGCTAAGTTAAAACTATGTACATCACTTACTACAGTTGGTGATAAAAACTAAGTTTTATATTAATATAATTAACTTGTAACTCACTCTACCTAGGTTTGGACATGCTATAAATGTACTAGTGCATCATTAGTAACACTAGTATATTTGTCATTACAAGTTTTTTTTACAATTTTCGTAACTACAAGACTTTTAATTTTGTAAAACGGACCCCTGAAGTTAACTACACCACCAAAAAGAAGTTACCTTACACAAAATAAGTGTTTTTTAATTAAAAGTGCTAGTTTCATAAATTTATGACCAATGATTTAAAATCTAAGAGGGGGAAGGAGACTGTTGGTCCCCCCTTGACAGTAAGGAGTAACTAAACTAAACTGCACAACAAAAATGTTAAAAACATAAACACAGAAAACTCACACTAATTGACTCCACAAACTTTACTCTAAAGAGTGATTAACAAAATGGCAGCTAAAAACTGCTCACTGCTTAGTTGGTGCTTAGTTTTCTCCCTATTTCCTGTATTAAGTTCTCTCTCTACTTGACGTATAAACTGCTTAGCAGCATAAACAAAAGAAACTTTACTTAGCGATTTCCTCCAAAAGCACATCAACCCGTAAACTTATCAACTTTGAAATCTTATTTACTTGAGAATTATAGAAACTTAGTTTTTTCATTTGTGTACAGTCTTAAATAAACTTTTTAATATTATATATTTATAATATATTATATTATAATATTATTGGTGGAACTTTCTTAAATATTATAAGAATTTATTATTCCGACCGTAGCGGAGATGGCGGAGAGCAATTTTCTGAGGACTGTATGTTTGTAAAACCTTAGGAAGGCGGCGATAGATATAGATAACATAAAATGTAAGATAGAGGATATGATGTGAAGATAAAAAGATAGAAAAATGAAATTACACTCACCTTGAAATTTCGTCAAGCGGGGGTGGGCCGGCCGGCGTCTTATTGCTGAAATATCTAATTAAATTATTTGTTTGAGCCAAGACAATTTAAAATGTAGAACACTATATTTCACTTTGGTAATACGGCAGCGGTAATTTAGCGGCGGTTTCACAAGCGGTATATTAAGCGGTGATCAAAAATGATGACCTGGGCGTACGCGTCAACGTTTAGACAGAGACTGCTTATTGATTAAGTAATACGGCATACTAAGCCCGCATTACAATTACTTTTAATTCCATAAATACGCCACTAGATGGCAGATGTATTTACTTTTAAAGAATGCAATGCATATTCCTAACTTTTCACTTCACTTAAGATAGAAATATGACAAAATGTAATAAATAAACATATAAATGATAAGATAAATAAAAATAATGCAATAAAATTATAAAAATACTATTCATAGCCGCCCCCTTGAAGTGCTCTAGGACTTCAACAGAGCAAAAGAAAAGAAACTCCAAACAAAGAAAGAATAAAGCGACTTAGCGGTGAAAAGGAAAGACTAACTTCGATACAAAAAAAATAAAAAATTAAAGAAAAGAAACCTTAAGAGAGAGGAAGTGGTGCCAACTTCCGTACAGGGCGACGGTATGTGCCTGAGAAGGTTTGAATAGTGGCGGTCCTAACTACACCATCTTTACCAGGATGGACTTCAACTATTTTACCAAGAGGATAACTAAGCGGAGGAGCACCATCCTCTTTCAGCCAAACTATTTGACCTACAGACAGATTGCTATCTGGAGTAAACCATTTAGCTTTATTTTGAAGTGTATGTAAATATTCGCGTTCCCAACGACGCCAAAGATCCCATGTGATTCGTGAGACTAATTGCCAGCGATTAAGGCGGTTTAAACGAACGTCTTCTAGAGACTCTTCTGGTATGCCTACTAAAGGACGACCAATTAAAAAAGTGACCTGGTGTAAGACTTTCAAACTCATTAGGAGAGGTAGAATCAGGACACAAAGGGCGAGAGTTCAATATAGCTTCAACGCGGGCGGTTATGGTCGAAAATTCCTCAAAAGTTAAAGTTTGATTGCCTACAACTCTAAGAAGATGTGATTTGACGTTTTTAATATTCGACTCAGCGATTCCATTCATAAAAGGAGCACTAGGTACATTAAAGTGAAAAGTAATGCCCTGTGAGCCTAAAAAACTTAAAAATATATCGTTGGTATTATTTTCTCGCAAAAATGTTACAATTTCAGCTAGTTCGCGGGCAGCACCACGAAAATTGGTGGCTTGGTCAGAATAAAGGTGAGAACAAGTTCCTCTACGAGAAACAAAGCGCTGTAAAGCGGCAATAAAGCATTCTGAAGACAAACTAGTAAGTATTTCTATGTGTACGGCTTTCACGGCAAAGCATATAAAAAGAGCGAAGTATGCTTTGTATCGGAGAGCAAATTTGCGTTTGCTTTCTCTGACCATGAAAGGACCAGCGAGGTCTACACCGCAATGTAAAAAAGGTTGACTAGGAGTGACTCTAGCTGCGGGTAAATCGCCCATAGGAGGTTGAGCCGTGTCAGAACGGAACCGAGAGCACGTGGTACAGGAAAAAATAACTTGGCGTATTAAACTACGCGCATTTAGTATCCAAAATTTTCGAAAAAGTAAAGCCTGTAAAGTGCGGGGTCCTGAATGTAAATATACGCGATGGTAATACGAAATAATTAATTTTGTCAAATAACTAGAGTTGTGCACCAAAATAGGGTGTTTAGAATCAAAGTTTAAACGACTATGACGTAATCGACCTCCTACTCGAATAATACCAAAACTATCCAAAAAAGGAGATAAACTTTGTATTTTTGAAGTACAAACTTGATTAGAATTCAGACATGTGATTTCACAACTGAAATAAGTAAGTTGTTCAGTCTTCATAAGGGCGCGAAACGCGTTTTTAAATTCATCAACAGTTAAAGGGCCAAAACGTCTCTGAGGTTTAAGAATTTTAGAATTTCGATACCATCTTAAAATATAACCAACTGAGCGGAGTAGTTTACTATAACATAAACACTTTAAAACAAAATAAGGAAGTATTTTAGGTTCTTGAGCGGTATTTGTGACTAAAACAGGTATTTTTACTTCAGGTAGCGTTTCAGAGGTTAATGGTTCAAAATCAGAGGTAGGCCATGTTTCAGGCGGATCAAGTGCCCATTTGGGTCCATTAAACCATGCATCACAATTAACAAGCGCTTGGGGGGTGAGTCCCCGAGACGCCACATCACTAATATTTAATTCAGATTTAATATGAAACCATTGATCGACAGAAGTGTTATCTAAGATAGTAGTTACACGGTTAGATACAAATAATTTTAATAAGTGCGGAGGCTTGCGAATCCATGACAACACAATAGTAGAATCAGTGAATAAATGAGTCGAAAAGTCCCTGATAGGTAGTCTGGTAAAGAATGGTTTTATAGATTCTAATAGTTTAGATAATAAACTGCTCCTATGAGCTCTAGGCGCGGTACAGTAGTGGATTTAGAAGGTGATACTTTAGTTTTGGATTTTAACAAGAATAACTTAACTTGCATATTTAAATATTGGACTCTTAGAAAATAACAGCAGCGGAACCTAACAAAGAACCATCACAAAACCCAAGAACTTGGCAACATAAGGGTTTTGTAGTGAATATACAGCGAGGGATTTTTATTTGAGTAATATAAGGAAGTTCATTAAGACATTGATCCCACTGCGATGCGAGAGTGGGGGGTATACTAGTGTCCCAAGAAACTCCTGACAACCAAATATTTTTTAATATACATTTAAATAAAAATATCATAGGCGCGGTAAAACCAAGCGGATCATAAATTTTAGCGATGGCACTTAATACTTGTCTCTTAGTATAAGTATTTTTCTAAAGGCGGTAGATCGATAGAGAAAAAGAAAACGTCGGACTTCGGATCCCAACTAACACCTAACACTTTAATATTTTGATCTTCACAATCACGAATAACCAGAGAACCGGAGGGATCGTTATGATGTAACTCAGATAAAAATTCTGCCGAGTTACTTAGCCATTTATTTAAAGGAAAGCAACCAAGAGATAATAGATCGCACAGTTGGTTTTTTATCTCTAATAAATCACTTAGAGAGTCGCTTCCGACAAATAAATCATCTACTACAGAATCGTTAAGTATGACTGAGCAAGCTAGCGGGTATTTTTCTCCTTCATCTAGGGTAAGTTGTATTAAACATCGGTGACTTAAGAAAGAGGAGGGGGTTAAACCGTAGGTAACCGTACATAGGGTAAAATCTTGAACTTGATCGCATGGATTATCTCTAAATAGTATATGAACAAATCTGCGTTGTGAATCATCTAAAATAATTTGGCGGTACATCTTAGAAATGTCGCAAGAGAATACATAAGGGTGAATGCGGAAATTTAATAAAACATCAGGTACTTCGTGTTGTAGTTTAGGTCCTGGGTGGAGATATTGATTTAATGAAGAAGAAGGACATTTCGCGGAACCGTTAAACACGATACGAGCCGGCGTTGTTACAGAATGATCGTTAAAAACGCAGAAATAAGGTATATAATATTTACCGGGTTCTGAGGACTTAATCATGTGCCCTAGTTCTTCGTACTCTTTTAAAAATTTAATGCAATCATTTTTTAACGAAGGATGTTTTTTAAATTTATTTTCAAGAGAGTAAAAACATTGAAGAGCTGTCTGCTTAGATTGAGGAAAATCTAAGATATTAGGATCGCAGGTAAACGGCATTTGAACTATATAACGACCTGTACTCGGGTCACGGCGGTGGGTTTCAATAAAATGGCGTTCACAATATTCATCTGAAGGACTTAATACAGGAGGTTTACAAATTTCTTCCATTTCCCAGAACTTTGCGACGTTTTGATGTAGTGATTCATCACTTAATATTGGCGGGGTATGTTGAGCGGTTAAAAGAGAAATATTTTTTGACTTCAATAAATTCAGATTACTAGGAACTGAACCGATAGGTACATGTCCAAAAATGGTACAAAAAACAAAAATGTCTGGGTGCGGCGGAGCAACAGCGCTACTAATTAATATTTTAGGTATGACGTCACAACCAACCAAAAGATCAACAGGTTGAGATTTGTAAAATTCGTGGTCTGCAAGTTGTAAATTTTTAAAGTAAGACGTAGCGGTAGCGGGTAAATCAAATTGCGGAACATTTTGAATACTATTTACAACCTGAGCTCTCAAATTTATCGGCGGATATTGATTGCTTGCGGATTTGATAGTGCAACTGACATAACCTGAACTGGTCGCCACAGGAGTATTTGATAAACCTGTAAACTCTTGATAACCTGGTTCGATTTTTAAGCCAAGTTTATTAACTAAATTTTGACTGATTATAGTGCCCGTAGACGCACAATCAATTAGTAAGCGAAAACTAATGAAACGACCTTTATTATTCTTTATAAGGCCGCGAGCAGTAGCCATAACTACAGACTGAGTTTGAAGTTGCAGAGGCAAAGAAGCGGGATTAGAAGTACAACATGTTGTTTGAGTTTGAGAACTATTTTGAGCGGTTTCCTTTTGTTGACCTGAAGTTTGATTAGCGGCGGAACTTAGGGTACAATTTGTGGTATTTAGAGCGTTATTATTTTGAACGTTATCTGGTTTTAATTTTGGCGGAGGAGAGCTGGTCGAGTGAAGAAGTCTATGATGACGTTGATAACAAATATTACAAGTGCGTTCTGATTTACAACTACTCACTAAGTGAGAGCCGGTACAGTTAAAGCATAACTGATTATTTTTTACAAATTGGCGGCGATCAGGAACACTGAGACTCAAAAATTGAGTACAGTTATATAACTGATGAGCGTGAGAACATTTTGGACATTTTAAGCGGTAACCATACTTGTTAAACTGCGCGCGGTCGAGCGGGGAGGCGTTATTTAAAGAAGTAGCGAGGGTAATTTTGCGGTTTGAGATATATCTTCCTACGGAAGGGCGGTTTTGCTGTTTCTCAGCTTTAGAGTCAGAAGTGATATTACCAGAAGGCAGAGTACATGCGGTGATTTCAAAAACACAACATTGTTTTTCCACAAAGGACATAAGTTCAGTAAAGGTCGGTATTTTGTGCGAATACAAAACTTCAAATTCTTTTCTTGTTTCTAAATCAAGTTGACGGATAGCGATACTAAAAAATAAAAAATCTGAAAGGCTGTCAATATTTAATTTTTGTAACCCAGAAACATTAGAATTAATTTTTGATATAAAGGATTGAAGCGATTGTAAAGTCGGCTTTGAAAGAATAGTGACTGGTTTTATCAATTCTTCAAAATAATTACTAGCGAGTACTCGATCAGATTCGTACCTTTTTTTGAGAGCATTCCAAGCTAACTCAAAATTTTGATCGGAGAGCGTATAATCTTTTATAATTTCCAGAGGTTTTTCACCGAGAGTAGTATGAAGGTGTTGCATTTTAATGACTCCAGATATGCGTCGATTATTTATTATAACACTCGTGAAAAGTTCTCTATATCGAGGCCAGTCAGTAACAACTCCATTAAATTTAGATATTTGTATCGGCGGTAAATTAGGATAAGGTGAGTTACACTCATGATCAATTTTATGGCTAGTTGACGGTTTATCAGGGTTGACATTTTCAGCTTTAATTTTATTTAAAGCTAAAATGACAGCACCGTGAAGCGTTTCGTAAGCGGTAAGCTGTTCGTAATTAACTAAACAATTTGGGTTGAGTTCAAGTTCTAAATCTGTTATTTCGTCTATAATACTAGCGAATTCTATTTTGTCAATTCCTTGAATACCAATCAAAAAATTGTCTTTAACTTTTTTATCATCTAATTTAGGTATCAAATCATAAAGGGTTTGTAAACGTCTAAAAAGACTTTCTTTCTTGGCGGTTAAGCGTGTAATCATTTTCTTAATTTTGTCAGTGTCCATATTGAAAAAAAATATAATTTGCGAAAAATGTAAAGAAATCAATGAGATATTTAAAATAATGAATTTTAAAACAAATATTAGTAATATATAAAACGATATATTTAATTGAGAAAAATAAATGATAATAGAAATAATCAAAACAATAGCCTTTGACACTGACAGGTAAATAATAACAATAAGATAAAAAGATTTGATTTGTTATGATCGATAACGCAACAGGTGTGATGGAAAAAAGATATGCAAGTGGCAAATATATCGATACTTTCCCTAAATTGTACAGGTGGCAAGATGACGAATAAAAGCGAAGCCGATTTCCAAATAACCTATAACTCAATTTAGACGAAATTTTAAGGCGATTTTAAGAAAGATAGAAAAGAAAGAAATATAGAAAAATATCATGAAAAAATAGCTAAAAACGGAATCCAGCGAGAGTGGACCAAAAATTATGGTGGAACTTTCTTAAATATTATAAGAATTTATTATTCCGACCGTAGCGGAGATGGCGGAGAGCAATTTTCTGAGGACTGTATGTTTGTAAAACCTTAGGAAGGCGGCGATAGATATAGATAACATAAAATGTAAGATAGAGGATATGATGTGAAGATAAAAAGATAGAAAAATGAAATTACACTCACCTTGAAATTTCGTCAAGCGGGGGTGGGCCGGCCGGCGTCTTATTGCTGAAATATCTAATTAAATTATTTGTTTGAGCCAAGACAATTTAAAATGTAGAACACTATATTTCACTTTGGTAATACGGCAGCGGTAATTTAGCGGCGGTTTCACAAGCGGTATATTAAGCGGTGATCAAAAATGATGACCTGGGCGTACGCGTCAACGTTTAGACAGAGACTGCTTATTGATTAAGTAATACGGCATACTAAGCCCGCATTACAATTACTTTTAATTCCATAAATACGCCACTAGATGGCAGATGTATTTACTTTTAAAGAATGCAATGCATATTCCTAACTTTTCACTTCACTTAAGATAGAAATATGACAAAATGTAATAAATAAACATATAAATGATAAGATAAATAAAAATAATGCAATAAAATTATAAAAATACTATTCAATTATGAACAACCCCAAAAAATCTAATTGAGTTGAAATTGTATACAAGTGTATGTCTGAAGGTAATAAATGAGTATACTACGTTTTGTTTCAATAAGTCAAATATATCATTGCTTTTTGCTGATCATAAAAATTAAGCTGCATCGAGCGAGGTCAGAGCCTGGAAGCACTGAGAGAAGTGTGTCCGAAAACGTGTTGCAGTATAAATTTGGCGAATGTATATTCTGAGGACGAGCGAAGCGAGTACGAAGTAGGGATGATGAGCGTAGCGAATAAAATGTGGTGAGGAAAAGCTCTGATGTACCCCTTTACCCATTTTTAAATCTAAAAGGTACATGGACACCAAATGTCTACTCCATTTAGAACGTTTAAATTACTAATGTTTTTTTTTATTTTTAGCAAAATTTTGAAGAAAAAGAGCTTATGAGGTCAGGTTCATTGAGAGGGGGGAGGTGATTTACGATTTACATACATACATACACACACACACACATATATATATATATATATATATATATATATATATATATATATATATATATATATATATATATATATATATTTATGTATGTATGTACAAGATTTTTGTGTTCTAGACTTCCTTTTTACATCGAAATGAAACTTGGTACAAAAATCAACCTTTCTAATGCTCCGAACCTCATTGTTTATGAAATATGTGTAAGGCCATTAACCCACAATAAATGACACCACATCATTTGAAAAAACAACAAAAATACGAAGTTCTACTTTATTATCAGTCTTAGTTCTAGTTATATTGATTGACATATATATGTCAAACAAAACAATATGTCATAAATTGACATAATTTAAACAAATCAAGTTTTTTCTCTAATACATTTGAAAATTCACTTATATCGTGGCAGTATGGCACCTATATAAACCAGTAATATGACGAACTGATAAAGCACAACAACCATGGCCGCCAAACGGCCATGGCCTCCTCTTCCACGAAGGAGACCGCTTCGCGGCCCCCAGTGCCAACGCTCTTTGGCGGAGCGACAAAGAGGCCGAAGGCCTGATGTATTTTTATTATTCAGCATGGTGGCTTAACAACAAATAAAACATAGGATCTTTCGTGCTGCGCAGGTAGACGACCATAAGATTGATTTTTGTTTAAAACAACATAAGTTATTTAAAACTTTGTTATTATTTAAACTCTAACAAGAACTGAAGGAATGATTGCGAAAACAATCTCCTTTTCAAATGTTTAGCGAATACACAATACTTTTCCTATATACCTAAAGTAGATGAGATAAAGTATAAATAATGGATTTAGTTTCTAATCATATTTACTCACAAGTTAGCAAGAAATATAAACAAATTGACAGATTTGTTGGAGAAAAACTACACAACAAGTAATGTCATAGAGATGAAACCAGTCCAATATGACAAAGATATCAAACTTATAACACATCAGCAAATACAGAAACAATAAATCCGTGTCTCTGGGGACCCAAGAAAAATATCTATTTTCAAAATGGCAATCAAAAATGTCAGTTGAGATTAATAAAAGGAATGAGGTAGGAAACCGGGTTTTGCTTTGTTGATTAAAGTCGACCTTTTATTGCCTCTTCAAGAAATTAAATACTTTATATTTTTCTTTCAATATTTTTAATAGAATAGTACGATCAAACATTTAATTATGATAACTGGGGAGGAGGCCAGCAAGCCGGGCGAATTTTTCTGCGATATACGTACTCTTGGGAAACAAAATTTATATTACATTTAATAATAACTTTTTTTTGCTTCAAATTATTTAAAGGAATTAAGTTAAGCTGAGAAGTTAAGGTTTTAGATTTTCACAGTTTTCCCTTGTTAATTTTGCTTCCCAACCTTTTAGCCGAAGGAGGAAGCATTGCGCAGTAGCGAAAAAATGTGCACCCACTTTTTTAGCGAATTTTCATTATGAAAATGACGCTTATGAGGTTGTTCGGATGACGGAAGTTGAGGGTGGGAGTGAGCGGAATTGGTTCCTATTCACTTCCTGATAACAAAAAAATATGTCCGAAAAAAGTTTATATATATATGTATATATATATATATATATATGTATATATATATATATATGTATGTAAGAGTTTCTACCCTTTCGTATGGCGAACGATAACTCTCGAAGGCCTTCTCAAATTGAAACGAAACTTTGCAAATCGCGAGATGTCGAGGAGGTTACGAGGCCTATTGTTTATAAAAACATTATGACGTCATCAACCAAAGTTATGACGTCATGAAAAAAAATTTTTTTTGAAACTTGAAATGGCTTTAAAACAAGGTATTTCGTGTTTAGGTAGACGGCTAGCTGAATCGATTAAGACCGATTTCAGCTCAATCGAACCATCACAAATGGCGCAAACGGTATACATATATATATAATCTTGTATATATGTATACGTCTAGGTCAAAGACTCGTACGATATCTGTTGGGTTCAGTAGTGTTAGAGGTTGGTGATATAGTATAAAAGAGGGGCCTCTACCTCTTACTCCATCCTGGTAAGCCTACTGTCCCAGAGAGACAGGACAAAAATGGCTTCCACTAAACCACGCCGAGCAAAGCAGGCCCGTAAAGCGGAAGAACCTCGAAGTAGTTTTTATATGGTCGAAGTCATTCTAAAACGATTGCGACCGGTTTCAGCTCAATCAGACAATCTTAAGTGACGGAAACGGCATTTTTATTTAAAAACAAAAATCATGAATATATTTTTGTTTATAGTTGTCGCGGCCGCCGCTAGTTTTATTTTTATATAAATTTGTTTTGTTTTGTAATTTTGGACAACACTGTCAGGAAAGAATTATGTTTGACGTATTTTATTCTATTTTTTCGATTCGTTTCAAGATTTATTAGTTTAGACGGTAAAAATATTCTAGAATGAATTCCGTGACGATTGTTGCGCGATTGCCGGCACAATAATGCTTCTTAATTTTAATATTATAGCATACTATTAATAATAGAGTGTGAATAAAATCTTAATTAGCAAAATCAAATTTGTGAGAAAGCCTCTCAGGCCCGCGAAGCGGGCCTGTGTGGAAAAGCTGTGAAAATTCGCTAGATACATGGCAAAATGCCATGTAACATGAACAACACATAATACAAACCAACAACAATGTGGCTGTGAAGCGGCCACAGGGAGGGCCCCGGGCCGCGAAGCGGCCCGGTGGGCCGACGCCGTGGAGCGGACGAGGCGCGAAGCGCCGAGGCCGCGTAGCGGCTACGGGCCGAAGGCCCGTATTTATTGAATGCCAGCGTTTCACCACCCACCGATCACAAAAAAAAACAAATAAATAATTTAATACTTGTATGTATGTGTGAGTGTATGGATGTGCACATTTCTTGCAAACACGCTAAAGCTTAAAAAGCTTATCTAATTTTAATAAAATTTGGCACAAAAAAGTCTTGTGAGAGTTTAAACTGATATTAGGATTAATCCAATGCGGCGTATGAAAATGACGTTACTTTAGACTTTTTTAAAGATTATTTTCTTAATATATTAAGGGGCCGATGGAAGGGAAGTGATCCTCATTTTTGAGATCCCCTGGCTCTAATTTTTAGGCTAGAGCAGTGATTTTTTTACTGGGTTCTACATTAAACCCCAGACATTTGCAAGTGTTTCAATTTTTAGAACTCTTATCCATTTAGCAACAGTTGAATGACTATAATGCAAAACGGTTGAATAGTAAAACTAACTTTGGCCTTCCAATTTATTTTTTTAAAGAGTAGAGTCCAATTTTTGTTACAGTCCCAAAAAGCACTCTCAATATATAAATAAGCAACAATTTTTAAGTAAAAATAATAAAAATACTATCATTGACAGTACAGGGTGTCCCCGGATCAAGTTAATTATACAAATAAATGACAGCATTATTCTTCGTGAAAGCATCGGTGAAAAATGTAAAAATCGGGTACGGGGTACCTTGGAACTCGAAATGGAAAAATTATATCACAAGGACGTCAATCAAACAATTTTAAAAAGCATACTTTTTTAAAAATGACAGAAATAAACCACATTTACCCTTCTTTCATTTTAGAAGCAAGAGGCCCTTGGCCAAAGGTTGGATTTCGTATCAAGATTCACTTCGATCTGAAGCTTTGAAAGTTATCATCTCCATGTTATCATAGAAACGTCTAGGAACAAAAATCTCACACCTACTTATTGATATGTAGTATTCAAGCAGCTATGTAGTCTTAATAACATTTTTATAAATTATAAAAAATTAAGACATTTTATTGGTTTGATAAAAAGGGAATCTAATATTATTTTGAAATGATTTAAATAAAAAGAGATCTCAACCATATCCGTGGCTGATACATTTCTCTAGATATATGAATGGATGTGCACATATGTTTTATTGAAAACTAATTTCAATAAAACTTGGTACAAAAATCAATGTATCAGTAGAGGAACGAACAGCTTATAAGATTTTGAGTTTAACAGAACGAGTATCAAAATTGTGACACTTTACTCATTTAAAAAATCATAAAAGAAATTTGTTTAAAAATAAGTCTTTTTAATTATGTTTTGATCTTAAAAATTTATATTCTAGGTAATTAATTTAATTGCTTAACAGTCCAATAATAAATTTGTTAATTAATAATTTATTTAAGAAAATAATTTATTTTCAATTATTTTTTCTTGTATTCTGTTGGTATCCATATTCTATTATTAAGGAAGCCTTGTTCCACTATTAGCAGCTTATTTTAGTACATAATCGGTATAAGTAGGTTTGAGTTAGAAGTATTTAGTACTAAAATGTTATATAAAACTTTTTCTGTACTAAGGAAAATGCAATTTTTATGCCCACATATTGGTATGACTGTATACAGCATCCTACACAAATGGCTATTTCAGACCTTCGACATTCACAGTGCAATGCCACTACCGGCCTTTGCCACTATAAAGACCTTGGCCCCACAGGTGGCCTTTATTTATTTATGTTTAATAACTTATATTCTACTAGAAAAAATCTAAAAGGAAGAAAAAGCAGAACATTTTAAGCCTTATTTTTCCTATTGAAAATCGACTTCTATACATTTATTATTATTTGATTTATTCTTTAAAAAAAAAGCTTTAGAAAATCTCAATAATATCCTATATTTTATTCTTTCAATAAATTCAGTCTAAAGAAAAAATTCATTAAAAACAAGAAAAATAAAAATTACAATTTTTTTGTGGGAGTGAGTAAAAAATGGGCTTCTTAGAGAGAAAAGCTTTCTGGGATATTGGCTAGGTTGGGAGAAAAATAACTGGGGGATTTTTTTTCAGTTATTTGTTAATAAAAAGAAAGCTTAGTGTTGTAGAGTGTTGCTCTAAGAAATATTGTACAATATGACGGGGCAAAAGTTTTGCTGGTTGAAAAACGGTCGGCCATTAGATAACACAGGTGGTGCCTCGCTTCTGACTAACTTTTTTTTTGTTTTAACTTCATGCTCTTCTCACACTCATGTTATTTTTCATTTCAACACTCCCCCCCCCCCCCGCCTCTATTTATACCCACTATTACAATTACAACACCCAATATACAATTCAGGGGTGGTTTACATTTTTACATTGGTTTTGACATTAAAGCCAAATAATAGCTCAATAAAGTAATTTTTCAAATTTTATCCGGCTCGAAGGACCAATCATGGTGTTTTTTTTTTTACTAGAGCCCCTTTATATCATGTGATAGGTGTTGTGTTATCCTAATCACAGCTCCTCTTTTATATTACATCATGTCTTTACTTAACAAGTTCTACCCTACGTACAACATATCTGTATTATACTTGTACAATGTGCAAATTTAAGAACATAACTTTAATATGCAATGGGTTCTATTTATTATATATACATAATCTATTCGTTTAATAGATAGGTCCTCTTTTCTTTATTTAAAGTATGGTAACTCAACTTTTCGTAGCAATAAAATTACACTTGACGTCCCAGCTATAGAAACAACATGCTCCTACCTCGTTTTCTCTTTTGTATTATAAAACTATTATTAATATATACAAAAAAAACTTTAATTTTTATGTAAAAGTTTATTTTTACATTAAAAAAGGTTAATTCAATTTTTGTTCGGTTTTTCTGAAAGTTAAGGTGGATAAGAGGAAAAAGGCGTGTTTTTTTAATTTAATCAAACATGTGTTCATTATTGCATCACGTTTCGAACCTTTTTGAGAGAAACTTTTCACTAAATATAATTATGTTCCTTTTTTTGCTTGCAGTGCCAACTTTTTGGTTGAAAAAGTTAGTAAAACGTTTTGCAAAAGAAGTATGTAAATTTTTCGAGCTCATTTGTATTCCAAGTCAATAAAATTGTTGCCTACATGACCTCATATTCATGGAATTTCAATGCCCCCCCTACTGGTAAACTTTTACATGATATTATCTACCTGCTTGTTGGTTCTCAGGTACTTTTCTATACATTTTTCATCCACTTTTTTCCAACAGGAATGCCAGAGTAGAGAAATTTGTATTTTATTTGTGCTACTCCTTTTTTGTTGGGAATTCTCCAAATCTTTGCACATATAAAGAGACGATAACGGTACCAATTTTTTAACAAGAATTTGTAAGATTTTAAATATTTAAACAATAAAATATGTTTCTTTGCACTCTATTGTAGAAAATACATTTTTCTTAAGTACGTTTCTTGTGAACTTAGTAAAAATGCTTAAGAATTTTTATGTTATACATTTTGCTGATACAATGCTGTCCATGGTAAAGTTATCCTTGTCTTTCTTTGTAAATAAGATAGTAATAACCATGAAATAAGCATTTCTTAGAAAATAAATCCTTATTTCAAAAATCTATCGAATAAATTAAATTATTGAAATCTGTTTTAAGGTTAAACTGTTTTACGAAATACTGTCTCTTGGTATTTTCTCCGAAGTATTTACAAGATAAAAGAATATTGGAAAGAATCTTGTCTTGGTCTTAGTGAATCACAGACGAGGTCACCAATCTTTTCGTCTTTATTAGATTATTATTGATTTCTAGTAAATTGTCTGCCAAATCTGATTGTTATGTCGTTTGTTGAAAATACGTTTGAGAGGGGATCAAAAATTGCCTTCTTTTATTAACAATTTATTTTCATCACAATTTAAAGGTTGACGTTAAATTTTTTTATTCTCGTAATTATCTCGTTGATATCTTAGATTTCAGAGAATTCCCTTCTGCTTCCCTATCTTCTTATATATATCAGGAGAGGAAGCAAATAAAGAGAAAAAAGTGTGTAAAAGCTGTTTCCTATTATTAAGGTTAGAGCCAATTATATCCATTTTTGGGAGTGGTAACCACTAAATTTAGAAAGTGGATCGATCAATTTTGGAAACAAATAAATATTCTATATTTTACGATTATGTAAAGAAAATTGGGTACAGGGTACCTCGGTTCTTTTCCTCAAAACTTTGAACTCGGTTTGCATGTCCTCAAAATGTCATGATAAACTAAAGCCTAAAGTGTTACGACTTCTGACTCAAACGATCTCAAAATTATTATGTCACCAAATATCTAGGCCTTAGGTTAACTAAAGCTTAAAAAAGTAATACGGTCAAATTTACGCTTTTTTTACCATTTGTTAAAACATTGTGTTAGCAAAATAGGTATCACAGCGTCGTAAAAAAGTCTGAAACGGACAATTATTGTGAGGGCTTTACAATCCTAAAAACTTACAACACTCCCAACTGAATATGAGGAAAAAACAAAACGATGAGAAATGTTTCGGTTTCAAATTTTTAGGAGAGGAAAAGTAAAATAAACACAACTCTTTGCATAAAATAGGGAATTTTATGCAATTACCTAATTGCATAATTAGGTAATTATGCAATTAGGTAATTGCATGATTAGGTAATTATACAATTACCTAATTGCACTTTTTAGGTGATTGACACTCTTCGAATTCGGAAGTTGAGTGTAATAAGACCAAGAAAATGCTACATTAACAAAGAAGGTACTTCTTTGCGAAAAAAGTAATCTACCCAACTATTAACCTAACTATAGAACTAGAACAACTTACACATCTGCTATTTGTCACAAACTTGTTAATGATACAAATAACTTCATACCTGAAACAGAAAAAAATACTAGTCATTCAACATTCATCAGACTAAGACATTAGTCTAACATACATAGTTACACGAAGTAATAAGTTTATAAGTAATAAATCTAATTGATGTACTAAGTTTGATTAAAAAACATTTACCCGTTTAAAAGATAGGGAGTTTACAAAGCAAGTGTCAAGACGTACACACACACACACACACACACACACAACACACACACATATATATATATATATATATATATATATATATATATATATATATATATATATATATATATATATTATATATACTATTTTTCAAAAGCAAAAGTAAAAACTGTTATTCGAAACACAATGATTACTCTTCAGTCGAAAGACCGAAACGTAGTAGCGCTACCTTTAAGTTCATGATCGTAGTCTTTTATACTAAAATAAAAAGCTTCACGAATGGAATGTAGTAAAAGAATTAAGATGTGAAAGACAAGTGAAAGAAAAAGTTTTCATTTCTTTTGTATTTGAGAAGATGGTTCTAAAGGTAGATTTTCTTTTGCTTGCGAGTGAGTTTTCTATGAAGGAAATAAGAGCTTTTCTTCCCATTTGGTTTAAGGCCTTTCCTTCCTAATGAAATTGCTTTTACTCGGTGTTTTTTTGTTGGCCTCGCTTTGTACTAATTGTTAGCACCATTTTCTTTGAGATTGGTTCCGTCGAGATATAAATAGCCTTAGTAATTATTTTAAGTGCTTTCACTAACTTTACATTGCTCATAATGCTCCGACATAAGAAAGCATTATGTGCTCAACGTAGAACAATATTCCCAACACATCCTTTTATGAATCCCCTAACGACGTACTTAATAACACATTCTAGCCTTAACTGAATTTCTTATGAGAATTCTAATCACTGTCCTTTTTACTAGGAAAGAAGCTCAACTCATAATATAATATTCTACTCATAATTACTATACTATAAAAATAGCAAATATTATATCAGTTATCAGCCTTTGGTTTACCCAAAAACTAGATGTCTAAAAACAGAAATTAAGCTGTGTAAGATTACAGTTTATGGGAAAACATTCTGCAGGCTGGTAGTCAGAAATATACTGAACCTTTGGGCCGAGCACAGTAAAAGTAGAGACCCAAATCAGGCGGTATCTCCGACCCCACGATTAGCAAAGAGATCATAATCTGCTATGCTAACCCCAGGCTATTGTGGTACCTATAGTCAAAGTATATGTTGACTCTTTATCGACCTATCCAGGAAGTTGTCTAACAACAAATTATATACAACTTTATATACAAATTTAGATACAACTTTGGGGTAGTGCTTATAAAAGTAGTTACCTATCTATTTTGACTGCTCAAAAACATGCTATCAGACTCATCACTAACAGTAAAAGACGACAATCCTCCTTTCCTCTTTTCCAAAAATTAAGATTTTCCGTTAAAAAATCTATTTATTTTCAGGGTTCTAAGAGAGTTTTTGACAGAAGCAACTCTTTTGTTAAAATTAAGTATGCCGGTACTAGAACAACTCGTAATGTTACAGCAAACAATTACAAACTCCCTAAGATACATAAAACTATATTTCAGAATTGCTTTTTGTACATTGAGCCTAAGCTGTTTAATAAAATACCAAGTTCAGTTTTTACAAAAGCTTCCATAAAGTCGAGAAACAAAGCCATTAAAGAGTGGCTTCTGTCAAAGGAAGAATTAGTCCCTGAATTATTGACAATAATTAAATAAATATCTATTAACAATCATCATTATTTTTATTATATCTATTTTTTATATATTTACTTTCAAATCTCTATCTTTCATATTAATCTAATATCTATCTTTCCACAAATTATTTATTTGACAATAACCTTTTGTGCACAAGAGCAGAGCAGCTGGGCACATTCCACTCTTCATACATAACATAATCAGATGCCATGGCATTCCTGTTAATGCATTGATGTCCCTTAGTCATATTTTAGATTACTAAAACTTGTACCTAGTA